>CM071955.1:9510000-10102500 GCA_036784905.1 Acrossocheilus fasciatus | reverse complement strand
GATTAGAGCTTACAGCTCATGAAAGTCAAAAATCAGTATCTCAAAATATTAGAATATTACTTAAGACCAATACAGAGAAAGGATTTTTAGAAATCTTGGCCAACTGAAAAGTATGAAAATGAAAAGTATGAGCATGTACAGCACTCAATACTTAGTTGGGGCTCCTTTTGCCTGAATTACTGCAGCAATGCGGCGTGGCATGGAGTCGATCAGTCTGTGGCACTGCTCAGGTGTTATGAGAGCCCAGGTTGCTCTGATAGTGGCCTTCAGCTCATCTGCATTGTTGGGTCTGGTGTCTCACATCTTCCTCTTGACAATACCCCATAGATTCTCTATGGGGTTCAGGTCAGGCGAGTTTGCTGGCCAATCAAGCACAGTAACACTATTGTCATTGAACCAGGTTTTGGTACCTTTGGCAGTGTGGGCAGGTGCCAAGTCCTGCTGGAAAATGAAATCAGCATCTCCATAAAGCTTGTCAACAGAAGGAAGCATGAAGTGTTCTAAAATTTCCTGGTAGATGGCTGCGTTGACTGTGGACTTCAGAAAACACAGTGGACCAACACCAGCAGATGCCATGGCAGCCCAAATCGTCATAGACTGTGGAAACTTCACACTGGACTTCAAGCAACATGGATTCTGTGCCTCTCCACTCTTCCTCCAGACTCTGGGACCTTGATTTCCAAATGAAATGTAAAATTTACTTTCATCTGAAAAGAGGACTTTGGACCACTGAGCAACAGTCCAGTTCTTTTTCTCCACAGCCCAGTTAAGATGCTTCTGACGTTGTCTCTGGTTCAGAAGTGGCTTGGTAGCCCTTTTCCTGAAGACGTCTGAGCGTGGTGACTCTTGATGCACTGACTCCAGCTTCAGTTCTCTCCTTGTGAAGCTCTCCCAAGTGTTTGAATCGGCTTTGCTTGACTGTATTCTCAAGCTTGCGGTCATCCCTGTTGCTTGTGCACCTTTTCCTACCCAAATTCTTCCTTCCAGTCAACTTTGCATTTAATATGCTTTGATACAGCACTCTGCAAACAGCCACACCTTTCAGTAATGACCTTCTGTGACTTACCCTCTTTGTGAAGAGTGTCAATGTTCGTCTTCTGGATCATTGCCAAGTCAGCAGTCTTCTCCATTATTGTGGTTTCAAAGAACAAGAGATACCCAGGATTTATACTGTAGGGATGGTCATTTATTCAAACTCCAATGTAAATATTCTAATATTTTGAGATACTGATTTTTGACTTTCATGAGCTGTAAGCTCTAATCATCAAAATTAAAAGAAATAAACATTTGAAATGTATCAGTCTGTGTGTAATGAATTAATATAATATACAAGTTTCACTTTTTGAGTGGAATTAGTGAAATAAATCAACTTTTTGATGATATTCTAATTATATGACCAGCACCTATGTATGTATATGTGTATGTGTGTGTGTATATGTATATGTATGTATATATATATATATATATATATATATATATATATATATATATATATATATATATATATATATATATATATATATATATATATATATATATATATATATATATATATATAATACACAGTGCCTTGAAAAGGTTTTTGCCCCCTTCCTGTTTTTATTTTTTGCATATGTCACACTTAAAAGATTCAGATCGCCAAACAAATTTTAATATTACGCGAAGATAATGCAACTAAATACAAAATGCAGTTTTTAAATGATTTCATTTATTAAGGGAAAAAAGCTGTCCAAACCTACCTGGCCCTACGTGAAAAATTAATTGCCCCATCCTATTAAATCATGAAAGAACTGTGATTAATCACATTATTTTAGAAAGCGGAGTTAAATTTCACTAGCCATACCCAGGCCTGATTACTGCCAGACTTGTTGAATCAAGAAATCACTTAAATAGAACCGGTCTGACTTCGTGAAGCATGCTTAAAGAGCAGCAACACATGCCGCGATCTAAAGAAATTCAAGAACAGATGAGAAACAAAATAGTTTACATGTATCAGTCTGTTAAGGGTTATAAAGCCATTTCTAAGGCTTTGGGACTCCAGCGAACCATGGTCAGAGCCATTATCCACAAATGGAGAAAACTTTGAACAGTGGTGAACCTTCCCAGGAATGGCCGCCCTACCAAAATTACTCCAAGAGCACAAAGACGACTCATCCAGGAGGTCATAAAAGAACCCAGAACAACATCTAAAGAACTGCAGGCCTCACTTGCCTCAATTAAGGTCAGTGTTCATGATTCAACAATAAGAAAGAGACTGGGCAAAAACAGCATCCATGGGAGAGTTCCAAGGCAAAAGCCACTGCTGACCAAAAAGTACACAAAGGCTCGTCTCACGTTTGCCAAAAAATATCTTGATTATCCCCAAGACTTTTGGTGAGACAAAAGTTGAACTTTTTGGAAGGTGTGTGTCCTGTTACACTACCTGGTGGTAGTGTGATGGTCTGGGGCTGCTTTGCAGCTTCAGGACCTGTGCCCGGTTCCATGAAAATCCTTAAGTAATTTGATTTAGGGTTATCCCTGTGGGGAAAAAATTCCCTGAGGTAAGGGATATCTTTAAGAGCGTTGCACCCTTACCTAAGTGTTTATACTAAGCGTTTAACGGTCGTTCCTGGCAACATAAGGCAATGGGCGCCACGGTTGCTATAGTTACTACATCTCACAATAAACATGTATATCTCTGACAATAAACAGAGCATAACGAAATACAAACCTAACCAACTAAAACACGAACCAATAAATGAGCGCTGCCCGTTTCTGCGCTGTTTTGTGTACAGTCGTTACTGAGGAAATCGCTTTGTTTCTAAAGTGAAAGCACATCCTGCTGAACAATGACGGACATGTTAATAAATGTGAAAATTAACCCATGTTTTGATGCTGCAAACACGCAGAGTTGTGAATGTGAACAGGTGGATCGACAAGTAGATAATGCATTATAAAAATCTAAACGGTTAAGGCATAATTACATTTATATTATTTAATTAATGTAGGCTAATAATTGATTAATGATAATTGTTTAAATTAATATAATAATTGATACAACTCATCTGTTTTCCTAAAATATATACATTTTTTTTTGTTTTGTGAAAACCTGTAAGTCATGCATTTTACAGTTTAATATGTTACCACAGTCATTGCCCTACTATGCTTATATGATATTATATTTGTGCAGGTCTTAAAAAATATCTTAAGTCTTACATTTGAGCTTAAAAATCTTAAGAATACTGAGATTAAGATTACTTAAGGGAGATGTTTTGGTCCCTTAAATTTATCAAGGTGAAATAGTTACTAAGGACTTTGTAGCAACGCTTAAGGAAACACTTAGATAATTAAGGGGAATATTTAATGACAGCCTTAAGGTTCCTTTAAGTTGACCCTTTGGATTTTTCTTGCAACCCAAGTTTCACTAACCTTCCCTTAACCTTATAACTAAGGGATTTCTTAGCTTAAGGGCTTTCATGCGACTTGCCATAATGGATGGAACCATGAATTCTGCACTCTATCATAAAATCCTGAAGGAGAATGTCCGGCCGTCAGTTTGTGACCTCAAGCTCAAGTGCACTTGGGTTACGCAGCAGGACAATGATCCCAAACACATCAGCCAGTCCACCTCTGAATGGATCAAGAAAAACTAAATTTAGGTTTTGGAGTGGCCAAGTCAAAGTCCGGACTTAAATCCAATTGAGATGCTGTGGCATTAACCAGTCCTTTTCATGCTCGAAAACCCTCCAATGTGACAGAATTAAAACAATTCTGCAAAGATGAGTGGGCCAAAATTCCTCCACAGCGACGTGAAAAACTCATTGCCAGTTATTGCAAATGCTTGATTGCAGTTGTTGCTGCAAAGGGTAGCACAAAGGCTAGTGAAATTTAACTCCGCTTTCTAAAATAATGTGATTTAATCACAGTTCTTTCATGATTTAATAGGAGGGGGCAATTAATTTTTCACATAGTGCAAGGCAGGTTTGGACAGCTTTTTTCCCTTAATAAATGAAATCATTATTTCAACTGCATTTTGTATTTACTCGGGTTAACTTTGTGTAATATTAAAATTAGTTTGATCTGAAGTGTGACAAATATGCAAAAAATTTTTAAAAAAAAAACAGCAAGGGGGCAAAAACTTTTTCACATATTTCATATATAAAACCCAGCCCTAACTGATACTGTCTGTTATACAAATATGTGGATTTAACAAACTTTAATCTTAATTTTATCATTTAAAATGCTTTTTTAAATTAATATTTCATTAAGTACTAATTAAATCACATGTAATTGCATATCAATATCTGATGGAAAAAAAAATCCTAAGTGATTTTGACAGAAGAAATAGTTCAGTATACATTAAAAAATGTGGCTTTAAAAGTTAATATACTGTTTATTTTCATGTCATTGAACATAAGCCTACAGTTTATAATGTATTGTTAAAGTATTAATTGTTAATGTTTTTTTTTTATTCCATAAAACCCCCTTTTTTTTAATCACAGCTTTTTTTTTTTTCCCAAAATGTTTAAATTGCCAGTCATAATTTATCAATGGGTTTATTTTGAAATATGCATTTGAGTGAATTTTTTTTTTTTTTAAGTGGAAATGTATTTTAATGGAATCAGGATTGTCCAAAGATGTGGAGAGGCCAGAAGAGGAATTGATCCTGGTTCTCTTTTCCATTGTGTCTATGTTTGGTATATTCCTCTGTGTCGCCCCCTTCATTGTTATGTATTGATCTTTTGTTCTGCTTCTCCTTAATTTGTATTATTCGGCTGCCTGTGATATTCCAGACTTCACTATAATGTCAGGGCATTTTGAAACATCAGTTGAACTGTTAGATGTCGTGCCCTGCGTGTCTTTGCTGACCTAGCAGTTATTCTGTGGTTTTCACCACCGTGTACTGTACGCTGACTTTCATTGTCACGTTTTGTGTGCTTAGACATTTAGACATAGAACTGGAACTATGCCAAGCCAAGAATAAAATTAATGGGAGGGGAAAAATCAAAACAAACTTTTTTTTTTGTTGTCCCGTTTATAGCACAATAGTTAAGTATGCTGCAAAACAGGTTATAGGTAGAAACCTGTTTATTGTTTGTCCGCTTATGACGGCTGGCTCTTGCAATACTGGAATTGTGCTTTAGCGTCAGTTTTTATGTTGGCTTTGTAGGTTTCATCATTGTACGTCACAAAGGTGATACATTCAGAGAAAGGATGAAATGATGAAATGACTGGTATTTTGATTCCGGTTTGTTCTTTGTAAACAAGAGTCATTTCAGAAAGGGGTTGTCCATATAAAAATAGCTGAATGTGTTCATGCAGTTAGTTTTAAAACAAAAGCAAATTTAAAAAAAAAAAGCAAATTGTTATTTTAATTTGTCGTATTTCACAAAGCCTCTGTGATCTTCCAAGCTGCTTTGTTACAGCCTGTTTTTCCTTAATGGCTTTCTTCCTGTCTGAGTCTGATTTTAGTACAGCACACCTTTAATAACCTGCTCATGGAGGTGTGACTAAAAGTTACATCATTGGCTGAATGTCCTCCAGGAGTCGAGTTTCAGATCATGCCGGTTCCCTTGATAAGGAAAACAGTGCAATGACTTCAGTCTTAAACCGTCTTGACTAGTTTTCCGATATTCTCTGCAGAGATCAGATGTCATGATTAGAGATGGTTGAATTTTTCTGCAAGCCGAACGCGGTGTTTCGCATTTTTTCCATTTATTTTGCCAATTTTTTCACCATTACAATAATTAAATTAGTAACACTGAACATTTTTTTAACATTCCAGCAGATATTATACAAACAAAGCACAATATAACTTAAAATAAATAAATTAGTAAAATAAAAAATATATTTTTATTTGGCCATCTTTGAAGCCCATGGACCATGGACCACGGCTGATGCCTTCTGTGAGCCCATCACGGAATTTTCGGCGATTCCGTGATGCCACCACAGATTCAGAGGTTAATTAAGTCCGTGAACATTACACGAAATTCTGTGAGATCGCTGCTGCTGTTGCCGTAGCCGCCGCCGTGTCTTTCTCGTACTCTGCATGATGTTCGGGGTGTCTTGATTTTAAGTGATAAATTAAACTTGAAGTGCTGTACGTTTTTGCAGATGCACCCCCTCTGGACAATTCAGCAGAACAGTGTCTGCAAACGGCCGTTTTTGCCTCTTTCTCTGACACTTTAAAGTGCTTCCACACTGCTGCATAAAGCGCGCGCCTCTCACTCTACGCGGGTTACTATTTGATCGCGTCATTAAAAACGTCATTGTTCGGCAAAATTTATTCGGCCTTTTTACTTATTCGGCCGAATACCGAAAGTGCTTTTTTGGCTATTTTCGGCCGAATAATTTCGGTTGCCGAACATTCGGTGCATCCTTATAAGGAACTTTCTGATTTAGCGCAACATGGATATTTATCATACTCTCACTGTGAAAAATGACAACAAGGGCATCCCATCGCATGAACGAGGTTAAAAGTCTGGCAGTATGCTGGTTTTGATGAGATAAACACCCGGGCTGTTTGACACTTGCCCTATGGAGCGCTGGTGAAATATGTAAATCTTTACGTGCATGCTTACGTTTGTAAACATTCCAGATAATATTTTGGAGCTGTTATTTGAAAAAAATGCATTAAGCAAGCATGTGTAGAGCTAATAAATTAATAGTGTTTTTTTTTGTAAAGAAAGTAAACAAAATGCATTTATAATGTAACAAAAGATTTGTTTATAATAAATGCTGTTCTTTTGAACTTTTTTCATCAAATTCTGTAATGTATCATTTCCAGAAAAATATTAAGCAGCACAAGTTTTTGAACATTTAGTGCGTTTACATGAACCCTTTTAATGTAATTATGAGATTTTGATAATATTGCGATTAAACTTTACCTCATTTAAACGCAATACTTCGATCTAAATAATGTGATTAAGCTCATAATCGTATTAACATAGGTGGGGTACGCCGATTTTAATCGAAATATACAGACATGTAAACACCTTAATCGCAGTATTGCACCTCTGACCAAAGTCCACATGTGCTCGTGACATACATGAATGCAATGACATACATCTTGCCGGCCTCAGACTTTTGAGTAATAGTGTGTGCAGTCATTTTAACAAATTGCTAGATAACTTTTGTAATCAGATTTTCACACAATTAAGAGTGAAACAGGATATTCAAGTATGACTAAACTGATAAAATACTTTGAAGCATTAAAAAAACAACAACATTTGTCTCCCATTTTCTGTTTTAATTTTTTATTCGGGGATTTGCCGTGTTACTGCTCTGCATAAATCTCTCTTCACGGAATGATCCGCTTCCTTTTTTCCGTACAAACAGGAAATTAAAGGTGAGCTCAGATTCCACTTCTAAAAATAGTTTATAGTTGTCTGTACTATTTTTAGGTGCACTGCAATACTTGCCTGAGGTTTGTTTACTCTCTGACATCACCCAAAAGGACATTCCAGGTCCTAGGCTAGATCACGTTACTCATTAGAAGGCATACTTCAGTATACGTGATGTGGAATGCCCTGAGTTGAACTAATAGCATAATGTAATGATCTTTAATTAACCCAAGGATTAATGAGCAACTTTTTCAAAAACTCCCAAACTTAAACTTTTGTCCTACTGGCTTTGATAGACAAGGAATGTCCAGAAAAATTAAACTTGCATATGGGACTACCGGAGGGCCAGCTGGTTAGGCGATATGACCACCAAGGTCTGCTCACTACATTTGATGGGCTGAATGTCGTGAGGAACTTTTCAGACCGAGTCTTATTTAGCACAGCTAAAGCCATGAATATCCAGATAAAATGAACATCCAAATCCATGAATAATCCACAAAATTGAACATCCAAGTGGGATTTTTTGGAGAGCCAGCAATAACCAAGAATATTAAGGCATTATTTTGAATATTATTAACAGTTCTCAATGCTTGTTTGAACTGAAGCACAGGGGAAATCTAGGGCTCTTCTAAGGGAAACAAAGATTATAAACTAGATACCTAGTTGCCAGAAAACAACCGTTTACTTAGTCTGTCGAACAGGAATTGTGTGGGAAACATGAAGTAGTTTCTCCATTTCATTCATATCACCTGTGTTTTCTGGTGTGGTTTTTGAATGGTAGCCAACTGCTTCAAAGTAATTATTTAATTACTAAACGTAACCTGAGAGCACTATATTTCCTGGTGCAAATAAGGTGGGCTAGAGACAACAATGATGGTAATTTAGTAATTCAGCGTAAAGCTAATACATTTTATTTGAATAATAGCTGACTGAATCAGGTTTTCAATTTTATGCAAGATCTGCTTTGTGGGAAAGTCATGCATAATTTTGGGTAAGAAGACTTACATAATCTGAAGTGATACAAATAAAGAGACATTTGACACTACTTATGAGAAGTTTGTTGGCAGCTCTAGCTTCCTGATGAACCGTTGGATGACTTCCAAAGTCTGAAGAGGATGTAGTCTGCTGCCTCCATATTAATTTACTTTGATACACTACAGTTTACTGTCATTAAAAAAAAATTATCATTATAGCAGCTCCTCCCTGTGAACACTTAAACATTGTAAAATCACTAACTAGCACTGGCATGGCATCTAATGTTAACATTGCTTAATATTGTTACCTAATGGTGATTTGATAATGTCAGTTGTCATGCGTATTTTTGGGGGTTTTCTATTGTTTTTCAGGAAATGAACTGGTATATTCTTGTTTAAGGAAGACTTGTGCTTCTGTTGAGTCTAGATGAAATGGCGACAAATCTATGCTGACTTTACCATGTCAATGACACAGCTTCTTTGACCGAGAATGTGGAAATTCTACCTAACATTTCACTTTCATTAGGAGAACTGCAAATGTTAAAGCGCTTTAAAGGAAATAGGTCATTGAGATGTTTGTCACGTTAAAGAAAGTCACGCTATAGGTTTTTTTTTTTTTTTTTTTTCTGAATTCTCTTGTCTTTCTTTTCAGAGGGCCAATGGAGCCACCACCTAAGAAGGAGATGGTCCCGTTGCCCAAGAGGCCAGATGAATGGAAAGACCCCTGGCGCAGGTCTAAATCCCCTAGGAGAAGACCTGGTCTTATGGGCTCCCCTCCACGTGGCCGTAGACGACACAGGCCCTCTGGATCTTCAGTTTCCCTTTCCAATTCATCTAGGTAAGATACCTGCTATGGAACTATTGAGACATTGTTGTCATTTGATAATGGAAACTTTGCCTGTTTTGCGGTAATTTGAACCGCAGTCTCCGGCGGGGGAGGCGAGCGCTCTAACAAGGAGGCTAAAGGCCACGGCCTCTAGCATCAGTCACTAGAGCGCCTCTTGAGATCAGAGGTGTGAGGTTTTACCTGCACAGCACTTACCCGCTGGCCTCTGCTACACTCACCCCCCTAAACCTCACTCCCATCCGGGTCACGGCACCAATGTTGCGGTCCTACTCGCCCCGCTCCGAGCAGGATTCGAACCGCAGTCTCCAGCATGGGAGGCGGGCACTCTCTTTGCCAGTTAAATGGATAGTTCATGACAAACCCTCAATGTTGATCCAAACCTGTTTGACTTTTGAGAAAAGTCTCTTTCATTGAAGTCCAGTGTTGTTTTGGACCCCATTGACTTTCAAAAGAATAAAAAGTCTTAAGAAATACAGGTTTGGAACGACAAGTGGAGGATGAGTAAATGAATGAATTTGAATGAATTTTATTTTATTTATACATTTCTCCAATTTTCCAGGTCTTCATCCCGATCCTCATCGTTCACGGGTTCTGGCTCCTCCCATTCCCGGTCTCGTTCTTCTTCAATGAGTTCCTACTCAAGTCACTCCTCTCAGCACAGCTCTTTCAGTGGAAGCCGCTCTAGGCAAGATATCACAGTTCACGACAATATCTTGATTTGCCATGCTAAGTTGCTGTAATGACTTCCAGAACATTCAGTATACTACATTTATAATTGACTGGCTTTTACTGTGACCGTTTGCTGTTACTGATAACTTTACTTTCCATTGTCTAGATCGCGATCCTTCTCTTCCTCACCCTCCCCGACCCCCTCAGCACAAAGGAACACTAATAAGAACAAAGCTGAGCAGCCTCCCGGTGCATTGAAAGGGTATATACACACACTCATGCTCTCAAAACACATTTGGTTTATACACTACTGTTCAAAAGTTTGGGGTCAGTAAGTTTGAAGAACTTCATATTCCTCAAAGAATCATGTTTCACTAATAAGATTTTTTTGGGGTGGGGGGGGGTATTTATGAAGGGTCATGTGACTGCCATCACAAGAATAAATGACATTATAATATATATCAAAATAGAAAAACTGTTATTTAAAATTGTACTAATATTTTACAATGTTACTGTTGCAAACTTGGTGAGCATCAGAGGGCCTGTTTACACCTGGTCACTTAATGTTTTTAGTGATCGGATATCTATCTAAATTGTAAAATTGGTTCCATTTACACTTAGCCACATAAATATGTGTGTCTTTGCAAAACGGATTGAAATCCAATCTTCAATTCCTGCACTAAATATGCGTATTTAACAGTTCACGTCACGAAAGCAACAGATAAGCGCTGCATTTTATTCATCATGAGCTAATTTCAAGATCAAAGACTGCAATAGGAGAGAGCATGGCATTAGCACTCGTAAAATCTCAAAAAGTCTCAATACTTTTAATGAAGATGGTTTTGTGTTTAGTGTCTGCGACTTACTTTCACTTTCATTTGCGGCTGTTTGTGTGTTGGATTTCTAAAGAGATGCTCAACTGCTCATCTGCAGTGATGCATGTAGCATTATCGCTGTCATATCTGACTATAACATGTCAAATAGCCTATAACGCTCTCACATGTTTATTATTTTAACATTTTGGGAGAAGTAAAATTTACATGTGGTTTCAACAACCAGGTGCATTTCCGCTTGTCCAGTTTCGTCTGGAATGGGTCCCAGACCACCTCCTGAAGTGGTTTGAGCGATCGTATTTTGTATTTAAATCAGTCGTGCATGAAGTGACCAGGTGGTAAAATAGCCCAGAGACTTCTTACAAAAACATTCAAAAATCTTACCAATCCCAAACTTTTGAATGACAGTATACTAGTCTATATCAACACAAGCTTTAATGTTTAGTGTTGTGCCTATTTCAAGCTATAGTTGTCATTACTGCTCTTCTCATTTACTCACTGCATGCACGTGCAAATGCGTATTTTCATTCAGCCACCCATTGAAGCCTGGTGCACTGCCCCCTCCTCGCAGGGAGAAAGGACCCCCCAAAATGATGCCCAGCCCCTCATTACCTGAACAGCCGGGGAAACCACCCAAGCCAGTCACGGAGGTGGGAAAGCCCCCCAACCCCCGTCCAGCTGGACGACCTCCTGGACCCAGAGAGCCGAGAGAACCACCCAACATCAGAGAAGGTCGCAAGAAAGAACGTCAACAGCACAACCCACCTCGCAGGTACACAGCACATGTTACGTGTTCATGCTGCCACTGACACACACTATCGCTCTTTGTATGGTCGTTTACATGGATCATTCACCCAAAAATGAAAATTCTGTAATTATTTACTCATGTCCTTGGAAACTTTTTCACATTTATTTCTTTTGTAAAATACTAAGAGGTTTTTTCCCTTCTCCACATGAGGTGATGATGGCTAGGATTGTCAAGTTCCAAAATAACAAACAGAAAAATAATATTGTAGCAATAGTGGTCTTTTTAACCAGGGGAGTTTGATGCCTGTTTGAAAATGATTATATTTGCAATCCCGTTTCTGCTAGTGGTATGTTAAGTGGTGAATAATGACTTAAATGTTCTCTGTTTTCTTGAATTCAGTCTATTTGTCGCACAAAGCTTGAAATATAGAGCATTTATAGATTTTTAATTCATCTTTTAAATATTATATTTAGCTTTTTTTATAGATTTAATCACTTTGTTTTCCTTGGAATAAAATGTCAAAGGGATTTGGAATGACATGAGGGTTAGTAAATAGCAGAATTTTTTCTTTAAGGTTAAGGATTGCATCACCATAAGAGCTGGAGATTTTGTTTGTGGCTTGATAGAGTGCTTGTGTTTTTGTTTAGTTCTTTGTGGTTGTTTTTTTGACATTTGCGTTTTGAGTGTATTTGCATATGAACCATTACCCGATGACCAGTGTTCTGTGTTTGTGTGTGAGTATCTAGAAAGGCGCTTTTCAGCACAGGGAAGCAGCATGTGACAAAGTTCTGTGATCTCTAGCAGTGAGAGTGAAGTTTCACTGTGGATGTGGAATACCCTGCGTGGGTGTTCAGGAAAATCTCCTGTCCCGCTTGTTATAATGCTTCAGAACAAAGAAGCTTTTGTGGACTTATCATAGCTGTCATAACTGTCATTATGTCATTGGCATTTGGCCAGATGTTGTTGGTATTTAGGAGCATATCTGATACAGACAAACCTTTAATATTTCATATTAATATCAGTAAGTTTTTTTGTTTTTGTTTTAAGGCAGTGTGGCTGTTGCTTGCCCATGCAAAACTTGTAGGTTGTTGCACTGCGGTTGAGTATTGTGGCTGGCTGTTAGGTGGTTGTTAACCGGCTATGTCTATAAGATTTCTTTCAAAGATGATCACCAATCACCATTGGTGATTGAAGCATCGTTCATGTCTGTTAAGGACATGCTACACTGAGAAGTCACCTAAATATTCTGCAGCCCCTTTGTTTGGATTTATATTTTTGTGCACGCTGTCATTTTGAAATGCGAGGAGCATGTAGAAACTAGTCCTGTACTGTTGTATTATCTCTGTTAGACAATAGGGCGAAGGATAAACCTTCAACAATTAAAAAAAATAAACTCAAGAAAAAAATAGTGAACACTATATGATCATTACAGTTGGCAAGAATTTGGGTGTGTGTGCTTTGCCTGTAAGGTGTTCAGGTTGTCTCTGATTGAATGCCAGCTGTCTGTACTTTCACTTTACTCAGCTGTCAAGGCATGTGATGTTTATTTTTCACTTTTTTTTTTTTTTTGGTTTGGAAAGTCTCATATTCACTAAGGCTGTATTAATTTGATCAAATATAGAATACAAATATTTTTTATATAAAAAGTTTGTAATATTACAATTTTTTTTTTTTTTTTTTTTTTTTAAACATGATTCATTCCTGTGGTAGCAAAGCTGAAAATCAGCAGCCATTACTCCAGTCTTCATTGTCACGTGATCCTTCAGAAATCATTCTAATATGCTTATTTGGTGCTCAAGAAACATTTCTTATCAATGTTGAAAACAGTTGTGCTGCTTAATATTTTTCTGGAAACGGTGATGATTTGTTTCAGGGTCTTTGATGAATAGAATGTTTTAAAGAACAGCATTTATTTGAAATAGAAATCTTTTGGAAGTTTGTAGTGATGTACTGTAGTGATTATTCTCTGTAGATAAATTTACATTATGAGAACTGGTTTCTGTTAAAGATTTATATTGTATTGTCTGCAGTTATTATTGTCAAAGGGGAACATCGGGCTGTGACACAGAAGAACATCAAGTGTGACATGGATGTGTTCTTCCCTTTGCTTTGGATTTTTCACTTGTGGATTTGTAATGACAACAGGAATACTTTGTGGTCTGAATGAACCTTTTGAAGCTTCATTATCAGATTCATTGATTCGGTAACTGTTCAGATGGATTCAATGAGTTCATTCAATGAAGGATTCTTTAGACTGAACCGAACCTATAATCCATGAGTTTCTAAACGATTCATGAAAAGAATCGGTTGTTCATTCGTGAACTCCACTAATTAGTGACACTAGTTTCATCTACAGTGTATAAACCAACATTTTATTATTTTTCTGTTTCTCTCTTCCTGTTTGTTTCTCCGGCAGGCGAACAGTGAGTGGCAGTGTAAGTGGCAGCAGTTATTCTGGCTCCAGCTCACGCTCAAGATCCCATTCCTCTTCCGCCTCACTCTCCCGGTCTCCTTCCGGGTCCCACAAATCTAGGTATGCAATGCACAGAGACAGACGAAAAAACAAATCCATCTTTACCTGTTTTCGTAATTTAAAAAAAAAAAAAAAATTAAATGCAAATATCATGGTATCACAGATTGTCTGTGTGGTTTCACAGGTCTCTGTCGGTCAGTAGCGTGTCGTCTGTCTCATCCGCCTCCTCTAGCAGTAGCTCAGTCAGGAGCGCCGACTCTGATGACATGTACGCTGACCTGGCCAGCCCCGTGTCCTCTGCCAGCTCCCGATCACCCACTCCAGGCCATGCCCGCAAGGAAAGGGGCCCTCCACGGGACAAGGCCCCCAACAAAGACAGAGGTACTGTGGCCTTGTCGCATAACACTCCATCAGGGCAGTTATTGTGAACTAAAAATGAAACTAAAAATCATGAACTGAAATAAAATATAAAGATTACATGAAAAACTTAAAGTTAGAAAATATAGAAATGTTGCTATAGAAATAGCTGCTGAACTATAACTGAAATAAAAATAAACCTGAACAGAAATGTATAAAAACTTAATAAATAAAACTGAGAAGCACATAAACTGAAATAAAAGGAGAACTGAAAATTTAAAATAACAGTAAGTCAAGATATTATTAAATTCTTTAATAGTGTATATAAATATTACTAAAATAACAGTGCTGTTTTATTTGGTGTGCCTTTTTAAAGGAAAACCGCCAAAGAAAGACGAGCCTTTCAAAGATGAGCGAAAACGAGTGGACCCCTCCGGTCTGCCTCCCAAAACCAGCTCCGGCATACCTAGATCTGGAAACAGGGGTCACCCCATGCACCCGCCTCCTATGGGTCCTCCAGGAGGATACGGCTCTCACAAGGACATCAAACTCACCCTGCTCAACAAGGTAAATGGGGGAGGTGTCGTTATGGTCATGTAGTTGCGTAGAAGTGTACGATGGTTGAATGATTTCTTAATTCCTCTTTGGCCAGCAGCAAACCGACAGGGGCAATAGGAAAAGGTACTTTCCTGCCGATAAAGAGCGACCCCCTTCGCCTCTCAGCAAGAGGATAGCGCTTTCGCCTGACAGAGGTAAACAACATGACACAACACATTAACTGTCCATTAGAAAACCCCTCTAGAAAAACGGTTGTGGTTAAGCTCTTTGCTCAAAGGATGTCCGGATGTTCATTCAATTATGCACCTCGCAGCGATCTCCTCAAGCTTTACTCTCTGATATCTCCATAGGTCGAGACAGGAGGATGCCCGGTCGACCCTCGCTGTCCCCCAGAATGGATCGGCCCAAAGGACAGGGTCCTCGGCCCATGCCACCACAAGGAGAAAGGTACCCACTGCCACATTCTTTTCAGTCACACTTTCTGAATATCCCTTCAAATATGTGGTGATTTCCAGTAGTAATATGTTCATGTAGGGAAAAATGTTTGAATTAATTTAAATTTGTTGATTTTGATTTGTTTTCATGAGAACTATTAACTGCCCTTTTAATATGGGTCTGTTTGTATAAATAACAGAGAGATCTCATATTCTGTATGTTGAGTAGCGATTTATAATGAAAATAAAAGTAAATAAAAATCCCCATGTTTATTCGGCATTAGTTCCCTTTTTATGTACATGGTGGATCAAGGTGTTTTATGACAAAAGCTTTTATCTTTGTGTGACTAAGACTAGAGATTTAAAAAATATCCCATGTTCGTAATTCACTCGATTCCTTGTATTTTCTCTCTCAAGGAAGCGTCCTTTATCTCCACCACCCAAGTCTTCTGGGAAAGGTCCTGCTGCTGTGTCTGCAGGTAAACCACCTGCTCCAGGGGCTGGATCCGGTTCTGGCTCCGCTTCTAGTTCCGGATCGGGCAAGCCGAGCAGCACCCTTTCTCGTCGCGAGGAGCTGCTGAAACAGTTAAAGGCTGTCGAGGACGCCATAGCCCGCAAAAGGGCCAAAATCCCTGGGAAATAATAAACCCGGCGTCATCCAACTTTTGGGACATCTGTTTTCTCGACGCCCAGTGTTTGCCAGAAATGGGAAATGGTCGCTGTTCTGAACTCTAAGGGCATAAATGTCCTAGGGAAAGGAGACTGCCGTTACATTTCTGCTTGTTTTGCCCTCAGAGAGAGGTTGTCTAGATTTTATATTGATGTGATAAAGTTGAGAAGTGGCCCTGTTCACTTGTTTGTTTTCACAGGAAGATGGAATCTTTACTGTAGTGTGTCTCAAAGATAAAAAAAAACTGTACATTCAGCGCACATTTTTGCTCTTCATCCTGCCACAATCACTTATCTCATATTCTAGTTGCTTTATCCCCACTCCTGTTATTTTACGTGGTGCGTGGTGTGACTGGCATATGCTTAAACCAGTTGGACCATCCTGGACGCATCTGCGCATTTGACGTTGGTCCTGCTCAAAGAATCTGAAACTGCCTTTTCATAACCTTACAGTTAGGAAAGTCCACCTTAACCAATGAATTTGTCTATCCACAACCACATGTTTAGCCGTTTTTCACAATGTACAACTACAAAGTCAGGTGACAATACCTGTTGCTTAAAGTGTATGATTCTAGAGAACCAATGACAGTGATGTGAAGTATTGCTTTTTTAAGATTCTGCATTGTTTCCCCTAGCTTTTCAAGTGAAAACCTGCATTTTATTTGTCCCTCATTTTTAGTTGAAAGTGTGAGAGGCTGCAATGGGGACACCCGGAGATAAGGAATAATTCCGTCTTGCTTTTTGTGACAGAAAAAAAGGCTTCTAAATAAACTATTTTGATAAAGATAAATCTGTTGAAATGATTCCTCCTTAATGGAAAGATTGCATCTAATGGAAGACTTTTCCATCTGTGCATATACGAAGGTCTGATACTCTGCTTTGTTTCTCCAGAGCACGTGCACTGGTTCTTGTGGGTTTATTTTATTGCTTGATCCTGTTTGTTGATCCATTATCCTGCTTGGAATCAATACCTACAGCAATTTTGTGAGATAATTTATTGAAGGGGTTGGAACATTACTCATCTTCCCTTGTTTGTGCTTTTATACGTCATAAGTTGTAGGAGTTAAGTAATCTTTAATGCTCTTCGATGATACACCCACATTCTTTCATGTCATTTTAAGTGATTAAGCTGTCTAGATTTGTATAATTAATGTTGCGCACTTCTGATTTTGTGGCAGTGTAGCTGAATATAATACAAATTATATATGACTTCAAACTACTGGGACGTTGTATAAAAAATTTAGTTTATTAATAAATATTAGAATGTTAAATAATAGTTACTTCAATACTAAAAATATGTGTATATGCCGATTATTACCATTTCTGTCAGAATGTGAGTGAAATGAATCGTCACCATGTGTGACTGATAGTCAAAATCATCAGTTTCACATTCTCTGTAGAATGTATAGAATTGATGCATGAAGCTTAGGGGACTCCTGGGGAGATGTTTTTCAAATTGGCTGATCTGATGATGCTGGGAAATTCACTTGGTCTTGTCCCGTGATGGCAACCCCACAGGCAGCCAAATCTACTATCAACTGCTTATTTTAGTTAATGAATGACCTGTTATTAAGGGCTCTTTTGTCATGGCCAAAACATCCAGGGGGCTCCCACAATTTATCTCCACATTTACTCTTCCAGGGATTTGAAAAGGTCACAAAATGCTCAAAGAAAGGGGAATTTTCTTCATCTGAAGCAGAATATTGGTGATACGTCTTCGTGTTAAATAATGTTGTTAGTTTTGGGCTTAGTGAAATGCAGGGTAAGTTTGGTAAATGTTTTGTGTGAGTGACAGATATAGGGGTTGTCTTGCAACATTTCTCTTTAATATTAATGGAGCCGTTAACTTGGTTATGGGGACTTACATCTCCCCTTTCCTATCAAAGAAGACAATGTAAGTACTGCGTTTAATGAATGAAATCTTTTACTGATCACTTCAGGATCAGGAAAAATAAAAATAAAAATGGATTACTGATCATATGAGAGAATAAACTTCCACTTGCCCATGCAGATATCACAGATCCTACCCTGAAGGGTTTCATTTTAGTTACAGACAAATTAACAGTGAAAAGACAAAAAAAAAAAAATTAAGTGAAGGTTTTTTTTTCCAGGTAGCCTGCAATATAATGCGCTTGTGTATGTAGCGCTTCATTTGAAAGAGGAAGTACGGAAGTAAATATTTATTACTATTTCCTCATACGTTCGGATTTTCCCTGATGATGGATAGGCTACAACAGGTATAAATTCGCGTGCAGTGCAGTGTATAAAGTCAGGCCCCGATACAACCTGAGCACTAAACTTGAGCATCACTGCGAGTTTTTAATAATAAACCTTGAACAAATTATGTGGGTAAGTAGAAAAAATGGGTTTTTTTTATGTATGTAGGCTACATATTTTACGAAATAATGGATATCTTAATCTATAATATAGTTTTTGCACTCTGCTCATTTTGTCTATTTATCTGTTTATTTTGCAGTCTCCGCTGTTTTTTGGAATATGTTTCTTCTTGTTGTCGGAGAGCATCGTGAAAGGAAAGAATCTGGGATGTTTCAGTGAATGTGAACATGGGTTCAGCAAGATCCACAACAAGCTACTTCAGTCTCTGCACCACCCACACAAGCACCATCCTCCCCGGCGCGTCCGGCACACGGCGAACTCCTGTCAAGACTTCGTTCGGTCTTCATCTGCAGCGCTCAATGACCGCTCACTGTCCCCCTGGCGGATAAGGTAGATATAGCTCTCTAAATCACGCATTTTAACCAGAACCCTGAAAAAACCTCAGCAGCAAATTTACCCCACAGTGAGGCATTGAAGATAACGTAGTCGAACCGTCCTTCCTATGACGTTAAACATTTATTGATTTAGTTGTTTGGCTATTTTGCAGTAAACTTCAAATATATTTCATTTGATACTTTAATATAGACCTTCATAAACAGTTTAATATTGTATCGTCGTTTTTGTGCGCTGCGTAGTTGCCTCAAGAGTTTTATAGCCTGCTTCTATTTTTCTCTCATTTTCAAAAACCTTATATATATATATATATATATATATATATATATATATATATATATATATATAATATATATATTTTTTTTTTTTGTTTTTGTTTTTGTTTCAAAAGAAAGTATGTAATGTTGCAGTTAACTCCTGAAGCTGGCTATGTGTAGCCTATGTTTTTTTAATTGTAAGTTTATTTTTGAAAAAAAAAAAAAAAAAATGAAGCGGGAAAAGGCCTTCAGAATCAAGGCTGTTGAAAGCATTATGAGGCATGTTTAGTAGGCTAGTTTTTAAACAATAATACAAAATCATAAAATGAAACAAGTGTGTAAATGTGATATCTAGGCAATTTAACCAATTTCAGCGACTTGCTATATGAATAATGTACCTTTGTCCCTTGTATTTTCAGAACAGTGGAAAATACAGATATGTACCCCTCCAAATACGAGGAGGCAGAGTGTCTGTGTGATGGATGTATCATTAACGGGGTTGAAAATAGGACCTACAACTCAGTGCCTGTGAAGCAAACTCGCTTATTCCTGAAGAAGGTTCCTTGCCCGTCTGACCCGAAAAAATACTCCTTAGAGTATAAACTTGTGTCAGTGACTGTGGGCTGTACCTGTGCGGTGCCCAATTCAGTCCCTCAGCAGTAAGAGGGGATAATACTATATAGACCAAAATTGTAGAGACGTGTCTCATGTACCATGTCGTGTTTGTTTTAAAATGCAATTTTTGAAAAGGTACTTACATTGTTTGATATGCTTATATTTATAAGCTGAAAGGTTGCATGTGTCACATGGTTTATTTTTTAAGCTTACAAACCAACAATCTTTCTTGAAAGGAAGATGTATTTGTATTACTGTAAAACACTACTTTATTTAGATTTTATTTATTTATATGATAATAACTTATTTACTATTTATTTAACTGTTATTATGCAATTATGCAAATATGTGAACTTTTGATCTTGCGCCTACCTGTCCTTGTTTGAATTGGGTGTGAAATTTAGCTCTGTCAGTGACAGCAATGGTTATTATTAAGTTTGTTTCAGTGATAACGATAAAATGTATTTGTATTTTTTTTTTCTCAACTTTGCATTTTGTCCAGATGGTATTATGTTCATGTTGTGTAAAACAAAAATAAAGTCTATGCTGATCTTTACTCATTCGTTTGTCCTTATCTGTAAATTCCTCTGTGGGTATATTTCAAATGCACCTGAATGATTTTTCACCACAGAATGAATGAATAAATAAATAATAGCATTCTTCTGAATACGGTTTTGCAAAAAAAATACTAATATAGCCTATTAGTTAAATTAAAGTGTTTATAAATTATGGTAGCATTTGTTTTAGTGCCTTTAAGCAGAAGTATAATAGGCTATAGTATAATAATCCTTTGAGATTACAGAGATTTCCTTAAAATTTAAAATGTGGATGATAATTGTCGTAAAAATGATTGGCAGTGTAATATATATATATCGAGAGAGAAAGAAAAAGAGAGACAGGCTTTTAATTTGTCGGACTTTGCGGGACTTTTATTTTGAAAGACTTCTACCGTACTCACGTTTAAGCAGTGCGACAAAATATTTGTAGACAACACATTGCAGTGTGGATGAAAATGACCACAGCACTAATAAAGTCTCTCAGTATATTAACGAAACCTATTCGAGGTAAGAAAAAATATATGACAATCGTGGTAAAAGGTGTCAAAGCACAATTTTCTGTGTTGTTGGCTAAAGTCAGTCAGTCAGTCTAGTCTGGCAGAAACATGAACGTTACTCGCAGTCGCATGTTAAGAGAAAAAAAAAATTATTAGCTGCTTTCTCATCCTTATGTTATTCCAAAAGTGTATGACTTTCTTTCTTTAAATGTCAGGCAGATATTTAGGTAGGTAAGTAAGACTCGGCTCACTGTTAACTTTCAGTATAGGCTTATATTATATATTTTCTATAATTGAACAATTGAATGTTGACTGTCATTCTGCCCAACATCTAATATTCTGCTTCACGTAAGAAAGAAAGTCATGCATGTTTGTGTGATGTATATGTTTTGCACTTTTTTTAAATAGTGATTGCATGCAATGATGGACGCACACTCTTTTTTAGAGGCTCAGTTGAGCGATGTTCAAAGCACACAAACGGCCCTTGTGTCGGCTCTCCAGAGGAACCTCTCAGAGCTTCAGGAGCACATGTCTGGGGATGAAGAGCTGGAGGAAGCCCGGCAACTTCTGGAGGAGGTCAGGAAAGACATCACATGGGTGTGCAGTGATACGGATGACCTAACCTGGAGCTTTGTCCAGGAATGTCTTCTCTTATTGCTCTGCCTGGCACGTCACCTCAGCCGCCTCCTGGAAGCCTTTCACCAGAATCCTACTGCACCAAATCCTGCAACCCCTGAAGCAGCTCCACCGCTTCCTCCAGATGTTCTCAGTGTGGCCCAGCAAAAGACACTGGGCACTGTGCTGCAGTTTGTGGTCACACTGGGTCTGTGTCCATATTTAGCTCCAGGTGTAGGGGTGGCCCTGGGGCTGCGCTCAGCTTTTGGGGCAGCAGTGGAGGGGGCAGTCCGACACGATGTGGCCCCTGCAGGGGAACGGCGTTTACTTAACACCACTAATGTGCTGCTGGAGGTGTCTGCACTGTCATCGCTAGCAACACCTGTGTTTACACGCCATTTAGGTGACATCATGGCTGCTCTGTGTCAGTTAGCATATCGACCCCAGCGCCCTGAAGGAGACGGCACAAAGAGCAATAAGGTAAAAATACACACACATTTAATCCTTTTTTTGACCACTTTATCCTATAGTTTCACTTTAGGTCCGGGGTTTCTAAAACCATGGGAAATTTGGATTTATCAGGGAAATTTAAAATTGTTCCAAGACTGGAGAACAGTAATAGTAAGTTAATTTTAATAGTTTTAGTTAACCCTGAATTAGAAATATATATCTATGAACAACTTATAGAACTTAAAAGGAAGTTAGAAATGTTGACTTGCCAGCTAACTGAAATAAGTTTGTTAAAGTACTAAAATGACTGAAACCGATAAATATAAATTGTAAAGCTAAATAGAAATATAAAAACTAATAAAAATGACAAAAGCACATTCCAAACTTAAACATAAACTGAACAAAAAATAAAATAAAAATAAAACTATCTCAATTCTTTTTGATAATTGAAATAAAGATTAATATAAAAATACAAATATTAGATGAAAAACTGAAATGGAAATGAGAAATGCTGCCTTGGCAACTAATTAAATGAAAGAAATTTAAGTTGAAGTACTAAAATGATCAAAACTGAAATAAATATAAAGGCTAAAGAGAAATAAAATGAGAAAAGCTCACAAAAACGAATGAAACAAACTAAAATTAAAATATAAAAATGAAAGCTAATTCAAAATATAAATAAATACTATAATAGTATATGAATATTACTAAAATAACTTATTATAATAACTCTAAATTATATTTAGAAAATTATAAAAAATATATATTTTAAAAATTTTATGCTATAGGAATGATAGGAAAACTCATTGGTATGGTATCAAAATTCAAAAAGTAGGTTTCCAAATCCTGTGGGTCACTCTTTCATGTTTCATGTTGGCCAAAGCTAAATGTTTTAACAATTTCGGCCTTGCTTATCTACCACAGGGGTTAACTGTAGAGGAGCGCAAGTCCTGCAAAGAAGCACTCCACAATCTTCTTGGGAAAGTGTATCAGCCGATCGTCATCAAAGAGCTGCTTGTTCTGCAGGGGGGTCCTAAACAGGTGTGTTTTGCCTACTATCTTTCTGTATTCTTTTCTCATGTGTTAGTGTTTGTGTGACTTGATGGAGGCATGTCATGTGTAATCTGTGATTTGCTGTAGGCATCATCAGGTTCCAGAGGTGGAGGCAAGGCTCTAACCCAAGCTCCCGCGTGGCTGAGGCGACTGTGCGGACAGTTGCTTTCTGACAGGTTAATGCAACCACAAGGCGTCCGGGCAGTGGTGAGGGCCATCCTAGAGGGGACTGGAGGTAAGGCTGAATTTAGGAAAGAGATCAGATGGAAAACATGTGAATTTGTAATTTCAACATCTGAAAAGGTGTATGAGGGAATGGAATCAAGTCTACAAGACATTTTACAGTAAGTTTTTAGTAAAATTCTGGATTTTTTTTGTTTGCTTTATTTGCTATTATTAATTTAAATGATTAATAAGAGCATTATACCAGCCATTTATTTTGTTACTGACCTCAAAACTTGTTTCAACACTCGTTCAGTGATGCAACCCAAATATAGTATATTTAATAAAAAATGGGTAAAAATAATAAATTTTTTAAAACATTTAAAATGCCTATAAATACACTTTTATTTACTTTTTTTAATCATTTATGACTGTTACATATAATTGGTAATCTATTTGTCCTTTATACCTTATGCATGATTATAAATACATTTGCAAATATATTGCCACCGGTGTTCCTACTCTCAGTTTTTTTGCTGTCCACAAATTTTAATGAAAAGCAATATCCTGGAACTGAACTCTTCCAACAATTACCTCCAGGGTAGATGCCTGGGTTAGAATGGATAGAACTAAAAATAGAGACATGGCAATGAGTGTGTTTTGCATATTCTGTAAACAGCACAGTGTCAGCAGATTCAGCCAAGTTATGGAGTCATAATTTTTTGAATGGTGGTGGAAAACATGTATATTTTCATCCAGTACATGACTAAAAATTCCCAATGTGTTTCCAGTGGATTTATCATGTGATTCGATGTGGTTTTCTTTTTTGCCCGTGTTTCACATTTCTGACCAGCAGGTGGCGACTCTGACTGGAGGAAATGTGATGCTGTGGCCAAGATCCTTGCCGCCTGTCCTCAGCAGTCCCTCTCTGCTGAGAGTTATTACAGTCAAGTGTGTCCACAGGTAGTGCATTATTTCCATAAAAGTGATTTAAAGTTTTGTTTGGTTTGCAAAACATAGTAATAGTCATATTATTACAATGTATTGTTATCAGTTTCCTAAAAATCTATGCAGATCGTCTAAGATTTACTCTAATTATGGTATATAACGTCACTGAATTTAGGTTGTGGAGCTTCTGCATTTCAAAGACAAGCTGACTGCACAGCAGTTCCAGAGAGTGGCCACCAGGGCGGCGCTCATCATGGTCCAAGATCGGCCTGAATTTGCACGGCGATTCCTGCTCTTTCCTCTTCTCTCCCCCCTTCACCACTGTGCAGAGGGAACTGGTTAGTATTTGTGTTAGGAGACTGGTTAAGGATTCTTTAGTGGCTGATTGATATAGGTTGTTTTGCTCTGACTGAGTGATAAAGCTGCATCAAGTTGCTAATGTTTGTCTCAGTACACAGGCCTAAAATAATGTTTAGATGCAAAGCATGTAGTCTTTTGAGCACTATAAAATTAACTGATAAGCTTTTGCAGGAGATGACCTATCCCAGGAAGCAGTGCAGGAGTGGGAGCTGACTCGCTGTATTGAGGATGTATATAAAGTAAGCAAAGCATTCTGTATTGTTTAAGCACCATATCATCAATTATATTAAGTAAAAACAATGAAACTGCAATTTCATCATTTACATAAGAGCGGTGTTTCATTCTGGTCAGATTTGTGTGGTGGGTAACAGTCCATCAGAAGTGCTGCTGAAAGCTCTAGCAGATGTCATCTCAACACTGTTCAGTCTCTTTTGCTTCACCAAACAGAATGTATCTCATTTACGGTCAGTGTGCATTCTGAATTTATGGCTGAAGTATTTATAAAACATTATATGTTTGGACTAAAACTGATTGTTCCTTATAGCACATCATGTCAGGAGATCCTGATATGGTTTCTGTCTCACTCAGAGCACTCGGTTGCTCTTTCGCAGCTGAAACGTCTGTGTGGACTGCTGGGAGAAGTGAGTGGAGTCAGACACGGCTTTCAGTTCTCACCTGGCAGTGAAGGAGGGGCCAGACTTACAGTCAGAGAGCCTATCAGGTATTATTAACTGAGAATCCAACGACAATTATGTACTGTTTTGTGGAGAATGGTAATATATGAGTCAGGCTACCTCGATTAGCTAGATGACTCTTTTGTCAACTCCAAAATAAACAGAGAGCTTTGAAATAAACAATGCATGTTTTTAAATGCTTAGTGATGAATTTGGTTTTCAGTAACTTTGTGTGCATCTCATTTGCTTTCTTTAAATTAAGCATGAATTATAGTATATCAGTAAAATATCAACCATCAGCTACCCTGAATTACCCTTTCCAAAACGTGGGGTTAGCAAGTTATTTTTAAAACTTCTGTAATATGCATAGTTCTTTCATGCACCAATCAGCATATTAGAATGTTTTCTGAAGGAATTTGTGACACTGAAGACTGAACTACCAGCTGCTGAAAATTCAGCTTTGCCATCACAGAAATAAATTATATTTTAAAATATAGTTCACAATATTTTTATTGTATTTTTTATTAAATAAATGCTGTCTTGATGAGCATAAGAAAGCTTTGATTGGCAGTGTATGTAGCAAAGCATATCAAATCATTATCATTACCTGTCTCTCTTTCTGTGCGTTTTGGCAGTGATGAAGAAGACGCCCTGTTTGAGAAGGTCTCTGGTGAGCAGTGGAGAGTGCAGTGTCTGGTGCAGTTATTTGGAGAGATGAAGGACAGTGACCTGCCTGGAGAGTTTTTTCTACTGCTGCTGCAGGTGCTGACCCCTTGGTTTCCAATGTAGCTCAGAATTTGTAACTGCTGCTCCAAACTATAACACATTAGACAAACTAAAGCTGTTTTTTATGACTCTAAAGCAAAAATTGGGGCCTCAAGAATGCCTCAATGTAGACATTTAAAAGAACTTGGTATCTGCTTCCTTAAAGATTTGGAAATTTCATTTTCAGAGTTCTCTAAATAAACTGACTTTTGTGGATGCTGTGAAAGTGGTTTGAATTTGAAAGTGGATGCTGAGTTTACCAGATATTATTTTAGCATGCTACACTGTGGTGAAACCTCATTCAACATCTGATATGCCTGTTTCGTGCTATTTCCAGGATTTAACTGCTGTGGCTGCTGAGCAGGAGGAGGTTGAGCAGGAAGTGGACACCTCACCTATGACCCTGCTGGAGTTAGAGCAGCACCTGCTGGGGCGTGTGAGTGGACATGGACAGAGACTGGCTCTGTTGCAGGTGTTGGCCATCATGTGTGAAGGTCTTCCATACACACAGCTGCTCCGCAAGCCCACTCAGGTGTGATATAGAAGAGATCGTGCAAACAATGTTATTTAAGCATATGAAATGGTTCCCTCTCTTCTCTTCCTTTTAAAATCTTTTAAGCTGTTTTATCATTTTTAATTTTCTTATTAGATTGAGGTTTTAATGGGGGAAACATAGGCCATCTAAAAATAGAGCACATGATCTCCTGGCCAGATCTGTTCCAGTTAACTCACAACAATGAATATCTTCTCTCTGAGGGTTATTTAGGACACTCTTGGCACAGTTTTGCTATTTCATCAGTTGTGCTACTTTATGTAGTGATATTAAGAGAAGGTGTGACATTTATATGCCAGCAATACATTGCTCTTTCTGCATACAGGTTGTTGGGTTCATAGTATCCATGCTGCAGAGGGCATGTGTTAGTCTGGAGCGTGGCACTGACAGCCCAGTCGAGAGTCAGACTCTCAGTATGGGAATGGGGCTTGTGGCCACTCTACTTTCTGGAGCTGCTGAGGTAGTGTATTATTATACATTTTGCTGCTGTCCTTTGCTTACTCTGCTGTGAGAATTTTCCTAGCAAAAAGCAGTTTGCTGCATTTTTGAAGAGCTGACATCTTGCAGTTTAATCCTGCATTTAGTCCAGCAGTGTTGCATGCTACACTTAGTCAAAAACTATTGTAAACAAAAAGGTTCTATTTTTGTGTAGTTATTACATGTCATTTTTATGACTGCATATTAATTGAGTAATTTCATTTGAAAAATGTCAAAATTTGTTTGTCGCACCACAGCATTTTTTTTTTTAAAAGAATTACATAAAATTTGAAAGGTAATTCAAATGGTGAAAAATGTAAAAGAAACACCATACTACTCTATACTTGTAATTATATACTTGTATAGAGTTAATTTGGTGTGATTAATTATTTGAAAAATGCAAAAAAATAATAAATAAATTAAAAATATAATAATAACGATGTTGAATATATTCATTTGGAGAGGTTCCTAGCAACATTGATGTCATAATTAGTAATTAACGAATCAGCATTTCAATCTTGATTTAAAAAATCTTGAAAAAATGGACTAGCATTCTCTATTCTTTTCCTATTCTATCTACTTGTTTTCTTTTTATTTATTAAAAATAAATTAATAAAAAAACCTTGCTACGTGTACTGCGTTAGACTAATCAAGACTTACTAGCATTTACATTATTGCGCTCTTGTTGGTTTCGATTGCTTCTATTGTCCTCATTTGTAAGTCGCTTTGGATAAAAACATCTGCTAAATAACTAAATGTAAATGATGTTGGAAAAAAATGTTTGTGGACCTTTTATGTATTATTTATTACCAATTTGTACCTGTGTATATCTTCTATCAGCTCACTGCAGATGATTATTCGTCAATGGGTGAACTGTTGCCCCAACTTGAACAGATTTCCCAGCAGCACCCAGAGCCAGCCATCCAGGAGCTGGCATCTGATCTGAAAGCCACTATTGCCACACATGGAGCTTATCGCCCTAAAACTGTCCCCAAAACAGCCACCCAGCACAGTCCTGCTCAACCTGCGGGCCACAGTTCAAACTCCCGACCAGCTTGTACACAGTCATCTAGAGTTCCTTCCAGACAACAGGACCCCTCACAACCAGTCTCACATCCCAAACATACAACAGACTCTGGTGTAACACCTAAAGTTAAGACAACTGGAGGAATACCCAATTATGGTATTTCTGAACCCTCATCCAGTAAAGCTTTCTCTGAGTGCCTGCTGGAGGCCTGTGACCCGGATGTGCCCACTCGAGCTGTAGCTCTGCGTTCACTGACCCGCTCTGTTAGAGATGGAGACAAAGAGGCATTGCAGAACAAGGACAAACTACTAACAGTAAGTGAGACAGTATATATATATATATATATATATATATATATATATATATATATAGATATATATATTATACATACATACATACACACACAGGTCCATAAATATTGGGACATCGACACAATTCTAACATTTTTGGCTCTATACACCACCACAATGGATTTCAAATTAAACGAACAAGATGTGCTTTAACTGCAGACTGTCAGCTTTAATTTGAGGGTATTTACATCCAAATCAGGTGAACGGTGTAGGAATTACAACAGTTTGCATATGTGCCTCCCATTTGTTAAGGGACCAAAAGTAATGGGACAGAATAATAATCATAAATCAAACTTTCACTTTTTAATACTTGGTTGCAAATCCTTTGCAGTCAATTACAGCCTGAAGTCTGGAACGCATAGACATCACTAGATGCTGGGTTTCATCCCTGGTGATGCTTTGCCAGGCCTCTACTGCAACCGTCTTCAGTTCCTGCTTGTTCTTGGGGCATTTTCCCTTCAGTTTTGTCTTCAGCAAGTGAAATGCATGCTCAATCGGATTCAGGTCAGGTGATTGACTTGGCCATTGCATAACAGTCCACTTCTTTCCCTTCAAAAACTCTTTGGTTGCTTTTGCAGTATGCTTTGGGTCATTGTCCATCTGCACTGTGAAGCGCAGTCCAATGAGTTCTGAAGCATTTGGCTGAATATGAGCAGATAATATTGCCCGAAACACTTCAGAATTCATCCTGCTGCTTTTGTCAGCAGTCACATCATCAATAAATACAAGAGAACCAGTTCCACTGGCAGCCAAACATGCCCACGCCATGACACTACCACCACCATCTTCACTGATGAGGTGGTATGCTTAAGATCATGAGCAGTTCCTTTCCTTCTCCATACTCTTCTCTTCCCATCACTCTGGTACAAGTTGATCTTGGTCTCATCTGTCCATAGGATGTTGTTCCAGAACTGTGAAGGCTTTTTTAGATGTCGTTTGGCAAACTCTAATCTGGCCTTCCTGTTTTTGAGGCTCACCAATGGTTTACATCTTGTGGTGAACCCTCTGTATTCACTCTGGTGAAGTCTTCTCTTGATTGTTGACTTTGACACACATACACCTACCTCCTGGAGAGTGTTCTTGATCTGGCCAACTGTTGTGAAGGGTGTTTTCTTCACCAGGGAAAGAATTCTTCGGTCATCCACCACAGTTGTTTTCCGTGGTCTTCCAGGTCTTTTGGTGTTGCTGAGCTCACCGGTACATTCCTTCTTTTTAAGAATTTTCCAAACAGTTGTTTTGGCCACGCCTAATGTTTTTGCTATCTCTCTGATGGGTTTGTTTTGTTTTTTCAGCCTAATGATGGCTTGCTTCACTGATAGTGACAGCTCTTTGGATCTCATCTTGACAGTTGACAGCAACAGATTCCAAATGCAAATAGTACACTTGAAATGAACTCTGGACCTTTTATCTGCTCATTGTAATTGGGATAATGAGGGAATAACACACACCTGGCCATGGAACAGCTGAGAATCCAATTGTCCCATTACTTTTGGTCCCTTAACAAGTGGGAGGGACATATGCAAACTGTTGTAATTCCTACAACGTTCACCTGATTTGGATGTAAATACCCTCAAATTAAAGCTGACAGTCTGCAGTTAAAGCACATCTTGTTCGTTTCATTTGAAATCCATTGTGGTGGTGTATAGAGCCAAAAATGTTAGAATTGTGTCGATGTCCCAATATTTATGGACCTGACTGTGTGTATGTGTGTGTGTATATATATATATATATATATATATATATATATATATATATATATATACATACATAGATAGATGTATATATAATATTACGCATATATTCACATTTTCCTGTGACCACACATTTCTATAAATATATAAAATGTATTTATTCCTGTGTACCATTTCCAGTGCATCTATTACCGTTTATTCTAAATGGCTGGTGAATTTTCTTTGCATTTCGTTTATAAAAAAATATTTCCTCTTTAGTGTTTTTTTTGGGTCATTTTGAGTTCTAGAGTTGCGCTTTGATGCCAGTGATCATTATAGTATCTGGTAAACACTTATTCTCCCAGTATGCATTATTCTCTCTGATGCTAAAAGCCAGGTGTCACGTACACATCTCTCCTGGGGTATGCGTAGACTTTTCCCTGGGTGACACTGTTTATATGGGCCAGTGATTTTCAATGTTCCTCATTCTCCTGTGTGCTGTTTCTGAGGGTGGGTGAGGGTCTAGACCATGTTTTATAAATGAGGTGGGATGTTTGGTGTGTAAAACCTCTAGCTTGAGGGTGCCTGAAGACTCCCATGGGATCTAGTTATGATGAGTGGCTTTGCAGTGTCTCATCTAATATTCTCTGTAATAAGAGCCTCTTCTGTGTCCATTGCTTCATAAATACAAGCAATTCACACATAAGCACGGACACAGGCATCACAACTGTGACAACACCCAGTAATCCAGTAATATATGGGCACCTCCGGGAAGTCAATTAAGTTTTTTTTCCCTTCCCTTTTGATGCATTCATTATGTTTTGGATATTTATTGGAGTTATTCTTTAATTCTCTCTCAAGTCATACCACTTTACCTCACGTGAACTCATTTAAATCTCTTAGATCCGCAGGCCATAGACATGTTTTAATTTGCATTACTGTAAACGTGCTGAGAGCCAAGTTAATGGCTCCTTGAAAAACTGTCAGCGATAATTAGACGAAGGAATTAATTAACTCTGCCCTAATTCATTGCTCAGCTTTCACTGAATTATTTCAATGTGTTGCAGCTCTTTCTAGAAAACCTGGAACATGAAGACTCCTTTGTGTATCTGTCTGCCATTCAAGGTAATTCATTGATTAGTTTAAGAAAGAAATCAACCTGAATTCCTTAGAAATTCAACAAAATATGACAATCACACCTGCATTTGCCAAAAATTGTTTTACATGACTGTTGATGTTTTTTTTAGAAATGAATATCAAAATTTGATTTATTTGTAGCTGTGATGGTAAATAATAGAACAGCTTGGTTTTGAGTGGTTGAATGACTTTGTTGTAAATGGAGGTGTAAAGCACAGACATTACATTGGCCTGATTTACTTTGCCAACAGAACTCACTGTCAGCTTTACCTCGGCACATTATAATATGTGTTCAGCTCCCACGTTACTCGTTCTTAAAGAATACAGACTTTCGGTTAAACCCTTCACTTGTTAAATGACCAGACCTTTGCTTTGCCATAATAAATAGACAAAGCATCCACTTCCTGAGCTCATTAATATAGTCTTATGTTTTTAGTTAAATCTGAATAGAATTTAATACATACTAAATAACTAATAAAACTATTTATTTATCATTTTATATATATATATATATATATATATATATATATATATATATAATATAATATATGAAATGGCTGCTGACTTTAGCTTTGCCATCACAGGAATAAATTATATTTTAAAATATATTAATATAAAACGGTTATTTGTAATTGTAATAATATTTCATAATATTGTTGTTTTTGCCGTGTTGTGATTAGCTAAATGCAGCCTTGGTGAACATAAGAGACGTCTTTTTAAAAATATAAAACGTTCTTCCTCAGACTTTTGAACAATATATTGATGAGCAATTGTGGAGGATTTTCTTTGTATATGTGACCCTGGAACACAAAACCAGTCTTAAGTCGCTGGGGTATATTTGTAGCAATAGCCAAAAATACATTGTGTGGGTCAAAATTATCGATTTTTCTTTTATGCCAAAAATCATTAGGATATTAAGTAAAGATCATATTCCATGAAGATATTTTGTAAACTTCTTACTGTAAATGTATCAAAACTTAATTTTTGATTAGTGATATGCATTGCTAAGAACATCATTTGGACAACTTTAAAGGCGATTTTCTCAATATTTAGATTTTTTTCCATTCAGCTTTCAGATGATGTATAAATCTCAATTTCGAAAAATTCACACTTAAAACTGGTTTTGTCGTCCAGGGTCACATATGTGTCTTTCTCAGAAATTACTGGATCAATCTCAGGTTATTTTAAGAACAGCCTTGGGATTTACAAGAATATTGTTTCTGGGCCAGCAAACAGATTTAGAGTGATCTATTTTGGGTTGATTAGCTAAACCAGCTCTGTTTGGAACCAATATGATCACACCTCTTGTCCATAAATAGTCATACAGGACCATCTCGACCCATTTTAGCCCTATTGAGGAATAGCTGAGTTAAGGTTTTAATGCTCTGGCAGGCAGCCTGTTGTGGTTTTTATTCATCCAGTCTTAAAGAGGATCTGTCAGACTTTTTTCTAAGCTGTTGTTTCTTTTTTCTGTTTCAGGGTTGGCAGTGTTGGCTGACTCTTTTCCTGAACAGATTCTGCAGAGACTGCTGGGAGACTATCAGACCGGGGCGACTATCGGTTCCCCCAAAAGGGAGCGCTCCCTAGAGACACGCCTCAAAGTGGGCGAGGTTTTAATGAGAGCCAGCAGGGCCATGGGTGAGCACAGTTACTGTCTGTCTGTAGTCTTTCTTTCTTTCTGTATTTCTTTCAAAATACTTTCTTTTAATAAACATGCTCCATTTCAGGACCTGTTTGTCAGATCTGGGCAGTGCCGTATCCTCAACACAAGTGTGTGGTTATTCATTGTGTCTCGAGATCATTCAGTCTGGGTCTGAGACATGTCGTCTTGGCCCGGCTCCTTAACGCTAACAGACCGAGCTCTGAAAAAGCCCAACAGCTGCTACAGTCCGCTGAAACCGCACAATGAATCTCACAGCTCTCTGTCACATTCATAGCGCCTTCACACACAGCAGGGGGCATCACACACTTCACTCGCACACTTGAGCTCAATTTACATTTTCAACCCATGAGTATTATCTAATGGGACACTGATTTCCTGATTTTCCACTGAAATCCTTGTTTTTGTAAAAACTAAATATCTAACCACAACATACTGTTTCAAAATGTACACATCCAGTCCATAATTTAAAAAATCCTTTTCCTGCAGAAGTGTACTTCTGGTTTCTAATTAAACCTGTCACTTAATAATGTGCTTGGACAGATGGCCTCAGTTAACAAGAAGCACAGGATCAAAGAAGTGTATGGTACACTTTTTCTTGCCGCTTTCTTTTTCCTCCCCCCTTTTTCTCGTAGATCCAGCCCACAATAGCCATTAAAAGCTCTTTTGATCTGTTTAGAGGATTGGTCAGCTGAAGAAGTGGACATTCATGTCTGAATAGGTCCTGGCACATGGGTTCTGGAAGGTTTTGTAATATCTCAAACAGAGCCAGAAAAATCAGCTGTGGATAGCAAGACCCTTTGGACCCACCTGGCAGCTTTTGTCTTGTTTTATCCTTAATTTCCTATAAAGAATGCTAATTCCTCTTACACTAATACCTAATAGTGTGAGGAGGAGGCCTTTTTTTTTTTTATTGGAGTCCTTTTCATATAAGCCAAAAAATCCCAGTTTAGTGACTTTGCTCATGCTGTAGGAACGCGCTTTGGACTTTCTCAGACTTTCACACCGAAATGGAGAGATTGGAAGAGGAGTGGCGACTTCAGCTTTGTGTGTGTGTGTGTGTGTGTGTTTGATGTGTGTTCAGACTGGAGCTCTCATCCAGTGCACTGTATATGTGGTATTAGAAAGAATTTGTTTATTTTTTATTATTTAAAGACTGTATATCTTTATATATTAGTACAAATAAAAAAAAAAATCTTGTCATTAATCTTTTAGGTGATCTTGCTCCACACTACGGCCGCCCTCTGATTGGTGTGTTTCTGAGTGGCACACGAGACGAGGACAGTAGTGTGCGTGCCAGCAGCCTCTCTAATTTGGGTGAACTCTGTCAACTTCTCAACTTTTCCCTCGGACCACTGGCGCAAGAGGTAGTCCCACTCTAGAATTCAAAACCTAATAGTCAAGCTGACGAAAAGCTGATTCTGTGTGTCATTTAGTCTGTAATTAGTTCTTTTTAAGCAGACCCCCAAGGCTGCTTCTAGTCTGATGTCATCGTTCTCTTTACTCTGCACAGCTGTGTGTGTGTGTACACATGTACGTCTCTCTACACATGATTACCACGTCTAGTGCTGAGATCAGGATTTCTGCTAGTGCAGCTGGGTGATAGATAGATGGATGAACCTGAACTGCATCAATTTCACTGATTTTCTCTTTAAAATCAATTTCTTGACTACAAATCTTAATGTAGCAAACGATTACGTATGCTCTAATTTAAAAAAGCACTGTAAATGAAAATGTCCCATTTTTAGAATCTTTACAATTCAAAATGATCATTTTTAGAATATTATTTGCAATTTTAAACTGAAAGCGCTGACAATATTTGCTTACTGAATTATGTTTGGTTTTCTTTCTTGAATTCATTTGCATTCTAAATTGTGATTGTGATTTTTAAATAGTGACTTAATTTAAAGCCGCCTGTAAAAGTGGCACAGAATGTGTTGATTATGCGTTGTTGATTCTTACACAGCCAACAGAAAAAGGAAAAAAAAATAATGCTTTTCGTTTATTCTTAAAGGGATAGTTCACCCAAAAATGAGAAGTCATTAATTACTCATCCTCATGTCGTTCTAAACCCGTAAGACCTTTGTTCATCTTCGGAACACAAATTAAGATATTTTTGATGAAATCTGAGAGCTTTCTGACTCTGGATAGACAGCAACAAACTACCACATTCAAGGCCCAGAAAGGTAGTAAGGACATCCTTAAATAGTCTGTGACATTAGTGGTTCAGCCTTAATTTTATAAAGCTAAAAGAATACTTTTTGTGTGCAGATGTAACAAAAATAACGACTTTATTCAGAAAGCTCTCAGATTTCATTAAAAAATCTCTTAATTTGTGTTCTGAAGATAAACGAAGGTCTTATGGGTTTGGAATGACATGAGGGTGAGTAATTAATGACAGAATTTTCATTTTTTGGGTGAACTATCCTTTTAAAATCCCAAGATTGGTCTTTTTACTCTTTTCAGTGGCTGATGCAAACGTGTTTGTGTAGCGTTTGTACAGTTCATGAACCAAATGACTTGTGAGCTGGTTAATTTGTTAAATAATTTGTGAAATATACCCAAATAGATCAGAATTTAATCAAATCGATTTGAGAACTTGTGAATCAAGAATCAAATCAATCTGTATGGATACCCAGCCCTAAAGTACCATGCAACTATTTTTATGCAGTAAATCATAAAAGCTTATCTGAGACTTTTAGCATTATACTTTTGCTGACTAGTATTTTTTAAAACTTGTGCCAATATATGAAATGTGTGACTGCTTTGCACAGTTGGAAAGCAGTTTGTTTATTTTTTCAGAGCTTGTACATACGGTTGTTGAGAAAATCTACTGTAAGTGGCTGAGCTGCAGCAGTGGTCTAGATCTTCATGAATAAGCATCTCTGTCAGTGTGACTAACTGGGCTGCTTATTCATGAAAGAGCCCGTCTGCAACAGGCTGTCCTCCACCGTCTTGATGATTAGCCTTCTGCAAACCCGTGTGCATGTGTTTAGACCTCAATCGACCCTCTGCATTGACATGAAGATCAACTAGTGCAGCATTGCAGATCTTTGCGGCCTGTGCATGTCCTTTGTATTTGACCTCTGTTTGTGTGCTGGTTCCTGCAGCTGAGCACGTGTCTCACCGCCCTGATAAAGACGGACAAAGAAGCAGAGGTTCGAAGAGCTGCGGTCCACGTCATTACTCTTGTTCTTAGGGGCCTTAGTGATAAAACCACTCAGGTGAGTGTATTTGTGATCAGTTAATCATGAAATTGTGTGATTGTGCAGTTGCTGGTATTAAAGGAATATAAAAGGCTTTTTGTATGCATATATTTTTTAAGTACAAGAACATTGAAAAAAGTTGGAAGATAGTGTAACTTTACTCATGCTAATTACACCGGTGTAATTATGTAGTTTTATGGGTAAAATGTGTAATTTTTTAACATTTATTTGGGCTCTGTATGATTGCTTTATTAATGCCTTTCTTTTTTAAATTTTAAATAAAAAAAAGAGACTTTTTCTGGTTTTCAACAACATGCCACAAATACCATTTACAGCCTGTTTTTAACTTGGAATATTCCTTTAAATGTGTAAAATCCCATCTCTGAGTTCAAATTATTAATGTGCAAAGTCATCCGCTTTTTTCAGAATAATTCTGAAAACAGAAAGACATTCTCTGAGTTTACAGAATATGTCTTGTTTGTGAGGTTATAGAGTAGGTTGTTAGGTCTCCCGATCTGGTGTCATCAGATCAACACGTGTTTAGTGGGAGGAATTCTTCCAGCATCTGGACTGATGAACAGCAGCTGTAATTTTCTGCTCTCTTATTTAGAGGTCACCTGCTGTGTAAGACAACCAATGCTCTGTCTAATCATTACTATCAGCAGACACCCTTGTTCCCACGGCCCCGATCACTTTCCCAAAGATGGCTTTCATTTTGGATAATAGCTCCTACAGGTCATTTGGTACATGATGAGTAAAATGAATACATCTAAACCATAGGATTGTATTTATTTATTTATTTTTTTACTTTTTCAGAAGAAAAGGTTGTCCTTTGTCATACAAAAATTGTCCCTGCTATGTAAGAGTGTTGTTGCAAAGATGTACTTGAAAAGTATTGATGTCCATAACATGAACTGTTCAGGATGAGGTAATAAAATTGAACTTTCAGGGTTAGAAGTTTGCTTTGAACCCTTTTATAAAGTATGTATCACAAGTTTAGAGTTAGAGCTGTAACTGTATTAACCAATCAGAGCTGTGTAACCGCTTACTTGGATGCCAGAACATTGAGTCTCTGATACATTGGACTATTAGCAACCATCTTTAACAGATGTTTAGCTTGTTGTAAGATCATATGAATCACACCACTGACTGACTTTAAACGTTTTATTGATAAAAATGTTTTTTTTTTTTTGATGTTGTCAGCAGACTAGGCATTCAAACTTTACAGACTACAGTTCTGTTCTCCATAATGCAGTGTGATAATCATATTCCAGGTAACTTAAATATATTTTGTGTAATGTAATGTAATGAGGTATGAATCACAAGAATGCCATAAGAGATATGAAAGGGAGATATTTGATCTTTGATACCGCTTATGTTAAACATAATTTTCCTCTAATGGAATGATTTTAAACCTTGATAATTTTATTCAAGTTGTCAGATTTGTCCAGCTGTATTATTGTTAGAGAAAATTAAAACTAACCCTAAATGAACCCAAATAAATAATAAGTAAACAATTAAACAATTACTTACTTTTAATAATTACATTTTAACAAAGTAAAAACAAAACAAAAAAATATAATACAATTAAATTCAGAAAATATATGCATTTTTAAAATTGTTTCATAAAAAAAAATTTGAAAATTTTTTAAAGTAGCAACGTTTCGGTCCAAGACCTTCGTCAGGCAAACGTTTAAAAAAAAATAAACTGTGTGCAGATCTTTTTTCCATTTTTTGATGACACTCCTTGATCTTGCACCTGGCCAAGATATTTTCAGATGTGCGTACTTTTACCCTTCTTTTAAATTTTGTTTTATGCAAAAAAAAATTTTGTAATAACATTCCTCTAGATAAGTATTTATTGAATTTAGTTGGTAGGTTGACACACAAAATGTGTCAGGCTGCTAAATCTTCATCTACTTTGCCCTTTTACTGCTTGACTTTGCAGCGCATGAAATTTTTGGGGGGTTTCTCCACATAAAACGCATCTTAAACTCCCACTATGAACACACATGAACTGATCCCAGTGACCCCAGAGCCGACTGAACTGGTCACTGCTGTTGCAAATGACCTTTTGATACTTTTGAGCCCCTGATTTACAGCTCCATTGTCCACCCTAGTTAGTACCCTGAGTGTTGAAATATTTGCACATGCACTTTATAGGACAGGATTTACCAGACAGGCTCAGGCGGTGCTGTCCCTTGCATGCACCTTGGCATTGGCCTGGGTGCAAAGTCATATCGGTCATCACCGTCTGTTGGGTTTCCCAGGATGCAGCTTCACAAAGGTCCTTCTGGTATGAGGAATGGTTGTTACTTGGTACAGCTGTTGCAGTAAGTAATGAGATGGCTCGTCCAGGTAAACCATAAGTCACATCGCCTGGTGTCCTTTTAGTGTGAAGTTAAAACAGCTGACTGCTCACAAAAGCACTCTCCTGCTGTGAAAAATAAGGTCAAGAGACCATCTGCCTCATGAGACGTATACTATACTTATTATTTTCTCTTCTTCGTTTGTTCTTTTTCTCACATTGAGTTGTACAGTAAAACAGTACATCTGCTTAATAAGTGTTTTTCTCTCCCCTTCTGCTTTTTCAGGTTCTTGAGGATGTTTTATTGGAGCTGTATCGGGCTCTGAAGAGGGTGGTGCGGTCGGATCCAGATGAGGTGGCCGTACTCCACGCTCAACTTGCTCTGGAGGAGCTGGATGATATCATGAAGAGGTTCATCTTCCCTCAGCAGAAACTTGAGAAAAAGATTGTGGTACTTCCTTGAAAGCGCTCGAGGACTTGCATAGCCTTGTTATAGACAGAGGATTTTGTCTTGGATTTCCACCATTCATTAAATTTATACTTGTAGTAATTGAAAGATTTATACATTTCAGGGTTTTTCTTTCTTATAATCATTTTTCACAGCTATATTTTCATACCCAAGCCAAAAAAACCTGTCTCAGCATTGATAAACTAGCATTGTGGCTTTTGTTATGTGGTACACTGAGGTTAGAGGGCACCACAAGCTATATATCTGTGTAAAGAGCTCTGCGGTTGCTGGTTTCCTCTCTATTCTGCATTGGTGATAAAATGCCTGTTTGCTTTTTATCAAATGTTTGTGGAACATATAAAGACGGCTAGGTCATGACATCATTGTGAGATACGACAGGGCAATTAGTCATTCTCCTAAATTTTCCCCCTCTGCACAATACTGAAACTTTCCATTCATGTTAACCGTCTCTATGGCTGCCTGACCTCTTGGGTCTGCACCAAAGCAGAGCTGGTTAAATACCATGTAAATACAAATTTTAGCATTTATGCTAACTCAAAATGTTGGTTTAGTCATGAGGTGCCTCTGGAATAAAATAAAAGTGCTTATTTTTCCAAATATTGTCTAATGTGTTTATATTATTCTGTCGTTAACGGTTTCTTTTTCTGTTTTAAAGTCAGTGTAAGTGTAAGCACACTTGAATTTTTTTGAAGTCCATGGATATCAAAACTGATTGGTAACAAACATTCTTTAAAATGTTTTTTGTGTGTGTGTTTCACAGAATTCAGTCATACAGGTTTGGAACAACATGGGAGTGAGTATGTGATGGCAGAATTTTTATGTTTCAGTAAACTATCCCTTTAAGTATTTCTGAGTGAAGCAGAAAAAATGTAGGACAGGAATTTTGGGGGCGTTCAATAACAATGGAGCCACACTGAATGAGAGTTAGCTAAAACAATGCCTAAATGCTGCAGTTATTACATTTTGAAAAAGAAAAAAAAATGCACAGATGAAACATTGACAAGACCAGTAACGCTCTTTTAGAAAGTAAAAATTTAGTAGAAATCTGAAGGCCGATTTAGATTTCATGTTGACCATGTTTACCTTAACAATGCATTTTCTGTGTTCATAAACTTAGAGAATAAGGAGAAACCGGGATAGATATCATTCCTAAACATTTGAATAACAATCAAAACAAAAAATCAGAGGTAGTTTGTTAAACTTTCTGTGTCCCCTTTTTTTTTTTTTTTACTGTGTAGCACCTACAGCTCTGCAGATACTTCCGAAGGATGCCAACAATTGGAAGTATCCTTGATCGTTTTAGTCCAGTTTTAACATTTTAGTTTGGATTGTTTTGTGACTTTGCATTAAAAACCAGAGCAAAGTTTATTCACTGTTTATATTAATCACAAAGATACAGTAAACTACCATGTTGAATTGCATTATTTTGTGATTCTGTCACAATGCAATGCAGACTTTGTGAAAAGGCAGTTATTGATGGATGGAGCAGTTACTCTATGTATTAGTGTAAATTATATTACACCTGGCAGTAAATTTCAGCTGTCTGCAAAGCATGGCAAAGTAGGGATGCTCACTTTGCCTGTAATATAAAGCTTATATTGCAGCCTTAAAAGCAAAATAGCAAAAATGAACAGTCTGTTTAATTCTAAGAGTCAGAGAGAATGGATTTTGTCCACGTTTTGATAAGTCAACTTTTTTTGTTTTGTTTATTGCACCTGTATTTAAAGCCATATTCAGGATGCGTTGGCTAATATAATGGCTGTGTAATGTTCAGCTGCCCGGTTGGAAGCCGTAAACTTTGTCTTCGTGTTTCTGCAAAGAAACCTCACAGGCTCTTAAGGTGTCTCTTTTAATTGCATCTCTGGTTAGGATCCAAAGACATTTCCACAGTAAGGGGAAAATCAGTGACGCTGCTGCACAGCACTGAAGCCAGGCCGATGGAGAGTCACACTTTCACCTTCCTTCCCCACAACCCCCTTAATAACCTTCCCACAACTGCTACTCAGCCATGAAAGAGCCATTACGTTAATTACTCCTCCTGCCACGCAGCAGAGTCGGAAAGAGGAAGGGCGTGAGCGTGTTTTACCTGGCCGGTGAATTTCGGGGGGATCGTTTCGAAAACAGAGTAAGTTTTCATTGGGTGCCGGAGGAAGACACAACTGAGATTGGAATGTTTGGAGATGCCGTGGATATTGATTATGTCCGATCTTGCTGCAGTCTATCTTTCTCTTCCTTCTCTCGCAGATCTCTTCATCAGCCGGTGTTGGACCTGCAGGCTGCCAGCAGGAGGGGTGCAGGGAGGGGTGATAGATAAATAAATAACCCAATAAAGGATGCATTGAGAGGGTGTGTGTGTAGCCAAGAGAAGAGGGTGCCTGCTCAAACAGTCCCGAGTCTTGTTGAAGGTTGGCTGCACTGCAGAGCAGGGGGAAAATCACAGAGAAGGGACCTTGAAGGATTTCGGGCTGCACTGCAGAACGATGCCACTGCAGTACAGCACCGACATAGAGGCATGAGGTCCACCGGTGGACCCCCAGCCTCCTCGCACCAGGTGAGAACTTAATTCACAGCTGATAGCAGAGGCCTTCATGCCTCGGGAGGAGAGGGAGGGAGAGACACAAAAAGAAGGGGAGGGAAGCAGAGGAGGAGGAGGGTAATGGTGCTGTATTTTTGGAAAAGGGATCTCCTGAATTAAGTGTGGCTGGAATAAAGATGTAGTGTGAGCAGGAGGCTGAACAAGGACGGTGCTGTGCTCCACTGTGGTGGAGAGGAGCGGAGCAGACGCCTGGCAGACACACTCGCACACACACCGGCTCAGAGAGACTGAGAGAGAAAGAGAGAGAGAGAGCCCACCGTCACAGCTGCGGGGCTGGGAAGGTAAGAGACGTTTAATTCAACTTGAGTTTCATCTTGTGTCTGTATGTATTGTGGGAGTGGATGAAAAATGAAAGCATGCAGCTTGAGAGCTCTGTCATGTGTTCATTGTGTGGTTTTATGTGTGTGTGATACTAAAATTGATAGAGAGTCAAAGCATGGAGTTTTTGGTTGGGTGGGTGGGTAGGTGTGTTTTTGCACAAATAGGCTACTGTAAGCTTGTGTTTGTACGAGGTACTAAAAAAATCACTGCTGTACTAAATAACTTGAAACAAATGGTTATGGATAGCTCTTAGTATTGAACTTGAGAGAATGTGTGGGATTTTTAAGATCTCATATATGTGTTTTTAGTAATTAGAAACTTAGTTCTAGTGGAACAAGGCCCTCTGTTTCTTGGCACCCTTATTAGTGCCCTGAGGGTGAGTAAATAAGTGGGCAGCAGGACAGGGTAAAACAGGAAAGCTTCAGAATTTGTGTTTTAAGGGTTGTTGCCCGATTAAGGAAATTGACGTCTGTTTAGCTTTCCATGCCATCATACAGTACGTTGACAACACAAGGGTCTGGTTAGAGTTTTGAAAAATGCTTCTGGAGTTTGTACAGTTTGTTTGGGACCAGAATAATGAGCAAATATTCAAGATTCATCCCAGCACATAATTTCAATGTGTTCAGCATGCAAATTTGATGTTTTATTAAGTTTGATTCAACAATAGTGAATTTGCTGGGATAATATGCAGAATCATTTTAATCCTGTTAAATATTTTTATGTAATAGAATGTGAACATTAAATGATTAAAACATGAGAAATACATGACTCCGGGTGTTTTGGATGTTGGATGTGAGAGGATAGGTGCCCCCTAGTGTTTTCTTTTATTGTTTTGTTTTCTATTATTTCTACATTTTTCTCTAAAGCTCTCATGTTTAAATGTTATCTTTATTAGGGTCAGTGACAAATAAGGAGAAATCATTTAAAGATCCTTTTAAAAAAATGTAATTTTGAATTTAGAAATGTATTTTGTGTTTACATGGTGGTTGCTTTTTTTGTCACGTGACAAAACAGCTTCCCTCATGTTGGTTATGCCACATTAACTTTGATTTGCCATATGAAAGTTTTTAAAATATCAATAATATATTTATTATATTATGAAACATTCATGAATGTTAACAATATTAACATTTTTTTATATATAAATATTTTTGAATGTCTTTTCTTATTTTTGTATTTATTTTATTTTATTTCTTAGAATCTCCATTAAGTTACACTACCTGGACAATTTGGAATTTAAAAAGTATCCGAATTGAATTAATCAAAATTTAAGAAACCCATTTAAGAAAGCCATGTTTATCATAAAAGAAATGTATTCAAGTCATTTACATTTGTTAAATGAATTATATTTTGAATGTATTTTTGAATAACTTAATAGATCCAGGGCAATCTCTGTATCTGACAGTCTCATTTGATCATTATTTCAATTGTAATGCACATTAATTCAGTGTATTGGCACATTCTCAATTTACCCAAACACATCATGCTCTCCCTTCCAGCCATTCATCTCACTTCCTCTCACCTGCTGCCCTCCCTCTTCAGTCCTGGTGATTCCCAGCCCCCCATTCATTCCTCTCCCACCTCCTCCCTTTGTCAGTGTCCTGTCTCGCATCCAAAGTCCTCATTCTATCTGGACCACACCTGAGAATACAGACTATCTCAGGGCAAGAGGCTTCGGCTGGTCACCCCCATACCAACCTGCAATGCACCTGTGATCCTGTCTGCTTCTGTCAGGGCTGAGAATGCATGATTACCCATGATCATCCCCAGCATTACTCACAAGAGAAACAGACCTGAAAACAACATCCTGCAGCTTATGGAATATAATAGATTTATTGAAGGCATAACTAAGGATCTGAGATAATTGAGTTCACATGGACTGATCTCCACCTGGGCTGTGAATATTTCATCATGACAACAGTGAGTAACCATTGACCTCTGACCTCTTATATTTGTAGAAAATTATATACAGTTATATACAGGCATACACTGCAACATACAGGGGTTACGCAGAATGCAATGCAGCAAATAAATGCATTTGCCACTAATTTTGGTTGTGCATCTTGAGTTGATGTAACGATCCTAGTGATCAAAGGCTGTAGTTTGAACACCTTTCATCACACATATGGTTGTGGGTTTGTTTCTAGTGTTTGGAGACTGAGTGATGGTTAGTGTCCTGTTTGACATGGGGCTCTTCTTCACACCCGTCCCTCTGAGAGAGAACAAGCCTCCGGAGGAAGATTCCCTCTAATTAGGGTCAAACATACCACTCTGTATCTGCCTGCTGTCTCTATCTGACCCTCAGGGTCTATACGGTTTGTCTTTGTTCATATCATAGGAAAATGTATAGGACAAGATGAGAAGGGGTTAAATCCATTATAGCGCAAAAGCAATATTTGGGATTTTTGGCAGTTCAACATTGCTTAAAGATAAACCCAAATTGCTAATGTGAAGGGATCAGTTATGTTTCTCTTGGAGTTATATGACGTAAAACAGCTAAGTACTGGTCTGGCGCAGCTGTAAATAACTGTGGGAACAGTCAGTTACTGTGGAGGAAAAATCAACAACCACTTCAGTGGAAGTCAACGTTATTTCTGCCACTCTTCTCCATTGCGGTGGCTGTTATGATATAAGGGTACTGAGTGAAGCGACTCTTTCTTTCATGAAACGGGGAGCAGGAGGCAATTGAATGAATGAAAGGGGGGGATTGTTCCCTCGTCTGGGTGCCACTGATTACCTGCCAAACTCAGCCTAGCTTTTAATTAAAGTCATTAACCTGAGAGAATGAGGAAAAAAAGTGAGAGAGACAAAGAGCAAAGAGAGAGTGACTGAGAGAGTTTCACATGGAGTTTGTAGTATTGTCACAATGTCAGTTGTTGCCAAGTTTTTTTAAATCCATTCAAAATTTTAATCGTTCTGATAATCGGTGAATTTCACAAAGCCTGTCAAATAAATGCATTTATTTATTAATAAATAAATAAAGGTATACATCATGGTAGTATTTGATTGTACAATTTATTGAAAAAAATGTTTATATGAGATGATTTTCATATAACGTAGTGATAAAATATTATTATTTAATAATTGGGAATATTACATTAGGAATTACAAAAACTCAAAAGTACAACATTACATAAATGCATCAGATTAAGTTTGTGCATATATATATATATATATATATATATATATATATAAACACTTTTTTTTATATTGGGGTATATTGGGCTAATTTGAAATAATTAATTATGTTATGTCATTATGTTATCTCTTTTCAGATGCCCTCTCGCTTTGGCACTACGCTGCGGATCTTCATCACCACCCTATTCGCAGCAGTGGTGCTTTTCGCCATCCTACTGGCTTATGTGACAGGTTACCAGTTCATCCACACCGAGCAGCACCACCTGTCTTTTGGCTTGTACGGTGCCTTTCTTTCCCTCCACCTCCTCCTGCAAAGCCTCTTCGCCTACCTGGAGCACCGGCAAATGCGTGGGCCCTCCAGACCACAGCACCTGCGGCGCACGGTGGCCCTCTGCATCGCAGCCTATCAGGAGGATCCGGACTACCTTCGCAAGTGTCTTCGGAGCATTCGCCGCATTTCTTTTCCCGGGCTTAAAGTAGTGCTGGTGGTGGATGGGAATCGGCAGGAGGATGGCTACATGATGGACATCTTCCAGGAGGTGATGGGGGGAGTGGAGCAGACAGGCTGTGTGGTGTGGAAGGGGAATTACCATTGCGATGGGGATGGGGGAGGAGGGAAAGGCGTGTTGCATGCCGAGGAGGCTACACGGGTGGCCAGGGTGGTGCGAAGCTGCCGTTATTCCTGCATCATGCAAGAGTGGGGCGGCAAGAGGGAGGTCATGTATACAGCCTTCAAAGCACTGGGAGATACTGTGGATTACATACAGGTAGGTCTTGACCCCACAAAAACCTAAAAATGTAAAGAATCCTGCCTGAATAAATGTTCACACAATAATACAACTAAAATAATAGGAATAAAGAGCATCCATTCCAGACATGCTTGCTGCTTGCTCTCAGAAGGCCGAATGACTTGGGGCCAGATTTACAAACGCCAGCGCAAACTATCTTTTGGCATTAACATAGTACTGTCAAGATTTACTAAAGACGCGCAGTGAAGAATTAGCGCTGAGAAGGCATGGACAATTATTTTTGCGCCTGACCTTATTGAATATGCGTTTGTATGGGTTTCCCTTTCAGATGCAAAATTTATGGGAGTATTAATGAATCATGCAACACGGTTTATTAACATTTGCGTTTGTCAAATTACTGGTATTTTCACCATTATTTAATGCCCAAAAAAGTAGACGTCCGCACCTGATGAGCGTCAGCTCTGCTTATTTGCGACTATGCTAATTTGCGCTGCGCAAGGTATATTGTGTTGGTCGATATGTAAATTAGATGTTGCATCTGTGTTCTTTAATTTGCACATTGTCACTAAATCACTTTCAGAAATTTCCATGCCCATTGGCGCTGTTTTGGAATTGCACTCCCATGCTAATTTACATTTTTTAGTAAATCTGGCCCTTAGACTTTCAAAAACATTGGGTTTTAATATTGGTGAGCCAACCATTTTCTGTCACTCTTCATGAGTCACCTCAATGTCACTGTAATCCGAATCCTTGCAGAACTGAGGTCAAAGATCAGTCTTCTTACCTTCACCTGTAGTCTGGAGCACACCTGTGCTGTCATCAGCCTTTCATTGTTCAACATATGACTGATATCTTTAGAAACAAAGATGACCTTGAAACATCTGTGAGCCAATGTTTGTGGTGCCCCTAGTTCTTTGCAACAGTCCTTGCATTGTTCAGACAATCATTGCCAACATTAGCCTCACTTGAAAAAAGGGAAACAGTTATATATGAGTTGAAGTTGCAGAGAAGTCTTCTAAATCATTGTATATATCTCTTGGTTTTGTTTGCAGGTATGTGATTCAGACACCGTACTTGATCCAGCATGCACCATTGAGATGCTGAAGGTTCTAGAGGAAGATCCAGAAGTGGGTGGGGTTGGAGGAGATGTTCAGGTGAGAAGTTTGCCTATTTTAGCCATTTTTATGTCACTTTCAACAACTGAGACATTTTTCATCAAGTTTCCTCTTCATAGAACACCTACCAAGAGTTTCATTGTCTCTTTCAGATTCTGAACAAGTACGACTCCTGGATCTCCTTCCTGAGCAGTGTCCGTTACTGGATGGCTTTCAACGTGGAGCGGGCCTGTCAGTCTTACTTCGGATGTGTGCAGTGCATCAGTGGACCTCTGGGAATGTATCGCAACTCTCTCCTCCAGCAGTTCCTGGAGCCCTGGTATCACCAGACCTTCCTAGGAAGCAAGTGCAGCTTCGGAGATGATCGGCACCTCACCAATCGTGTCCTCAGCTTCGGCTACAAAACCAAGTTCACGGCACGCTCACAATGCCAAACCGAGACCCCCACGCAATATCTGCGCTGGCTCAACCAGCAGACCCGCTGGAGCAAGTCTTACTTTCGAGAGTGGCTCTACAATGCCCTTTGGTTCCACAAGCACAGCCTCTGGATGACCTATGAATCTGTGGTCACCGGGTTCTTCCCCTTCTTTCTGGTGGCTACAGTCATCCACCTGTTCTACCGAGGCCGGTTGTGGAACATCTTGCTCTTCTTGCTAACAGTTCAGCTGGTGGGCATGGTGAAAGCCACCTATGCCTGCTTCCTGCGGGGAAGGCTTGTCATGATCTTCATGTCACTGTATTCACTACTTTACATGTCAAGCCTGCTGCCTGCTAAGATCTTTGCTCTGTTGACTATTAACAAAGCAGGCTGGGGAACATCAGGCAGGAAAAAGATAGTGGTAAACCTTATTGGGGCTGTGCCTGTGACCGTGTGGGCAGCCATACTGCTCGGTGGCGTGGTTTACACCATTTACTGTGAGGTTCAAGAGCCCTTTAGTGAGACAGAAAAGGCTCTTCTCATCGCAGGCACCATCCTCTATGCCTGTTACTGGCTCATACTCCTGGTGCTCTACCTGGCCATAGTGGCCAAGCGCTGTAACAAAAGAGAAGAACAGTATCACCTATCCTATGCCGAAGCCTAGCATTGTCTCTCCAAAAGACATGCTCTCTACATGCTGTCAGGGCTCATTTGAAATGGCCCCGTCCTTACCTGGTGCTGTAATCCTGGTTATAATTATGGATCGTGTGTGAGTCCAAGAACGTTGGTTGTTAGATGGTTATCTTTTTAGCTAAGTTGTTAGCTATGGCTACTTGAGAAGTTTCAAACTGTGAGGTTTTTATGAGAGCCATAATTTACATAAGCTGAAATCAGGAATGGTGCTTCTCATGATTATAAAGCACACAATAAGGAGCCGGCCGGCTAGCCAAGGTGGGAACAAAAAGTTGAGCCAAAGGTTAGTGTAAGAGTGGTAAGTTAATGTAATTAAGCTAACAGACTCATATTAGGTTAATGGTTTATTTTGGTGCTTGGACTTATAACTCTATAGAATGTGAACTGTCGAGCATAGAGAGGTGTGTGCCAACACTTGAGGAAACCTGCGTAAGACACTAAGCTCGCCAATCCCAGTCAGTATTTTAACGTCCTTTATCTGACAATCCAGTATAATTCTGTATTTTATCATAGTGGTGCTACCCATACTTTTGTGGGGTAACATGATAGATAGAACCAACAGTATTTAAATGAGAATTTTATGGTTCTCCACAAAGATTTACTACACTGTACATGTTTACAGTTCAAGAAGTAACATCCAGTTCCAGTGAAAAGGGTAACGTCAGGCAACCAAAGAGGATTTTCTGGAGCATCTACAATGTTTTGTTCCAGCGAGGAAAGATTGATCACCAATTTGTATTCCCATTCTCCCTTTTACCATTATATGATAATGTTTTTTATTATTATTTTCATTATAGGTGTTGAAACCAGTGACATAACTAACATGGACAGTGATACTGAAATTATTACATTTTTCCTCCTCAGTCTTCAGAACTTCAAAGCATAAACAGTGTTACATTTACATGAAAAAGATTTTCCAGTTATACTGCCTGAAACTTTACACATTACATTTTTGTTTACAGACTTTGAATAGCATTTTCTATTGAGGTTTATAATTTAATATTTCATTCATGCTTCATTACCTGTTGAGATCATTTTTATAACATGAGAGGCATGTAGACTTGTGATGTCATGATATTTGCTGCTTTTTCTCACCCCAAACTAATTATTGATAAAAAAAAGTATATGTTAGCCAATTCTGCATGTTAGCCAGATGTTACAGAGTCTGACCACCTTTGCAAATTCTTACAACCCTTTCCTGTAATACATAAACTTACTATATTATTCCCATTAGTTAAAGATATTCAGTTAGCTAGAAAGACAAATACAAAAAAAGTGAACTTAAGTAACTTATTTATGGTATGCAAAGTTAGGTGGTTTTAAGATTACTATATATGAATCAAAGGTGTACAGTGGGCTGTTTTTCCACCCTCAGCCCACCCATGCAACAATTAGTAGATTTACTTCAGTAGCAGTTCACCGTGAATGCGAACGCTAACTTTTCTGCTCCCTTCCCCCCAAAACACACATTAAACTCTGGCAGAGATCTAAACACTGAGGCTAGTGTGCAAGTTTAGAGAGAAGCTTTGAGTTTTGAAACACCTTTGCTTGTGCATTACATGTGATAACTGTGTCTTAACAGTGAACTGCTGTGGACTGCAGCGTCCTTTAAGGCTGCAAAAATAAGATGATGACTCTGATGACACAATGCAATGATGAAACCAGAGCTATATCATGTTTACAATCAAACTTGGAATTGCATTGTTCACATTTGTGTGTTTTCAGATTTTATGCAATTCAGTTGTAGACTGGGTGCCAAACTTTTAAGACTAACATGCTCCTCAGGAACATAGTGCGGGGCTTAAAAATGATACATTGAAAAATTGGGTTTAAGCAATATACAAGCGGTAGAAACAGAGTCACATTTACAGTGGGGAAAAAAAGTTTTGCTCTGCTGTCTGCCAAACACAGCCAATTAATATGTAGATGATTCATTTTAATTATCAGTAAAAACTAGCTCATACATTTTCGAGTTTATTGTAAAGTAATATATATTTTTATAATGTAAAATTCAAAGATATTTTAAACATGCAAGAATCCTGACGCATTTTCCTAGGAAACTTTATTTTATGGGAAACATGTTAAGTTATTTTCATAACACTGTACGGATTAGAGAATAATAAATTATTCACAATCCATAATACAAGATGTTAAGTGTTTTTAACCAGAATGCACAGTTGTTTTACAGATCGCCACTGGCAGCTTACGTCTACTCACAAAATAAAATATTCAAGTGTTGATGAAACGCCACCGTTTAGTCTGTGTGTCACAGCTAACCTGTACAATACCTAGAAATGGCCATCAGGGTCTTTTTAATCTCACATAAACTTTACAAATTTTGTTTTATGTATTTATGTACATGCAAAAGAAGCTGGATTCTTTCAATTTGGACATTTCCCATGTAATTATTTTTGCAAACACTTGTAACTGATGTTTTGATACAATAAAGTTCCATTCAAAAAGAGAGCATTTTCTTTCTTTTCTGATTTTCAAATTCACATTAGTCCTATTACTTACATTACTTAGAATATTTGTATTTTGTTCAGTGTTATTGTCAATTACTCATTCCTGACGACAATGTACAAAGATACTAATCCACCATTCAAAACAACATTTATATTCACATATAGTTACAAATCTAGAATTCTGTGCTGATCAGTCAGTCTCTGATATCTGAACATGTTATACCTTCTTTGGTACATTAGTGATGATGGGTTTGGGTCGGGTTTTAAAGATGAGCTTCTTTTTGATGAGGGCGGAAACGGTGTAATTTGTTGGTTTCTCTTGGTTGGTTTCCATCATTTCCTCTTCATCCCGAGGGAGTCCAGAGTGCTTCATCAGAACAGCAAAGGGCTTCTCCAGTTTGACCTGTTTGCCATATAGGATGTGATGTCCGACTATTAGCACCGGTACACCCTTGGAGAGAGGACAAGTCAAGAATTTACCATAGGTAAATAGATATTAATAACATTAGTGTTTTTCCATTTCATGTTTCCATATTTAGCCCAGACTGTCTTTCAAATAGTGTGGAATAAAAAGTATTTCATAATGTACAGCAAAAATAAAATTTCTTTTCTTTATTACTGTCTTTATACTAAAGACAAACCTCTTTTGTATAGTGTAGGTCTCCCATCAGATTTCCTGCAAGTCCAGTATTCTGTCTGGACACCATTTCTCCTTGAAGCTCCACCAGCAGCCATTCAGCTGGACCTTCACCAGCTTTACTGCAAAATACACCGAAAACCGTTCTCAACAAGCACTTTTAGATCATGACCTGTAAAAACATAACTTCAGTCTTCGCACCAACCTCGAGATGACTATTTGAACCATTCCTTCATCTGTTTCCTCTGTGTCAGGATTTACAAATCACGCAATTCTTCCTGCTCTGTGGACCTTCTCATCTGAAACGTTAACAAAAATAAACATGTCAAATATTACCTTCACTCCACAACTTACTGTCTATATGAATGCACGGAAATATACTACATTCGTAAATACATTCACTTCTCAGACCCGTTGTTGTGCATGATCATGACAGTAGCCCCTCACAAGTTTCCCGCCAGTGCGAGTTACATTTCAAAATAAAAGTCCCGCTGTGGTGTGAACCACTAGAGGGCAGTCGAGGTTCGTCTTGACTTTTTTAGGTGTAGTTAATAAATATTTTTGTTCTCAAATTTCGTTAATTGTTTTTGAGGTTTCTGATAAATTAATTCAGATAACTGATACAATAGTCTTGTATATGAATTTTGATACAATTGTTTATTAGAGATTGGAGACTGACAATACAATTAAAGTTTTTACTCTGTCCAGAAAATACAACATACATAAAGTAAAATATATGTCTGTTGTACCCAATATTAGATGTAATGTGAGTTTTCCACTAACTTAAAGATTTTTATGATTCCATATTTTTTATAAAGAACAACAGTAAAGCCGAGATGACATTTCTGTCTGAAAAAAACATAATAGTTAACTAATTTTTGTTGTAAGAAGTAGGCCCTATATCTAGTCGATTAGTATGCATATAGATGTATATGTTTTGTAACTGTTTCTCCTTGTTAAAAATCAAATAAAAAAGACGACTCTCAGGAAAACAAGAGAAAGAAAGGAAGATAAAATGACTCAAGAAAACACAACCGAGACAAAAGAAGACATAAACAATTTATATTTCCCAATTATACAACTTACAAATACAGAAAAACTCGATAGCTTTTTCACTGTTTCTGATTTCACTCAGCATCGTCACAAAGTTAGAAAAAAACTGTTGTTTTTTTAAGTAAATTAACAGGTAAATATATAAATATAATATTACTAAAGTAAATATATAAATAAAAGATTATTAACACGAAAACAAACGAACTAAACTAAATGTAAACAAATGTTAAGCAGTTTCGGGGCAACCACTGCAAACTTCTAATAATGATGATGATTATTATTATTATAATTTTTATTAAACTTATAATTAAACCTATTATTAAGCGTTTTGAAATGTGCGTGTGCGCATGCGTGGCGTTGGCCATGCGGAAAATGACTCGTCAGTGTTGTTGTGGACCGCTGACAGGCACGTGAGCGGTGCTACGTCGTCTATTTAGCAGTCGACATGGCGGCTACAACTCCTCCCAAGGTACAGAGCATGTAGTTTTCTAAGTCAATACACGGTCAAAACGACAAATAGCTCAATTTTACCGGTGTTTTTATGTGGGTTGTGACGTAGATATTCTGTTTGACTAGCTTTTTGAGCTGTCGGTGCTGGGAAGTAGATGATAGACTGGTCTGACAAACTGCTGTGTTTAGCAACAGTTAGCTTGGCTGCTAACTCTGACATACAGCTGATAAAACTGCGAAAAACACGGGCGTCAGAAGAAGCGTTTACGCTGCCAGTTACGCCACGACTGCTGTTTTGATCGTATTTGGGCCGTTTAGACAGTAAAAACAAAAAATCACCGTTGTGTCTGTGCTTAACTAGTGTTGAGTCATGAGCCTCCTGACAGGTTAATGAAGATCATAATCTAGATCAAAAACATGTTTTGAGTTGCCCGATAGACCAATAGTTTATCTACTGATTCAGGTGAATTCAGTCCATAAGGAAACTAGCTTTCAATATTTCCAATTCTCATAATGAGCTATTTCTTGGCACTTTTCTCGTGTCTGTTATTTATGCATGAGCAAGTACCTTTACCACCAAAATGTTTTGATGGTTGAGTGACTTACCAATTACATCTACCAATACTACACAGATTTAATATGGAAATTATAACATGAAACCATGTGCAATGCTCAAGTGGTGCAAGTTATTGCAAGGTTGTTTTCCAAGGGTTATTTTTAGTTTTGGAGTGATCAGTTTCATGTTTTTTTTATTGTAAGGGAGCCTGGAAGAACATTCTGTTTGTGTCAGTGTGACAGGAGCTTTCTGTTCCTTAAGTTCAAGCCCCAGGCTGCAGACTAACTTGCCTTTTATGGCACAGGGCGCAGAGTACCATAACAGGATCTTGAAATGTTTGTTTTAGTGACCTATTTAGAGAGAATAATATCTCTGGTCACTGTAAATCAAACTGTATAATGTTCTGGTAACATATACTTTGTTTTTCAGGTGGTGTTTGAACACGAGGGAGTCTTCATTCACTCATCCCCAGATGAATCTGAGGATCAGGATTTAATATCAGGGTTCCTCAGGATTGTTGATAAGGTATGGGTTTTGTCAGTTGCTTTATTTCTTGCTAGTAACATTATTTAGATTTAATGAGAGTATGGTTTTAGAATTATTATGATTTACCTTAACTGGGTCATTGTGACATACATAAGCTGTTATACCACATTCTTGTGTCATTGTTAGGACAGCTAATACACTAGAATTTTTCAGAAATCACTCTTAATATATTTATGCTCACGAAACATTTCTTCTTATTATAATCGTTCATTTGAATAAAACAGTTGTTCTGCTTAATATTTTTGTGGAAGTCATGGTATATTTTTTCAAGATTCTTTGTTGAATAGAAAGTTCAAAAGAACAACATTTATTTAATATTAATAGTTCACCCAAAATCATCATTTACTCACCCTCAGTTCCAAACCTATGAGTTTCTATTCCTTTAAGATAGAAATCTGTTGCAACATTTTAAATGTCTTTACTATCATTTCTGATCAATTTAATGCTTCCTTGAAGAAAATAACTTTTAAAAACGTGTAAATGTTAGTGTATCTGTCTATCAGTATCTCCCAATATCTCTAATATTTTCTTCTTTAAATGTAGGATGGTGAAACCCTTGTGGAATACAAACCACTGGAGGATGCAGATCCCTCAAACATGCTGTGTGCCTGCAAGGTTTGTTAGTTCATTCATAAATTATGCATTTCCTGTTTCATCTGTGAGAGTTTGCATATTAATGTTGACTGTGAGTTCAAATCACTTCTGCAGTTCATCTGTGCTCTGTACTGGTATTTTATGATTCTGTATAGTTCTGGATAAGGATAACATGATTTTTGTTTGTTTGATTGTGTGAAGGACTCCAGCTCAGTGGTGGAGTGGACTCAGAGTTCAGAAGACAACCCTCACCGTCCTATTGACCATCAGCTGAGCTATGAAACAGAGTGGGACATGATCAATGCTGTTTCATTCCGGAGAAAAGTCCACGCACATGGAGATGGTAAACAGTTGCACTTCTATAGGTCAAATGTGGTTAAAATGCTTTAAAAATCAAAATTGCTGTCGCTATGCACTTTACTCAGTACCTAACAGAAAGTTTCAGCTTGTTATCTTGTGCATCAGTCAGTGAATTATATGTCTGGTACTTTTTTCCTAAACCAGAAGATGGAAATCTGTAACAGTAACCAAGATTATAATTTATTGTCACAGGTGGATCAAACCACACTAATGACCGGAACAAGTGGGCCTTCTCTTTTAATGTGTGTGACCTCAGGTCTATCACAGTCAAATGTGAGGGCTGGTCATACATCACTTTCCGCTTGAAGGATGGCACAGCGCTGCCAGCTATTCATTTCCACCAGGGAGGGAGCGCAGCATTCCTGGATAGCCTGAGGAAATCAGTTCAGATCCACGAGTAAGTGAAGTGTCAAGGGTTGATTTAGTCTAAACAGGTCAGGCATAATCTGTGGCTCAGCTGTAGGCAAATATTGCGTAATATCTATTTCAATATCATTCTATTTATGAATTGTTTGCCAATGCTGTTTTTATTGCAGCATAGGCCCAGTAGAGTGCAGTCATGAGTTAGAGACATTTTATAAATGATTTTGAATACATTATAAGCAGTGCTGCACAGAACCTGCACACTTATTTAATGTATTTCTGTGCATGTTGTGGGGTTATATCCATGGAATGATTTTTAATTCGGGTTGAATTATTGTAAAAAAAAAAAAACCCTGTTTCCAGATTTGGTGCCAGGTATACTAACCACTTGCTCCAACTTAAACCCTTTTTATTAATGGGAGGAGAGTATTTAAATGAGTAGTTAATTTACTACCATTTGCACTATTAATTAACGCCCAAAAATGTCATGTATTAACCCATTTTGGTGGAAGTGTTGTTAGTAGATTATACCTTTCTCTCCCCTTCCACTTCGTAAGGAAAGCTACAACAGCCGAGTGCATGAAGTGGCCAAAATTTCCTTTCCTCTAGGGTTCAGCGTTTTTGCACTTTTTTTTGTTGGTATTTTCAGTGTGAACTCATCATTCACACTATGAATACTAAAAAAGGCATAGAAAAGTGTGCTATTTGAAATGCACTTTGTCTTTTTGTTTCTGAGAGCATTAATAAGCATATTAGCTTTTACAAATTCTTGTGTGGACTGTCAGACATCTTCCTCTGAATGAATATGGCTTAAATTTTTCATTCTTCCTGTTTTTATCTTAAAAGTGACCCCTGACCTTTTAATTCACTAAATACCACAGGCACTAATATTGCTCTCTGTGACTCACAAAATTCTTTATCCGAAGATTTTCGTCCTTTAAAACAGAACACATCAAACTGTAACCCAATCTGCATGCAAACGAGACAGAGTATCTCTGCACCTTTGAGGAAGTCTAGCATGTGTTCTGTGGCGAGAGGCCGTGAGCGTGATTCATGTAAGGTCGAACAGCAGCTGTTCGTTTAGAGTTAAGGCTTTATGAAAGGGACAGGAAGACACTCCTCTCCCCTGCGTTAAATATCACACCAGATTAAATCCACCAGTAAGCACGCTGATTTCAGTGCTGCCGAGGAAAAGATAGCTGTTATTAAAGTTCTTATCTGAGTCTCCGTAATGAAAGATAGGCCTGGCTTGGTTTGCTCGGCTTCTCCCGTCATTCAAACCACAGAGCGATATGGCCAGTTATGTCATATGTTTACAATTCGGATACTTGTTGTTATTTGTACTCTTGAAATTATTGATGGTATACTTTAAGGCTATACAATGAATGTTAATATAGTTGTTTCTGTCTTTTAAAGGAGTCCTGATGATGAAAGTGTCTTGATTGTCAGCAGCTACAGCAAAACCTTCTCACAGTCCTTTGAGAATCTACTGGATGATACAAACTATGGCTTTGTGCAGGTTTGTGATTTACACTGCGACTCGTAAGAGTAACCATGTAAAAATGTTCATTTATGTGATTGAAAGTAGTCTTCACACTATTATCTCACTTTCCAACCAGAAATTCAAGAAAGATCCTTATACAACAACGCTGGGTGGCTTCTCTAAAGTCACAAACTACCTCTTTGACGCGTTTCGGGTGCCTGAATTAGAGTGTCACCAGCGGCCTTCTGAGGAGGTGGCAGATTTGTTGGGAGAACTCATTCCTGGACTAGAGATTAACCAGCAGGAAGAGCCTGGATTTGAAGTCATCACCAGAGTGAGTGCAGATCTAATTGCAGCCCAAACGTTGACTTAGGCTACGTTTACACAACAACAATGTAGTCAAAAACTTGCGTTTTTAAAAAAATGTCACGTATACACGACAACGTTTTCTTCTTTTTTTTCTTTGATGTTTAACAGCGGTTGGCATCCAACTTCAATGGTGTATTACCGCCACCTACTTTACTGGAGTGTGGACCGGATCTAGACGGAGATAACTATATCTATATGGAAGACGACAACGTTTTCATAACAATTCGCGTTTACACATTTCCGCAAAAACTGCCAAAAACGCTGTATTACGTATGCTAGGCCAGTAGTTGGTGCTGTCACCTTGTTAGTAAACAGTACCTGTTGGGAAGTGACGATTAGCTTTTTGCGTCCCTAAAATCACCACACTGACTTTTGCTCTACCCCTCATTCATAGCAATAGCAGCTTTGCGTTAGCAAACTCTTGAGCAGCAACAACAGTACCATGTACTCCGCCATTATTCTGTTTGTTCGCACTTGCCTTTAAAATCGACACGTACTGTGCATGTCTACATAACTAACACATACAAAGCATGCACATGATGTCACTGTTTTCAACGATTCCCATATTGGGTGTGTACACGGAAACGATAACGGTGGCGTTTTCAAAAACTTTGAGGTGTTTGTGTTCCAGCTTGATCTGGGACCGAGGCCAGAGGTGCAAAGAAGGGGGCCAGTAACAATGGAAGAATGGGCAAAGTATCAGGACTCAGAGGGAATAATAACCAACGTACCTCACTTAAAGGATTTGATATTTAAAGGGGTAAGAAATTACTTTGAATATCTTCCTCTAGCTCATTAATCTTCCTAATATCTGACCGACACGATATCCTTTGTCAGTTGCCTATGCTGTTGTGGTCTTCTAACACTCTTCCCCTTTTTCACTGTTGTCTTCAGCTTCTCTTTTCTTGTGGTTTTGTCACCTCATCTTTGCCCTTGTTTCTCCTCTTGTTAAACATTGTGGTTGCAGATGTTTAGGTCATGAGTTAATTTTTTTTTTTTTCAAACATGTTTTACCCATCTGTCTTTGTTCTGCATCATAAAGGAAATCACATACACTACCAAACATTTCTTTGATGTGTAAAAACGTTTTAACTTTGTAACACATTTGTAATTTATTATTGTGATGACAGCTGAATTTCCAGCAGCCATTACTCTGGTCATGGGTGTCACATGATTGATTTATTTTTTAAAGAAATCATTCAAATATGCTGATTTGGTGCTAGTTGTATCAGGGTTTCCAAAAAATATGAAGCAGCACATTTTTTGGGGTTCTTTGATGAATCGAAAGTTCAAAAGGACAGCATTTATGAAATTGATTTTTTGCAACAATGTAATGTCTCTACTTATCTTACTGACCTTGCTGAGACTTTTGAATGGTACATTGTTTCACTCATTCTATATCAGTAACAAAGCATTATAGATGCATTAAAGGTACAGCATTTCAGTATCCTAGTCTGATACATTTGGGTGGTTTTAAATATAAATACAATATAAAACACTACATTTTATATGTTCAAACTCAGCAACTTGATTTGGAAATGAGACAAGTCTGAGATGAGCTGTTGTGGTGTCCTATTTTTCCTGTGAGTTCTTGTCCACCTCCTTTCACTTAGACCAGACCTGTTTAGACATGTTTAGTAGACCTGTTTTTAAATATTTCAGAGGATGTTGCTTATCAAGGCTGCTGATGTGTTTTCAACAGGGTCTTTGCCACGCAGTGAGGAGGGAGGCCTGGAAATTTTTGCTCGGCTATTTTCCATGGAGCAGCACTCATGAAGAAAGGAAGCTCCTGCAAAAGAGAAAAACGTATGTATGTTTCAATCAGCGTTTGATTTAAAGCTCTCTTCTTATCAGATTAAGCATACAAACGATCATGTGTTCATCTATCAACAGTGATGAATACTTCAGAATGAAGCTCCAGTGGAAGTCAGTAAGCGAGGAGCAGGAGAGGAGAAACTCAAGGTTACGAGATTATAGGAGCCTTATTGGTATGTATTTAATTACATCACAAGTTTTATTCTTTGGTTGTTTTAAAAATGTTTTCAAGGTATATTTCCTTGCACCTTTTCATTACCTGAATGAAGCACAATTTGTGGTTGTTAAATCTCTTTAGAAAAAGATGTGAACCGAACTGACCGAAATAACAAGTTTTACGAAGGCCTGGACAACCCTGGCTTGATATTACTACATGACATCCTGATGACGTACTGCATGTATGACTTTGATTTAGGCAAGTGGCTACACGTGTTTGAATCATCGTTCAGTGCAGCTTCTCTTAATAAAAAATATCATCTACTGTTACGTAAACTCCCATGCTGATACCTTGTTTTTACCAATCATCTCAAATCCTTGGGATTTTAATTGCACATTCAATTATTTAGATTATGGATAATCTTAAGTGCTTTTTAGTGTAGAGATGCTTTTATTTACCCAGTTTCCTGTTTCTGTGCAGGGTACGTGCAGGGCATGAGTGATCTGCTCTCTCCCATACTCTTTGTGATGGAGAATGAAGTGGATGCCTTCTGGTGCTTTGTTTCCTTCATGGATGAAATGGTAATGCAGTGTGTTCATTACAGCACATCTCTCTTTAGCGCTCTTGGGTCTGCTGTGTATGAGAAGATTTGGCTGCATCAATAAAGCATGTTTCTGTCCTCACGCTATTACTGTTGTGTGCAAGCACATTAAATGGATCTAGTCAGCCTACAAATGGTTTACTTGTAGTTGTCCAGGAGATTTTTTTTTTAAATCAGTCATTTCTGTCACAGCATGAAAACTTTGAAGAGCAGATGCAGGGGATGAAGACCCAACTAATCCAACTCAGCACTTTGCTTCGGTTGCTAGACCTGGCCTTCTGGAACTACCTAGGTAAGATACCCAGAGGAAGACTTATTAGAAATAGTCTTTTTCATTAATGTTAATGTTTTTAACTCTGTGACCATTAAGTAGCCATTGTGTTTATTTATGTGTTTATTTGGTTTTACAGAGGCACAGGAGTCTGGGTACTTATATTTCTGTTTTCGCTGGTTATTGATCCGATTCAAGAGAGAGCTACATTTTCAGGACGTCCTTCGCCTTTGGGAGGTGTGTAATAATAATCAGTTATTGTTTTTTCTTTTGGATACAGATATGGCCATCTGTACCATTTCTCTGTTTCTCAGTACAATGTAGCCATTGCCTGTGATAATTTTGATAATACTTGATTAAAGTGCCCCTATTATGGTTAATGAAAGGTTCATATTTTGGTTTTGGGAGTACCCAACAACAGGTTGACATGCATGCAAGGTCAAAAAACACTTTCATTTTCTTATAATATGCATTTCTTTTTACCTTATTTGCTCAATGACTCCCAAATGATTCGTTCAACGATTCATTTTTCTAAATCTCTCCTTTGCGTGACGCTAATCTGCGGTGATTGGTCGATTTCATTTAAAGCAGTGTTTGTGAGTGCTTTGTGTACAGCCGTTACCAGGGAAACAGCTATGCTCTAAAAGCTGCCCCTAGTGGCAAATAATGAATTTGCATTTTAATGCAGACCAACGCAAAAATCAAGTTTTCCCGGGTCTGCATGTTCACCAATGGGCAGGCAATATATTGGGATTCGTTTTAAAAACGACTCGTTTCAATGATTCAGAGCCGATTCTTTCTTTTGAGAGACAATAACTTTATACACGGTGCACTTTCAGATTTAAAACTTTGCAGGATATTTTCATCCACTTAGAGCTGTCTTACACACTGCATGAAAGGTCATTTTCAAAAATGCATAATATGGGCACTTTAAGTGTTATTTTGGCATTTGATGTAATGTTTTATTCAATTGATATTTTCTCCTTCAGGTCATGTGGACCAGACTGCCTTGCCAAAACTTTCACCTTCTGGTGTGCTGTGCCATTTTAGACTCAGAGAAACAAAAGATTATGGACAGAAAATATGGATTCAATGAAATTCTAAAGGTTAGTATTAACTGTATCTTACAAACTACAATTCAATTTTTTTTTTAATTACAATTTTGAAATGTTGAATTAATTCTTCAGTTTAGCAAGGATGCATAGATGTTTAAGAACTTTTATAATGATACAAAATATTTCTAAATCAAAAATTTCTAATTTAAACTTTCTATACATCTAAAAAAAAAAAAAAATCCTAAAAAATATATACATCATGGTTTCCAACAAATAATATTACATAGCACAACCATTTTTAACATATAACAAAACATTTAACAAGAAATGTTTCTTCACCAAATCAGCATATTAGAATGCTTTCTGAAGGATCATGTGACACTAGACTGGATTAAAGACTGGAAAACATTTGCCATCACAAAACTAAATTACATTTTAAAATATATTCAAATGGAAAACTTTTTTGAAAATGTAATAATAGTTTACAATATTGGTTTTCTGTATTTTTAATCAAATGCAACCAAAAAAATCATACTGACCCTAAAATCTGAACTGTTTTGTGTGTATCAACATTTTATAACATACATAAATTAGCATGTAGAGAAATTGTTCACCTATTATGTTTTCTTTACAGCATATAAACGAACTCTCCATGAAACTGGACATCGAAGAAATCCTTAGCAAGTCTGAAGCTATTTGCATGCAGATAAAGAATTGTAAGGTATGTCCTAAGCATGATTGCAGATAGTGGGGTATGTGATCTATAACACTTTTTATTTTTTTATTTTTTTTCTCAGTATTATGTGATTATTTTATCCCATTAATACAAGTTTTGAATCTCTTCTGATTCCCTCTAAGGACTTGCCCCATTCAGTGAGCGAGATTCTGGGTCTCAACACAGTCACTGAACTGTCAACAGCTTTAGAAACCAGTGAATATGGAATTCTTGAGTCACCTCAGACCTCACCAAGATGCACACACAGACAAGATCACGTCGTCTCAAACGGCCACAGCCACTTAAAAGAAACAACACACAACGGCTGCAAAGTAGCCTCCATTTCTTAATGTACAGCACTACAAGATGTATAGTACAGATTTTATAGCCCCTGTATTCCAAGATGAACAGGATTGGGTGTCATGTAGATATTTGCTACCAAATGCCACATTGTAAAATATCCCAGAGAAAATATATGAATGTAAAACTAGGATTCAAAAGGATCCCTAAAGCATTATTTTTGTAATATCTTGTACCATATTGTCTTTCATTGAAATAATCATTCCTTCTCACTGTATTGAGAGAGTTTTCATAATGTTTCAGAGGTTGGGGTATCCATTGTTGAATATCATATATTTTTTGTTCTTATCAGTTTGGCCTTTTCCTAAATAATTCAGATTCAAATTAAAATCTGTCTTCCTTCCATTAGATTGTGAGTTATATTTATATTATGCCTTCTGGGTTTTTTTTTTTTGGTCCAATGAAATAAACCATTTTGTATTTTGCATTACATTAATTAGTTAAGAGTATTTTATAATTAGTTGGTCACCTTAGATAAAAGACCCTCAAAAACAAAACAATTTAACTATGTTTTTGAGAGTTAAAGGAGAATATTTGCTTGGCCATATGAACTAAAATCACTAGTTCCAACTGGCATGTAAATGTGGTTTGAGATTCAAAGTCTGTAGTTTTCGTTCCGTCGGCCCGCCATGACATTTGCAGATGAGATGGAGAGACGGTGAAAATACTGATTGAGGATGAAATGTCTTTTATCCACTCGTAACCACAGCCCACAACAAAGACGCACCGAATCGACTTCCATCTCTTTCATTTCCTGTTCCACAGGAAATTGCCTCAGAGGGAGCTGATAGCTCACTGCTCACCGCAGTAATGTTATCTCTCTTCTAGCTCCCTTTCATTAAAGAAACGGCAGCATTTTGTGAACTCACAAACATGCACTCATTCACCAAAACCCATGAACATGCATCTAGGGTCAAAAGGCAGCTTTCACAATTGCTCTCAACCCATTTTGCTTACAATAATGTTTACATAATGCTGGCATTTAAGTTCATATTTTATGAAAATTAAGGTTTTAATCTCTACATTTTTTCTTGTTCTTTTATATTGAACATGTTTCTGGGTGATAAACTGTGCAAAGGCCTCTATTATCTTAGAAAAAAATGATGGGTGGTGTTTGCTTTTATCTCCCTCTCTTCCAATCGCTGGAAAATGAAGCCCCATTTATGGAAATCTGAATTATTTTGCTCTAGATTCATTTCTCCTAGAAGGTGAGATGAGCTTATCCACTTCAATCAGGGCTTGGACGTGTCGACATTTCCTAATGGAGCAGCCATCCCCTCAAAAGCTAATATGAGCGATTGCCTGCCCCGTGAGACAGTGGCCCTTCTCAACGTCATTCTTCACAGTATATAATCCCAGCTCTGATACAGCCGGGGGAGGAGTGTCAGGTACTGTGGCACATGCAAGGAGCTCCCGGTGATCTCTGAAAGGGGCAGCTTAAGGAGATATCGTCTGAGACAACAGCACCTTCGCCGTATGAAATGCAGGGAAAGAAGACATCTCTAGAGACAACAACTATGTCTTCTGAACTACAAACTAATCCGAAGGGGCCCCAGACAGCCCCTAAATCACCTGTTGGGCTTCTTAGGAAGAGAGGGCAAGAAGCAATTCCAAAGATGCAACCCGCTATGATGATGTTCTCCAGCAAATACTGGGCTCGCCGAGGTCTATCTTTGGATTCAGCAATGTATGACCAACAACACCTTGCAGCCTCCATGGTGAGTACTGAACAGTTGTGATGTACCCTCTTTTGGGCGCCACATCCGATATAGTCAAATTGCCTTGATATTCACTAAAATTTTTGGAATATGGGATATTTACGCTGGAAGTGGCCATTGGTGAAATCTAATTAAATGTTTCATTATGAAATTCTATAATATACTGACTGAAAGCCTTGACAGCTGGAACTGGGCACAGTGATGTAATACAATATTTTGACATTATAAAAAAAAAAAACAGAAGTTGGTCAAAGGCAGTTAAGGTTAAAGTGTCTCTCAGTTTAACTTCTCCTTTTGAGGATGTTAATTACCACCCTTCCATGCTTGACGCTTGTTAATAAACATTTTATATGACTTTTTAAAAGAAATAAGCCTTTATCTTAACCCGTTTGTCCATCTTAAGAGTTTTATATTCACTAAGCAACACCTCCACACAGCTCCGCAGGACATCCTTTAATCGGATAGATGAAAGACCCGACAAAGAAGAACCAAAATCCACTCATGACCTTGGGAAATTAGCAGTGATTTTCTCTCTGAAGAATGAAGTGGGCTGTCTGGTGAAAGCGCTGAGGCTCTTTCAGGTTAGTGAACCTCTCATCTTTTGGTGGGGTAGATTAATAGTACATTTTAATAAGTATATCTAACGCATAGTACTTATTTAATAATAATTTTGATAGACTTTTGATTGAAAGCAAAGCGACATCCTGCCGTTGTTTGTTTAAAGGAGAAGCATGTGAATTTGTCCCACATCGAGTCTCGGAGATCCAAGAGACTCACCAATGAGGTGGAGATTTATGCAGAGTGCAACTGCACAACGAAAGAGTTCAACGAGTTGGTGCAGCACCTGAAAGTCCACGTCAACATTGTGTCATATAACACTCCTCAACACGTGTGGTCTGCAGAGACCGGTGAGCCAGAACTCAGAATAGCCATTGTAATTATGTTCTGGCTTTGTGACAATGTTACTGATTCATCTTATGTATTTATTCCAGACTGTTTGGACTGTGTGTGCGTTTTGGGTGGGTTGCCAGATGGGGAAGGAATACCATGGTTTCCCCAAAAGATCTCAGAGCTGGACCAATGCTCTCATCGAGTGCTAATGTACGGCTCAGAACTGGATGCTGACCATCCAGTAAGTAAATCTACTTAGTAAATATGTGTAGTAGCTCAGTGGTGGAGTGAATGAAACCTCGTCCCAACAACAAACAATATACTCTGTTTACTCTTGATTTTGTAGTAAGGTTCTATACATTCATATTCAGTAATGCAATAGCTAACATAAAATAGTATATTCTGTAAAAATTGTTCATGATGCCCTAGTTAAAAATGAAGCCTTATTGTAAAGTGATTTTTTGTTCTTTGTTGCAGGGCTTTAAAGACAAAGTGTATCGGGAAAGGAGGAAGTACTTTGTGGAGGTTGCAATGAACTATAAATTGTTAGTATGGATTATACGTTTATTATAAGTTTATATTCTTGTGTAGTTGATTTTGGGTTTTTGTAGATAAATAGGTAAAAGCAGATGCGTAATACAGTTACAGAAATGGAAACCAAATTAAATTCAAGTTAGATTTGTAGTCTCACAAACTGACTAACTGAAATGACAGAAATTGCTGAGGTTTTTTTTTTCATTTTCATTTCTTGCTTAATATTAATCGGAATTTTTTTTTTTGTCTTTTCAGTGGGCAGCCCATCCCACGGATAGAGTACACACCAGAGGAAGTGAAGACATGGGGAGTGATTTTCAGAGAACTTACAAAACTCTATCCAACTCATGCCTGTCGCGAGTACTTAAAAAACCTCCCTCTTCTCACAAAGCATTGTGGGTACAGAGAGGACAACATCCCACAGCTGGAAGATGTGTCTCGATTCTTACGAGGTAAAAAAATGTCACATCAAATCACATCCACACAATTCTACTTGCATTATTAATTGCATTCATTCAATTTGAACGTCTACACTATTTAATCTGGAGGCTTTGATTTTGAACCTTGCAGAGAGGTCAGGGTTTACCGTACGACCTGTGGCTGGATATCTGTCGCCACGAGACTTCCTGGCTGGTCTGGCTTATCGAGTGTTTAATTGCACTCAGTATATACGTCACAGCACTGATCCTCTCTACACACCAGAACCGTGAGTATAAACCAACACCAATGATTCTTATGTAGAAAACAATTTTTCTTCATCAACTCTAAACTGTAAACTCTTTTTATGTCCTCAGGGACACCTGCCATGAACTGCTGGGTCATGTACCGCTCCTAGCCGATCCCAAGTTTGCTCAGTTTTCTCAAGAGATAGGCCTTGCATCTTTAGGTGCTTCAGACGAGGATGTGCAGAAGCTGGCAACAGTAAGTGTGACAGCAGCTTATTGAATTCTTAAATGTCATCTCAAACTTGGCTGGCAGTCAATACCAAAATAAAAAGGTCACTGAAGTTTTTCATGGCATAAAGTTTGATCTATGGTGTTGAGTCACATGCATTTGCATTCAAATCAGATCACTGGCTCTGCAATATATGCAATAAACCACTGTGTTTTGTTTTTTTCCCCAGTGCTATTTCTTCACAATTGAATTTGGGCTTTGCAAACAAGATGGCCAGTTGAGAGCCTATGGAGCAGGTCTTCTGTCTTCTATTGGAGAGTTGAGAGTATGAAGCCCTTTGTAATCTATATGTAAGCACCTCATGTATTAAAATGTCAAGTTTTTAAGTGAATGAATAATCTTCTTTGATTATGCAGCATGCGTTATCTGACAAAGCAACAGTGAAGATGTTTGATCCCAAAACCACATGCTACCAGGAGTGCCTCATTACAACATTTCAAGATGTTTATTTTGTGTCTGAGAGTTTTGAAGAGGCAAAAGAGAAAATGAGGTAAATATATCCATTTAGTCAAATGTAAAATTGGACAGTAATCCCCAATTCGACTTCATAATGTCAATTAATGTTGTTCCTTCTAAACAGGGAATTTGCTAAAACGATAAAAAGGCCTTTTTCTGTCTATTACAACCCATACACCCAGAGCATCGATTTATTGAAGGACACGAGGAGCATTGAGAACGTGGTTCAAGATCTACGCAGTGACCTAACCACTGTCTGTGACGCCCTTGGAAAAATGAACACATACCTCGGTATCTAGCTGATCAAAATCATCAGCGCTTTACTGTAGAATAAAACTGCAACTGTTTTACATGATTCAATTCAAATTGCATTAATACTGTAACATCTGCATTGCTGTTGATTATCTGGGCCAAATGTCCATTAGTCTTGCCTTGTTATGAGGATGTATGCCACACAAATTAAGGTGTGAAAGATTGCAACCATAGTCATCATATGACATTCAAACATTCAGTCATCATTGCAATGTATTAAAGTGATATTCAGGAAATATTGGTATTATTAGGAACAACAAATAAAGGAGCAACAAAGCAAAAGAAAGGATTTAGTATCTGTCAAGTCTTTGCCTCTTTGTCCCTAATGTTGTGCGTAAGACTCATAGCAAGTGAAGGCAGTTGAAATGTACAATTACAGATAATAAAAATAAAATTAGCCTACATGTAAAAATCACTAGGCGCTATTCTGATTCCAGTGGCATTCTCTATTTGTAAAGAGTATGTTTGTGTTGCTTATTTGTTGCTGAAAAGCCAACCTCTGTCAATAAAGCATTATATTTTAGCATTATATGTTGGCCTGTTTTTTTTTTGTTTGTTTTTTTTAAGTGTGCAGCAATGAGTTAAGAACACATTTCATTAGTAACACAATTTTATTTTATTTTGTTAAATGTATATATAAACAAGTACATATTTATAATATGTATTGATATGTACAATTATAGATTATAAAAATGAGCCTACATGTAAAAATCACTAGGCGCTATTCTGATTCCAGTGGCATTCTCTGTTTGTAAAGAGGATGTTTGTGTTGCTTATTTGTTGCCGAAAAGCCAACTTCTCAGTCAATAAAGCATTATATTTTAGCATTATATGTTGGCCTGTTTTTTTTTTGTTTTTTTAAGTGTGCAGCAATGAGTGAAGAACACATTTCATTAGTAACAAAATTTTATTTTATATAAAATATAGAGTACATAATATTTAATCAAAACCATCCATTTCACAGTATCTTGTCAATGGACCTCTTCATCACCGTCATCAAAGGCTTTCTCCTATAGTGTGTCAGAGAAGACATATAATTAGTGTGTTGAGCATTATTGTAATTATTTCATTCAGTAAACTGCATTCATTTCTAGTAAACTGATTTATTTGAAGTAGGTTTTTTTTTAACTGGTGCATAAACTCTCACCCAACCACCGTGCTGTTTAACCCAGGGAGCGAAGTTCTCCTGCAGGTACTGAGCTCCGTATCCCATGACCCTGTTCATGGGGTGTAGGTCCAGGGCTTTGAGTCTGCTGGTGACCTCAAAGGCCAGAGCGATCTGCTCACGTTTTTTTCTGCTCTGCAGAAATTCTGGCACACTACTCGTGATGAAGGCTTTAGTCAGTTTTTTAAACAAGTCGTAAGAGAAAGTTTGCTGCAGGAATCCTAAAAGCTCTTGGTTGCAATGAATCTGAGAAGACAGAGGGGACATTTAAGCTTTTAGGACTACAAACCGAACAGCTTTTTTAACGCTTTGATGTGACTCTTAAATGAGTTATAGTATTTTATAATTGAATTTCATAATCGTGTGACTCTTTAATGAGAATTATGGTATTTTATAATTGATATTCAAAATATTTTATCACGTTTCCACAGTTTTTAACAGAAACCCAACATGCATTTGGTTTGTTTCCACCAAGTTCCAGATATCAAAATAAGTACATTTGTATTTAATTAAGTGGATTATCCAGAACTACACACTAAACCAAAACTAATCAGTTAGTAACACTACAGTCTGTAAAGACATCATGATGATTACCGTTTCATTCAGTTCGTCCCCTGATGTCTTCAGCAAGTCAACAAGCCTCACTATGACATCTGAGTTAGCCTCTTTCGCAACTAGGACAGACCAGAATTACAATCTGTATAATCAATAGTGTTATAGAAGATAATATTTCAATGACTTTAACTTATTATCTGTTGATTGTGTTGTGTAAAACAGACAGTACACTTTACCAGGACTGTCTGGCTCTAGTCCTTCATCAAAACAAAGTCCGTTGTCTGCAATCTGGGCCAGTTTTTCAGCCACATCACCAAATCTCTCATCACCTGTTTTCAACAAACATGACATTGAAATGAGAATAAATGTTATAATCATCTCACAAAGAGTCACAGATCTCAAATACAATATCTCTCTGGTCTGACGAGATTGTGCCTCACATACAGGCACTTTTCACCAATCCTGGGCTTGGCTTCCTCCTCTTCTGGCAGTATGTTTCAAGCAATCGATATTCATCACTATTAGTTATTAAAGGTGAGTCACCGTCCATCATGTGAAACAAGCACTGGCTTCTGCAGATCAAATAAAGGAACAGGACATTTGACTTTTTATGCTGTATGTCACATCCGTCAAAAAACGTAATCAAATCAAATCAAATCAAAACGAACGATGTGAACTTATTAACATTTCATATCTAAAAAGACTTTAACAGCACTGTTTCAGTTTGTAAACCGGAAAGAGTTATGAAGCAAACGTTACAGTTTAAACTTTTCACGACGTCACGGATCATCTCTAACGTTCCTCTGACCGTAAATTTAAATGCAAAACGCACATTTCATGCTTCTAATTCTAGTTTAATCGGACCACATAAAGTCTATTGAATTAATGTAAAAGCAACGTGATCTCTTATTAACTTAACAGAAAGTAAACAACAAAACTTACCGGGAAACGTAAAGTTTTCCTGAGAGTTGGAGACTGAACATAAGTTACGCACGAACGTCAGTATACTTGCGACGTATGAAGTTACGTCCACGGATGTACGTACAGCTGTGGCTGACAGCTGCTTTCATTTTCTTTCAGAGTCGTCTTTCACATTGTTGTTTATGTTCATAATAAGCTAAATGATCATGACGCCTCAACTAGCCAATGTTTATAAACGTATTTTTGTACGGAGTGTTTATTTATACTAAGTGCAAATAGCTCGTCTTGTGTGATTGAGTTAGTCAACACTAAAAAAAGATGCTGAATCAATATGTTTCAGTCGCGTAGATGGTAAGATGCATGCTTTTTGACCCGAGTTCGAGCCTGTCTTTTCTCTCTTTTCAAATCTCATATTGCATCAGAAAGGCATTTATTTTAGGTAAAAATTAAGGAAATAATCAAAAAGTTGAAAATAAGAGTATTGGGTAGGGTTAAGGTGTAGGGAGGGCTTTATTGTCCCAATAAGGTGGTATCCAGTTAATAATTTGAATTAAAACTAGAATTTACACTCAATACGTTATTATTGTGTACTGTTTTATAATGTACTACAATACTGAGGTGCAGATAATTGCCACTATTTGCAATAAGTAGTATAAATAGCAGAAAATCTTGCTATTTTAACATAGTGTAAACAGCATCCATCGTTTAAAAAAAAATGCATTCAATTAAATGCTATTTACACCAAGTGCAAATAGCCGCGGCCATTTTTGTATGCCTATTGTTATATAAGGTTGAATAAAAATGCATCGAGGCCTACTAACAAACGTACTACTAACACAAATGATAAAGTAGACTATGAGTACAAATACCTACCTTTCTTTGCGATTTGTCTGCAAAACTAAAAGTACAGTAAGAACCAGGTAAAAAATAATTGCATTTTAGTTACTAAATTCATTTCACAGTGTTTATCAGTAAAAAGTTGAATTCACTGGCAAAAGACAGTATTTAAAAATGACACTGTTGCCAGTAAGTTACTGTAATTAAGATTTACAGTAACAAATTGTATTTGATTTACAGCTGAAAACTGTACTTAAATTACTGTAAATAAAATCCAATTCATCAGTATACTACTGTAATTCATTCATTTTAATATAGATTTCATTAGATTTTATCATTTTTATATATAATTCATTTTATTTTTACTCTACATATATTACTGACATTCAATTAAAACAGACACAATGATTACAAAATATCAAATTCTTTATTTAAAACATTGCATGTATAACACTTAAAAATACAGACTTTCAATGCTGGAACAGTGCATCTTCACCATTTCTCCTGACTTAGGACGTTTTGCAGTGTATTATGTTGTGTCCTCTGGATTCATCCTTACAAAGAATCTTTAGGTAACAGAAACATAATGGGGGAAAAAAGACAAGCAGCCAAAGAATACATAGCTATCTGCAAAACCCAGGTGCTGCTCCAAAACGTGGCCACCATCTTTACTCACCATCCACTTTGTTAGTGACATAAATGTCTTTTCTGAAAAACAAGAAGTAGAAATCAGGGCCATCCTTTGGGCAGTGCAACTGGTGAGGGGGCCCCGCTCCCTACCTCACACCGGGCCCGCGTCAGCCAGGGACGGCCCTGGTAGAAATAGCACACTTTTAAAAGGCAAATCTCGTATAGAATACACAAATCTCAGGTTGGCTGGCCTGCTCATATCTTTCTTGATGCAGTTGCCTTTAAAACACAAATACAAAAAATACAGTAAATCTTAAATTCCATTAAAAACTATAAAGAACTAATTCTAAAACTAGAAAGGCAGGTAGCCATAAAACTAGTTTAACTTAATTAGCTAACATAAGATTTTATTTTCTCAATAGGCTACTGGCCAACATTATAGGCTACTAACACCTGAACTAAATTTCACATTAGTTAACCTAATGTTAATATAAGATAAGTTTTGCTCGTTAAAAACAATTTTAATTCGGTAACTTAATTCAATAAGATGACAAAAGTCGTCTGAAACAGCGCAGTTTACCATAGTAAAGTTCTGTAACAGCCATGTTGACAAGTAAATGTTACTGGGTTAAACAGGTGTGCAAAAATCTGACACAAACACACAGACAAACCTACATATATTTTTTACCTTGCTTGCTGGTCTTATTCTCTCGTAAGGTGCATCGACACACAGCAGATGTTCTCCGGAGTTCTTCCACTCTCGCGGGCTCATCCCCGGGAAAAACCGCGGCGCTGCCCCGCTGCTTCCATGTCTTTTCCTCAGACGCGAGTGGCGCTGCGCGGCGCGGTGCAACTCGACAACAGACAACAATATAGAATATATAGAATCCATTATATATATTATCTACAGTGAATGCGGAGAGTAAACTGATGCCCCTGTATATTTCTGACGTGCAGATGTACTCCAAGCGCTTGCAATAGCGCTTGCACTGTTTCTGACAAGAAGTACCAAATGGATTTTTCCAATTATTACAAGCTATGTAACACATCCTGTGTAATCAGTCCCAAGCTGTTGCGGCGTTATTGACACGGTGTAGGGCAAATCGTGTGAATCCAAATGTAAGAAATGAGGAAAATAAAACGACCTCAATAGAATGGCGCCAAAGAGACCTACAGGAAATACAGTAGTATACAGCAATTTTAAAAAATACAGTAAGTCTCTGTATGTGCGGTCTGACGTCACAGAAAATTCCCATGATGCAAAGGGTATTACAGTTATTTACTGTAAAGGGAATTTGCAGTATTATACTGGGTGATATACAGTAAATAACTGTGGAAATTACAGAAATGTCTAACAGTGTATGATTATTAAGATAAAGGATAGTCAAATCTAACCTAAACCATAAAGTGCTCACCCGCCCGCAAGTTGAAGCTCTTCAGGAATGATGTAGAAGACTCCCTTGTGCTTATTTATTGGGACTTATTTTATTGGTTACAATATAAAGCAGCTAATGAAGAAAAAAAAAAAAAAAAAAAAAAAACTTCAGCTAAACTGAAGCAGCAGGATTTCCGGTATCCTTTACGTTCAATTCAAGAAGCATCTAAAGAGTACTTTACTCCTCAGTCTCTTTATATTTCTTTTTGGGCAATTCCACTTGTATCTCATTCATCAACTCATCTCCTGTATGATCAAATTTTTCTGTTGTTTGAGTATCAGTCTCTGTAAATCATGTCTGATTCACTGGAGGTCCTTCCGCTGTCGCCTACGCTCTTGTCTTCTTCTCACTTTTCCATTTCTTCATTATAGTCTTAATCAGTCTCACCTCCGCTTGTGATTTTAACACCTTCTCTTCTCCCCCGTGTGTGCTCTTGTTAACCTTTGTGGTTATTTGCGAACATTAAGTTCATGAATTTACTTTTCACACCGTTTGCTCATTTCATCCTGTTCTACATTCTAAATGAAAGGAAGTCAAATACATTTGTGTACTCTACATCAATATCATTTTGAGTATTTATATATTCAAGCATATATGCAATAACTTAAAAGCAAGCAGTGTTGGGGGTAACACATAACAAGTAACATGAGTTATATAATCAGATTACTTTATTCAAATAACTAGTAGTGATGTATTACTTTTACATTTAAAATGAAATATCTGAGTTACTTTTTCTAATAATAATGCACCTTAGCTATTTTGTTTCCCCATTTATTCACTGACTCTCTCCTGTCCCTGTGTTGAGAGAAATTGGGAGTGATTGGTGTGAAAGTATAACTTTTGAGGTTTTTGTTATTAAAAAACAAATAAGCAAGCCCAGTAATGCAATTAGTTCCTTTTTTTATAGAGTAACAATATTGCAGTGCATTATTTTTAAAGGGATAGTTCATCCAAAAATGAAAATTCTATCATTAATTACTCACCCTCATGTCGTTCCAAACCCATAAGACCTTTGTTCATCTTCATAGCACAAATTAATATATGTTTGATGAAATCCGAGAGTTTTCTGACCCTGCCATAGACAGCAATGCAACTGACACATTCAAGGCCCAGAAAGGCAGTAAGGACATTGTTAAAATAGTCCATGTGACATCAGTGGTTCAACAGTAATTTTATGAACAAATTTTTTTGTGCACAAATAAAACAAAAATAATGACTTTATTCAACAATTTCTTCTCTTTAATATCAGTCTTTGACGCACGTTAATGAGAGTAACACGACGCATGTGTGTGGTGTTGCTGACGCAGGACACAAATTAAGATGTTATTTTTATTTTCACACAAAATGTTTTCTCGTAGCTTAATAAAATTAAGTTTGAACCACTGATGTCACATGGATTATTTTAACGATGTCCTTCCTTACTACCTATCTGGGCCTTGAACGTGGTAGTTGCATTGCTGTCTATGCAGGGTCAGAAAGCTTTCGGATTTCATCAAAAATATCTTAATTTGTCTTCAGAACAAAGAAGGTCTTACAGGTTTGGAAGAGTATGAGAATGAAGGTGAGTAATTAATGGCAGAATTTTAATTTTTGGGTGAACTATCCCTTTAAAGTAACTTTCCCCAACACTGAAAGCAAGCAAAATATCAACTAAAACAATACTATGCATAATTTTCAATGTAATAATCTAACAGAAGTGTTTTTATATGTCATATTTCAGATAAATAAGCCATAATAGAAACTTCACTTTGGATGCTGTAGGTCTTGAGTCGTTGTTTGTTCTTTCTCAGCATTCTTCTTACAGCAGGCTAGTTGTTTTGCACGGGACAAGTAAAACACAGGCCCGATACAGGTCCCAAGACTGGGAAAGGTATGCATCAGATTCAAGATTAAACAGCGTGTGTGACTGATTTCTTCATCCCCATCCTTAAGAGTGAACATGTAAGGGGCAATAGCCAGGAGAGGTCCATAGATAACAGCTGAAGGGATCAAAATCAGCAAGGCATTCTTTAGTGCTCTGTTTTTTACAGATGACCCACCTCTTCCACCAGTTTGCCCTTCACCCGGACCTTTTTTGCGGAGAACTTGCACAATGCCTGTTAGACACGCCAGCATTATGAGTAAGAAAGCATCAAGGGTGATTGACAAGTACATAGCTAATTTAGGAAGCCTTTGTTGATAGGTAATCACTGCAACGCCTAAAGTGACAATCCAAATTAGAGCCAAGCAGACAACACGATACTCCCATTTATTCCCTAGTTTCATGTAGAGGACTGGATGTGCTGCGGCCAGGTATCGCTCCACACACATGCTGGTCAAGAAAAGTGGACAGCCAATCAGGTTGAGGATTGAAATGGCCTCTGAAACTGTCAGGAGCTGTCCAGTGCGTTCAGTCATAGAAATGTACATATCAAAAGGAAGACTGATACAGAAGATGATGTTCAGCACGGCAAGATTAAGCCCCAAAACTTCAGAGGGTGATAGACCTTTCTCGCCCCTCGCTAGCAGCCATAGCATAGCCACATTAGTTGGAAAGCCCACAACAAAAGTTAACATTTCTAATGGCAAGCGAACATAGGAATAATCATTGCACTTATCCACAATGGTAAGAAATAACAGATGCATGTCGCTTGTAGCATCGCTTGTATAGTTGTTTCCATTTGATGTCATGTTTGCCATGTTGACTGAGCGCTGTAGAGAAATAACAAAAGAACATTGCTTGTAGTATAAAAACATGGCAAATAAAATGAATTAAACTCTCAAATGCATTTAGGTAGATGCTTATGCATGCATTTAGAAAATAAAAAATAATTTTGTGAAGTATTATAGCAATTTAAAATAACTTTTTCACCTATTTTTTAATATATTTAAAATTGCAATTTTCAGCAATCATCATTCTGGTGATTCAGTCATCATGATTCTTCAGAAATCATTAATTTGCTAAATTGGTGCTCAAGAAACATTTATTATAATTATTGATTTAAAAACATTGCTGCTTAATAATTTTGTGGAATCCATTTCCAGAATTCTTTGATTTGAAAGTGCAAAACAACGGCGTTTATTTGAAATAGAACTCTTTTGTAACTTTATAAATGTCTTTACTGCCACTTTTGATCAATTCAATGCATCCTTGCTGAATAAACATATATATTTAAAAAAAAAAAAATCTTACTGACCCCAGACTTTTGAATGTATTTAATGTATACAGACACATACCCACACACAAATAACTAAATGTATAAACAATTTCAAAACATCAGAAGTAAGATGTGAATAAAATAAGCAAAATAAGTTAAAGTGAAAGTAAACTAAGCAAGTGAAAGTGTTACTGAATATGTTGAGACATTAAAACTGACCTTTTCTTGCTACGAGATCACTTTTATTGTTCACCGTCCTTTCACTTCTCTCTTTTTTGACAGATCTTAAATATATCAATCCTTGTTCTGTTGTGTTCATGTAAATTAAGTAAAATTATTTGAATTTCTGAGTTGGTTCATTGAACGTTTGGTGTCCACCACCCAATGAAAATGAGAGTTTTTTTTTTTTTTTTTACCACATCTGTTCTGGTTTCGAAAAACCCATATAGCAAATTTTACACAAATCGACAAGGGCGTCCAGACTCAATTAAGGACACAAGAAAAATAGACTGACACAACAATTTATTACAAATAAATCAGTGCGATAAAGTGCAAATTTTACAGTTAGGTTACAAATGGCTCATTCTAACCAATTGTATATATTGCTGTTTTACAGCACATTATGAATGCAATATAATGAAAATGGGTGGTAGTTGACCACCACTAAGAAATTTCTAAACTGTGCAAAACAAAAACATTTTGGCTATTGTTCGATTTTATGTTCATACAATACAACATCATCAAACCTCTATTTACATTTAGGTTAAATTATGTATCTTTAATGTTATCAAAGATCTGACGAGAATAACCAGGTCCACCTCAAAATGGAATATATTTACAATATAGCAAAAGACATCATCAACATTAAAAATATCAAAGTGCTTCTGGTTATACCAACCAGTTAAATCTGCCCACACATCTGTGCAATGTTGTCTGTACTGTTTTGGCCACATTCAGTGCTGCTGATGAGAAAAATGACTACTGTTTCAGACAAGTCTATGGGTGGGTGACAGTAGGAGCATGTGGGGTCTTGTTTTTGGGAGGTGTAGAAATCTGTACATAAACTGGGGTGGTAGAAGAGGTGGAGGGGTTTGGCTCAGTTTGAAGCCTTTGGAAAACAAGGGCTGGGTAGATTTGGCTGTTGGCGTGGTATGTAGGGTATGTGCTATGGGGGCTCCTCAGCAGACTCTCCTGACTCCTGTGTGGAAAGAAGTAGAGAATTCTGTGATGCACAAAATCGCAGAAACTGAATCACATCTTACAGTATGTCTTATGGCTTCATACGTCCTCCCACGTGTTACATAATATTAAAAAATGTGGTGCAGTTTTAGAGAGTGGGCTCGGGTTGTGGGTTTCAGTACACGTAAGGGGTGTATTGAGCCACAAATATAGGCAGAAGAGAGACTATTCCTGTTGTAAGTTCCTGTTGTATTCTATTTTTACATATTAAAATGTCATTTAGTCCTGTGATGGCAAAGTGCAATTTTCAGCAGCCATTACTCTAGTCTTTATTGTCACGTGATTCTTCAGAAATCATTCTAATAAGTTGATTTGGTGCTCAGGAGGAAATGTTTTACGATTTCCCTACCTTTCATACCCTCTGTTCTCATAGGCTCTGACGACCTCTGAATAAACGGGACTACCAGGAGGCAGCGGTCGGTCGAGACGCTGAGACAAGCTGAAAAGTTTAGGTGGAGGGAATGCCTCCCAGTCTATATGCTCTCTCTCCAACCAGGACGGGCTCCTCCGAGACCTAGTGCTCCGTGTTTCTCTTCTCCTGAAGGTGAAGACAGTCCCACTACATTTAGTATAATGATTGTTTAAGACTTTTATAGTGCATGTTGCCTCTACCGTTAAACATAATCATTATAACTTTAGAACACTGCATATCTGTTAAAGCCTATAATCAATCAAGGAAATATAAAACTCATGAACTGCTAGATATTAGGTATCTGGACTATTTTGTACACTTAAACCACAATTAAAAATGCATGATTTTAATTACATTCCATTAAAAAAGTTTAACCTGCAAAACAATTATAGTAAACCTTTTCAAAAATTAAAAAATTTTTTAGTTACATTTTATTTTAAGGTGTCCTTGTTACAGTGTTATACATATAAGTACTAAGTAATATTTATTAACTACATCATGTATTTACTATATGGTTAGGTTTAGGATTAGGGCGGGGCTTAGGGTTACTTGCATGTAATTATGCATATTATTTTGTTATTATAATAGTAAGTACATGTAACGTGTGTAACAAGGACACCTTAAAAGAAAGTGTTACTGATTTTTTTTAATGGTTATTTTAAGGATTAAAGTGACTAACCTGCTTCTCCCCATCCGATGCTTTTCCTTCTTTTTGCTCATGCGCTCTTGACAACAGCAGACGATGAAGCAGACAGTCATAACAAGAATGACCACCCCGCTCACAACAGACACCAGTAAAGCAATGCGAAGTCCCTGGTCATTTGGCCGAGGGATACCTGAAAAAAAAAAATAGGGTTGGTTTCACCATATACTGTATGATGGCCAGTGAAATATTCATAAAATCATATGTTTGCGTACACTCAGTGGCTATGGAAACAATAATCAGGCATTTTTTTAATATCAGGATAATTAAGATGATTTCTTTGAATAAACAATGTTTGCCGTACTCTCGCAGACTGGCAGGTAGCTGCTCCATCGAGGGACACCTGCATGTAGGATGCATGTGATTTTCTCATGGCCAACTAGCTGGTAGCCCTCCTTACACCAGAACACAAGCATGGAGCCCACAGACACCCCTGTGCCATGCTCCACGTAGTATGATCCTCGTCGTGGGGGAAGCACAGAAATACACGCAAGTCCTGGAGGAACACATGGACACACATAAGTGTAGATAAATACAATCAGGCTTTGAATATTTTATGATGTGTTAAACTGTGATTAAATACTACATTGACTCATGACACATGGCTGAATTTATTCAGTAAGATTTTAAATCCAATAAATGCATTATCATGAAACCCCCTGAGGAAGTGACTGCCACTGTATCATTCCAGTTCCAACATTCTTTGCATATGTTATAGATTTTTTACTGCTGCATGCATCTTGCTGTCACCGCTGCAGACATCTGTTTCCATTGCATCTCACGCGTCTTTGTATCCGGTGGTGAACCACAGAGAATTTTCATTAATGTGTACATGTCTGTCTTCTATTTGCATAATGCTCTGAGAGTATATGTTGGTTTGTATCTGTACCAGCATATCAGTGACTGTCTTCCCTATACAGCCTCTTGCTCACTCCAGGCTCACTATCAAACCCCCCCAGTTCCTCCCCGCTTTTGGAATAGCAACTGATTAAATAAAGATAAGGCCCTTATCAAATATTGATTAATTCCACACAGTTCTCCTATTATCAAGTACCTGTGAAAGTGCACTTAGGCCATCAGCTGACATGTCAGACGTTTTTGCACACAGGTGAGGAGAAATTGTATATATGAAGTGCTAAAAGTGTCTGTCTGTCTGTCTATCTGTCCGTCTGTCTGACCTTATGTCTGCTGCAGTGTCTTCAGTTGTTTGCACCTGTGTTGTTGCTGCTGGGTGGATCTGTAGAGTCATTCTGGAGTTTTGGAGTGGTTGATTGTGCTTCAGTTGTTGCATCAGAAGTGGTCATGAGCAGAATGGAACTCACTGAGGCTGCTTGAATGTGGAGAAACCATGTTTGATTTTCAAATTTGATTTTCATACATATTTATAATCCATAGAATGTACATAAATATATGCATAAAACCTCACATCTTACCTGTATCATTGTTGCTGGAAAAATCTGTAGGTTCAGTTGGATGTTCTGGATTGATTGGTTGCTCGACAGTTATTGAATCAGAGGTTGGCATGAGCAGATTGAGGCTCACAGAGGCTGCGTGAATATGAGGAAATCACATAATCAGTACACACAAAACAAGATCTATCTATATCTATCTATCTATCTATCTATCTATCTATCTATCTATCTATCTATCTATCTATCTATCTATCTATCTATCTATCTATCTATCTATCTATCTATCTATCTATCTATCTATCTATCAGTTGTTCTCACCTGTGTTGTTGCTGGGTGGATCTGTAGGTTCAGTCGGATGCTCTGGGTTGATTGGTTGTTCGTCAGTGGTTGGATCAGAGGTGGTCATGAGCAGATTGGGGCTCACTGAGGCTGCGTGAGTGTGGGGAAACCACACCATCAGTCCACACACAACCCACATCAAGGACCACGCTGATGTCATGATCAAAGGCCCCCAGGGGCCACAGGACAAGGATCAAAACAGCAGATATGTCCTGAGGTGATCACAATACTCCACGTAGCAAGCTAAACATTGCTGATTATAATCCATTCATAGTGCCAGAAGGAATCTCACGATTAGCTCCTTTTCCTTGAGGTGTCTGTGAATATCCAAGCTCATCCAAGCTTATGCCCATAGCTCCTAACAGTGGCAGATTCTTCTCTGTTTCTCCTGCTGCATTAAGCGTAGGCTTCCCTGTGTATGTACACAGCATCTGCTCTGCCTGTCCGCTCACTGCTGCTGTTATCCTACAGCATACAGTGAGGCAGTCAAGGCTCTTACATAACATGAAGTGCACGTGTGGATGTAATTTTGTGCACTCTTAAATCCCTGATCTCATCTCTCCAGTAACTCGTGCACGCTCTCTCTCTCTCTCGGGACAGTCGAGGGTGAATCAGGGCATGTGGCTGTGTGCATGTGAGCCTCTGTCCCATATCTGCAGAGAGAGGGAAAACAGAGCCACAATCTGCAGGCACACAGCATATTATATATTTATATTGTCAAATCAACATGTTGACTTATAATGCGTCACGATTTCTTGTGCACCCCAAAGCATAATAAACGTGTGTATCAACGGAGTGTGTTGCAGCATATGGTGTTTATAGATGGCACGTGGACCTAACACCAGTACGGTTGAATGAATTCTGTTCACTTGGATGAGCACAGTGGGATTCAATCTCAGTGCAGAGAGCCTGTTAGACTGCGTGGGAAGTGTAAGAAGGATGCTATTGGGAGGTTTCCTCACTGCATAGCACTGAAACCTTGGTAACAGTGTCAAGATTTATATATATATATATCAGTATTTACTCTTAACAAGTCCAGATATGATTCATTCAGTGCTGGCATTTCCTCTTTTGTTTTGTTTGCCCATCTATGGTCTGTCTTCCTGTAGAATGCCTTATGAATGTTTGATAAATCAAGGAGCAGTCACAGGATGGAGACACAATCAAATAACAACAGCTTTTGTCAGAGTTTACATTTTACATTTTTGACTATTGGAACACTGATTTGTTTTTGATGCAGTATGCTCTATGCTGTGTTACTCACATATCAGATGTCCTGATGGCACACTAGTCAATCAATCACTGGCCACGGTTGTCAAAATAATTACTAAGCATCTGCCGTAGTAATCCTCTCAAGCTTTAAGATGCTTCCATGTATTAAAATGTTTGGTGAAAAAGGATTCAAATCTTGTGAAGATGCTCTCAACCTTAAAGATTCATTTAATATGCACCCGCTGTATGTGCAAAATTTATAAATCTTTTATTTTTTTACTTGAGTTTTTTTGTTTTATTTTTTAGCATAAAGTAGTCAGGTCAGTCATTTGCGATGCGATGTGCTGTGCACTGAATGGAAAGCATCTATTTATGAATATTAGCAGGGCAAGGTAGTAATAGTGGTGACATTAACACAACTAGCATATCCTACCATATATCCACAACTCATCTTCATATAGAATTGCAATTTCTGTATACGGTGCTATATACGGAGGTGGATTGTAAAATATTAGATTTGCTGGGTCTATGCTAACTTGAGATCTTTAAAAATGTTTTCTGGGACCTGTGTGAATCAAATCAAATGATCAACATTTATTTGTTATCTCTGTTTCCGCTGTGAAACGTAAGGGATCTTCACACAGTCAAGTTAAGGCTGCTCTGTGCCTGCTCAAAATTCTGTCTAGACTTAGGCTAATAATGCATATTTGTATAAATGCATTAATGCCACCTCTGAGCAGATTTTAGCATAAAGACATCTAAATGCCACTTCAGATGCACTTCTGTGCCTTCTTTGCAGTGTATATTTGGTAGTAGACATACATTATAGTCATAAATACGCACAGTAAATTCCCCGGTGTTAAATCAACAGTGCTTGGGGGAAATTTACTGTGTGGCGAATAAGGTAAAAAGTCACATGACTGAAACAGAATATGTATTTTAAACGGAGATTATTCAATATAAAAATACTTTTGAACAACTTGACAGCTTGAGTGGTGGCAAAACGTACACAATATATTTTTCTAATATTTATATTATTTAAAAATTTGTTCTTGCTTGTGGCGCATTTTAGCCACGGACAAAAGACTTCATTTCCCAGCAACCCGTGGGAAAGGAGGAAATACATTTCAACTTTCACTTTAGCTTCACACGCCCATCACTATCATTCAGCGGCAACAGTTTGGAATTATTGATTTGAATGCGTTTATAGAGTTCAAAGAGCAAACAACGAACATTTTGGGGATCATTGGGTCGTAAGTTTTGCGTTGTGAGTTTTAAGATGCAGACAAAATATCAATATGATTGCCATACGCTTAAAAGAAAAACAAAACAAAACAAGTTAAAACACCTACTTTCCGCTTCTAAATAGTTTTCATGAATGCAATTACGTGCAATAATTCTTAGTATTATGACGCCAAAGTTGTGACAATTGTTTTGTGGATATGATATGGAATGTCGTTCATATTCGGTTTCAGTGCAGTCCAGGACGCTTGTGTACATGGCCAGTGAATCCTGGTTGGAGTCTTCCCTGCGCCGTTCATCTAAACTTGGGCAGGAGGTGTTGGAAAAAGCAAAAAGCCGGTCTGTAAGCTGCTCAAGACCAAGACCACCAGTGCTCGATCACAATGAAAGGAATTCAGAGGTGTGTAGACTCAATTCGAATTGGTTTGATCACTAAATGAATGATGCCCATGACACAGATGCTTTAATTTTTCTTCGCCCTGTGTTACAGAGAGACATTTTACATTCAAACTTGGACCATGCTTTTGCAAAAATAGTGGAGTACATGTCAGAAACTACCAGACAATGCAAGGTGAAAATGCTTTATTCATTTAATTAAACTGTGTTGAGATTTGAATTAGAAAAAAACAGCCTGTACTTCTTTAACAGAAGTTTTATGAGACAGTGCACCTGGCTCAGCCCAGTGAGCGAGATCACATCTGTCGCTACCATTCCCAGCAGATGTTGAGGACTGCAGACCAGAAACAGAATGCAAGTGCAGCCATCAAACGAGACATTGTAAGTATTGACCTTGACAAATATATATCATACTTTTTTGCCATTGTAGGGATTTTCACTCTCAAAATAGATTACCCGGGGTCATTTTAAACCCAGGGTTTATCTTGCTTCACGTTTCTCATAATTAACCCGGGGTTAACGATTAATCCTGGGTATTCGTATGCTGACATTTCACACTGTACATTCCTAAACCCTGTGTTAATATTCTTACTTGCATATTTGTAGTATCAGTGTCATTGATTGGACGAATGCATGAAGCCCTACATAGGCTGTTGCAACTTAAACCATAAAAGCATTGTTAAAAAGTTGATTTTGAGCAGATAGGAACCATATTTACCCAGGTCATAGGTACTAGATTTATTCAGCAAATCGACTCTTTAAATGGTTCATCTACATATCTGTTTGAAGGGCTCATCAGAACCAGAGGATTTCCTTATTGAAGTGTCTCCAGGCACCTATTCCATCACAGCAGCAATGCAGGACACAAAGGCACAGACGAAAACTGTCCGCATCAACGCTGGAGAAAGCATGAGCCTTAGATTCAACCTCTGAACCGCACCTGTGTATTATATGGGTGAAATTCAGTGCCTTAATTGAGGACTTGCACTGAAATTACAACAAAAACTAAATGCACTGACTTTGACTCTTCTTGATATCTTGTTTTTTTTTAGTATTCATAAGTGTTATTGTTTAATACTCAGGAATATTTATTCTTTTTTTAATAGCAATCATGAATATATATATTGAGCCATAGAAGCCATAATGAGATTCTGCCACAATACAGAATATACATTTTATTTTACTTTGTTTATTCTTTAAAGTTTTAATAAAGTTTTGCATGATTTTACATAATATAGTCTTTTGTATTTAATTAGTACACCGACCATAGGATGTTTGATTTACAAACAAATATTATCTCTGAAAAAAAAAAAAAAAAAAATCTGCAAAAGCTCACTGACAATACTCATAACACTCTGAACTTTGGAACTATCAGGTTAGTTGGCTTTGAGCTGATTGCTACAGCTAGTGGTGATGGCGATAACTTTTGTTCAGTTGATCCAAATATTTCCCTCATATTAACTCCTCGTTTTGGTGAATCGGGAACCAGCTTAAATAAAGAGCTGTGATTGGTCGTCATCGAGTTATCTGTAAAGCTCCCAGAATTCCCAGTGTCTCTAGGCCAAGAATGGCTGACATTTGGAGACCTGACTGCTCTCCCTGAAATACCAAGAACACTCAGTGAGTCAGTACAAATGAAATATATTTTGTAATATATTTTGTATTTTGTGGCACTTGTATTAAGACCAAATGGTTCCAAACAACATTTAGTTTGCCTGCACACTTTCATACCATGTTCACTATTGTTCAAAAGTTTGTGGTCAGTATGATTATAATTATTATGGATGATAATGATTTTTATTGATTATGCAAAAAATACAGTGAAAACAGTAATATGGTGAGATCGTTCTAATATGCTGTTTTGGTGCTCAAAAACAATTCTTATCAATGTTGAAAACAGCTGCGTTGCTTAATATTTTGATACTTTTTTCAGGACTTTGATGAATAGAAAGTTAAAAAGAACAGCATTTATTCGAAATAGAAATCTTTTGTAACATTATAAATGTCTTTGCTGTAAATTTTAATAAATGGAATGCATCCTTTCCAAATAAAAGTATTAATTACTTTAAAAAAATACTGATTTTTTTTTAGTCCAAGTGTTTTTATTATTGTATTGTATTTGTCCATTTCGATGGCTATATCGTAAATATCTTGTCTTTACCTGGTTGCATGTGCTGTGGTTCTGCAGAACCCCTTTTCCAGTATCTCCAGGCTGGTCTGGTCTCAGGATGAGTGTATGGTTTTCTCAGGCAGGAAATCTCTGTGTTTACTGACCGGCTCACCAGTTCTGACCTTGAAGGCCTGTGTTTTCCAGCTGCAGTATCCTCCTCATTCTCAGAGTCAGAGGTTGATGATGAGGAAGATGAAGGCACTTGTGTCTGTTGAGAGCTCTGTAGTTCTTTTAGTTGGAGATCAACTTTCCTCTCCAGCTCATCTCTCCTTTGTTTATTCAGTATTGGAGATGACATGAACATTGGCCAGCATCTCCTCACTAAACAGTGGCATGGTGGAATGGAGGACAGACTGTGGTGGTTGCACCGGTGACATGGAAATTCAAAACAATTCATGGTGCCACAGTGGGAAACCCTGGAGCAACATGGCTGGGATGAATAATGCTGGAGGTCTTTGATAATTTGCTCATAACGAGAGGCTGGAATCCATACTGCGAGCTGTTTGGGGACATGAATTGTCATCCCGTTCCAGAAGAGAACCTGGAGTCCCAAAAGACCTTCATCACCTGTTACGAGACAACAGATCTGAGCCATTTTCCTAGGTTTATCACTAATATGATGCTCACAAGTATTGGTTCAAAATTTGTATATAAATCTTACTCTTAAGCGGATCTCTTAGCTCCATACCGGAAATGACCCTTCCAGGCCCATATTGTCTCATGTCTGGCTCCCATGGTGCTAGAATGGTGTCTCCTGGTATGATACTGTGCCTGTGTGCACTGGCTAGACTAACCATATCAGGCTGGCAGGTTTGCTGAACTGTATTTAATGTTTCCATAAAAGTATTTCCTTCAGGTCCAACCTTATCAAACTCCACCGTATAAAGATTTCCTCTGCCCTAAAGACAGACAAGAAATGTTTAACAAATTGTGATTATACGTCTGTATTTGAACAAACAACTCAAAATTTCAATTTGAATTGAAATTCTTCCAATATTTAAAGATATGCTATACATATCCGAGTAATATTTCTTTTTTAATTTGAAATAAATAAATACTTTTTTTTCCAGAAAGGATACATTAAAGGGGTCATATAATGGTACATGCACTTTTACAAGTTGATTGTACTGAAATGTGTGTTAGCAGTGCCTGTACACAACCATCATAAAATGATAAAAATCCATCCAGTGTTTTTTTTTTAATCTCCTTATTTGTTTTACCCTGTCTCAAATCAAGCCGTTCGACCGTGTGACGCCACACGGTCAGGCGCCCCTCCCACGATGGTTGATTGACAGCAGTGTTTCAACACAGACCCGCCCTTGCTCTTGAGCGAGCTGTCAATCATAGTCCGCGCGTCATTGTTGATATACGCTGGAGCTGTCTATGAGCAGAATGGCGTCTAAGCGATTGTGGTGTTCTGTTCTCGGGTGCAATAATGAACACAGCAGTCATTTTGATGTTCCTAAATCCGAACCGCTGAAGACACAGTGGCTGAGTTTTGCTTTTGAAGGGAATATTCCCCACGAGCAACGTCAATGTTTTCATGTTTGCGCGAATCATTTTTCACCAGACTGCTTTATAAATGAAGGTCAGTATAAAGCTGGTTTTGCTAAGAAGCTGCTCCTGAAAAAAGAATCGGTACCAACTATTCGTGTTCCTGCTGAACCTCCAGAAGAAGTGAGTGTAACGTTTAATTAACCTTTATATTAATCTTTATATTAATCTTTGCAAATCGCTAGCACGCTTCACGATGTATGTGGCTAATGTTTACATTCAGGGTACATGCATGTTTTCTATTTACGACGTTCTCAATATAATTAATAATCCCACGTTTATAATGAACAAAACGTTATGGTTATTGTGTTATTACAAACTGTGTACGCAGGTATTAAAGTTAACATGATAACACTACACTAAGCTTACTTTTGTAGATGGTTTATAACGGTGTCTGTTAAGAAGTAATGTAAAAAATTTAAATAAATAAAAAACAGTTATAACTGCATGAAAATTAATGGTAACACAATACCTGCAAAATACTGTTTACATCCTGCAAATGCATATGATCCAAGACTATAAATACTCTAATTGATGTTTTTCAATATTATGCCAGAATAAGTTATGTTATGTTATCTGATCACATATTTACTGCCATTCTTCAAAATATACCCTCAACTGTTGTCACGGCAACACTCCACGTGTGTTGTCAAAAACGCCCCACAGAACAGAGGGGCGGGGCGAGCAAAGCTCACTAGCATTTAAAAACACACGCACTAAAACGGTGTGCTGAAAACAGAGCTGTTTTTGAGCAGGTAAAATGAGTGTTTTCTTACAATACTAATGAGAATTTTTAATTAAAGTATATTACAAACTTTCAATTTAGACCCTAAAGAATCATATTAGCTTGTACAAAAATGGCATTATATGACCCCTTTAAATGGATCAAATGTGACAGTAAAGACATTTATGTTACACGGTTCATAATGTTACTGTTTTCAACAACAATAAATGTTTTTTGAATCTCAAATCATCATATTAGAATGATTTCTGAATGATCATGTGGCACTGAAGACTAAAGCTTCTGTATATTTTCAGTACCTGATGTATGATTGTCCCCAGGTAGTAAAACCCATCTATCTCTCTCCTGGCTAGCACACGGCAACCAGGAAAAAGCTCAGCACCTCGCATTACCCTTGCAGATACACATGATACTGTACTAAAAGGATTCATAGGGGAACACCTGTAAAAACACCATAAATAATTACATTGTGGGATATATATACCATGCTGTAATCATTTATTGCGTTTTTTCTGTCTTTCAAAACTTACCAGCATGGTACAGAACTGACACAGCTTGTGCAGTTGTAGTATTGGACCTGATTGAAGTCAATCAAGGACCTCGCTGAACGCCATGGGTCCTCAGAGTGTGATGGCTTTTGAATCATGCCATCCGTTGAATGCAACAAACTAAGCTGTTTGGCATTTTAAAACATTAAATGGCAAAAAAAAAAAAACAAACAAAAAAAAACTGGATGAACAGTATAAGTGGTGGACACCATACAAACATTGATTCAACATCTTACCTGGTCCACAGTGCCAGCTGAGTTGAGCGTCATGACATAACAGCTTCCTCTAGTGGTGGAAGTGATGCACTGCAAGAAGTCTGATATGTCAGTGTTCATGGGAGTCTTGTCAGATATGTAAAATGTATTCACAGGGCGCATCACCAGGGTTGATACTGAAGCTAGACATTGTGGTGGGTTGTCTGGGAGACCGCTGGTCACCAAATGGACAGACTGACAGGCAGGGTCAGAGAATGCTAAGGCCAGTGCTGAGTGGAGGTCTCTGCCAGGACTTGTCTGTAATGTGTGGATCCAGCTCAAGGCTTCATAGACTACATCAGGAGTGCAGGGCATCATGTGAGAAGACCATGGTGTTGACTAGTAAAATATGAATAGATTTTTAAAAAGAAATGAATATAATTTTTATTAAATAGCATAAGTCTAGCAATCCATCTAGCGTTTCCACCCGGAATAAGCAGTTTGAAAAGTGAATGCCTTTTAAAATATTCCTATTGAATTTGATATGACTTTTGAATGTAATAAACTCAATAAATTAAGATAAAAAATTATTTCTATTATATTGTATTTAAAACTTTTTTTTAAAAAAAACAAACATAACATAATCAGTATTGAAGACAATACTGCATGGACAAATTCATTTTTTCCCCCCCAGAGTGATTAATTGTATATTCACCTTGTATGAAAAGCTGATAATGTTGAAGAGCGAGTCTCTGAGTGAAGCTTTAGTAATCAAGGTTTGAATAATAAGATTCTTCACTAGTCCCAGAAAGCCATTCATTCCCACAGAGGAGTCCAAAACAAAGGTGACATTTCTGCCTTTACCCATGAACAAGATTAGGTCACTTTGGCTGTTAGACATCTGAGGACTTGACGACATTGTCAAGTCTGACAGAATAATCTGCAACACAATTGATTTTGCTCAGTTATAGTTGACTTAAAGACCAATCTGACTAGCTTCTGGTAACACAAGTAGCTTTTTTCATCTTTTTGGATAGTAAGCAAATGTAAGAATGAGAAAACACACACACACACACACACGTCTGGTTTGCTATCCTTGTGGGGACTCTCCATAGACGTAATGCTTTTTCTACTGGACAGACCGTATATTCTATTGCCCTACACCTAAACCTACCCTTTACAGAAAACTTCCCACATTTTTAGATTTTCAAAAAACTTCATTCTGTGTGATTTATTAACTTGTTTACCCGTGGGGACCTCAATTTAGGTCGATCCCTACTGTGACACGAGTCCCCATAAGTCTGTGTATATTCAGGTTTAAGTCCCCACCAGAATAGAGAAAACAGGTACACACACACACACACGCACACACAAGTATTCATACCTTTCTTGATTCCTAGAACACACTTGAAAACTGTAGCAAGTTTTGTTCTGTACCTAGTAATGATCCACTGAACAATGATTCCTGTCTGTGTACTGAGGTTGCCATAGTGAGCCACTGACCAGCCTTTATTATTATGTCATTACATCCATCTAGTGGTGACAGAGAGCATCTGATGTGCACTTGGGAACAGGTTTTAAAGGGATAGTTCACACACAAAAGATAAAAATTTGTCATACTTTACTCACCCTCAAGAAATTTCTTTCTTCTGCTGAACTCAAAAGAAGATATTTTGAAGAATGTGGGTAACCTAACAGTTTCTGGTCAGACTATTTCTTTTTCATACTATGGAAGTCAATGGGGACCGTTGGTTACTCACATTCTTCAAAATATCTTCTTTTGTGTTCAGCAGAAGAAAGAAATTCATTCATGAGTACAGAATTTTCATTTTTTCAAATCTGTATGCATTTTCTTCTTCTTCTGTGGAATATAGCAATATACAGGAATAAACCGTTTTAGTAACCATTGACTTTTTTTTAAAAACATTTTTCCAAATATTTTTATGTTTTGTTTTGAAATGACATAACGGTGAGTAAATAATGACAGAACTTTTATGTATCACATGCAAATGTGCTACTAAAAACACAACTCTCTCTCTCTATATATGCAATAAATATTGCATAGTAAGTACTTTGGTTTGAATGTTTGTTTATATGTTTGTATGATTCACTCTACAGGCACTAATTTTATTGAGGCTCTTGAAATGACAGTATGATTATTTTGGGTTCAAGAAGCTGCAGCAATAGTAAAAAGAAAGGATGAAACTTTGGGTTTGACGAGAAATGCCATTGAATGTCATCCTACACCAGAAATTGGCACCTGAACCTGATTTCAGAACCTGAGTGCTCAGAACCGTGACAGACTCTCAGTCCAAAAATAGACTCATGTGCTGTCATCTCCTCTTCCACAGAAGCTGAAATGTGAAGAAGACACTGAGGCGAGAAAAGCTGATGAAAAATACATGATGCTTTGGAAAAAGGACATAACTTTGACAGATTAAAGAATATTGCAAAAGTAGAAAAGCAGCCCTCTGACATCACAGAGAAAAAGCCTCCTGCAAAAATAAACTCGATACACACTGTATTGGAAGGCACACATATTTGATATAAAACTTAAAACTGGACTTTTGTCTTTAGAACCTAATTTGTCAGATTATTTGTGCCAAGCGACATCCCTCATGTTTTGTTCAAAATGTTCTCAGAAATTGTCTTATTGAGCAACTTTAACATTTTAGAGAAAATATTAATTTTTTAAAAACATATTTAAACATGAAAGTATTTTAAATTTTTAAATTATATTAATTTTTTTTAAATATTTTCTAACATTACTGATTTGTATTGCTTTTATTTTTGCATAAACATTTCATACTAAAATGAAATAAAAATAAGCAAGCTATATGAATACATATCCTTCTGGAATAAAATCTTCATAATTTGAAACATAATTTTCCATATTCTCCTTCAGACAAACAGAGAAGTCTATTCCAACAGCAAAAGTTCAAGCCTTTCAACTGCACTGCATTGCCCATGCATCCTCACTCCAGCCATGACATAATGCAATTCAAAATGGCTACCAAGCCTTCCGTGACACACTGTAAAAATGTGCCGTTATAAAAACAATAAAACCACTGGTCACGTTATGACGTTCGAAGAAATGTACACAAAACCCGCCGCATCTATCCGCCAAATGAATATGTCACGGGCAAACACTGCTGTGCTAGATTTGCTTATTCACGCTTGAACAATACACCCAACAGACCCGAATGGCGTCCCCAAGGTGCCCCTGAACATGAATTTCTGACAGTACGAATTCGCATTGACGGGCGTTCAGCCAATGGGAGCGCGGCACTAGTCTGCTTCAGCCAATCACATAAGCGTATGTGGAGGAACTCTTCCGTTATTCAGATTCTGGGGTTGTATTTTCTGCATAGCGTTTCCTGCCCTGGTGCATGGTGGTCGAACGAAGGGATTGTTGGAAAATTTTCGGAGGTTAGTATATAAATGTGTTTTTACCCAGTGTGCCTTATTTCCTCAGACGCCGCTTAGCCGGAGAGCGCGGCGATGGAAGTGTGGTGGAATTCAATGTGGGATGAAAAACGAAATAAAATAGTGAAAATTCATCGGAAGCGGTGTTTTATTTATTAAAGGCAGTTGGACGGAGCGTTGTAATCGGTTGCAACATTGTAACGTTCCGATTGTGATTGTTAAGTTACCGCAGCAACGAGTTCATTGTGGGCTAACGGTCGTTCCTTTATGTTTAAACGCCTTTATAAAGGACAGTATTGCTTTGCGTTAGTTTCGGGGATGGCATAGTTACACGAAACTCAACGGCGATTATAGTATGTAAACATTAGGAAGCGGCTGAAGTAAACCGCGAGCGTTTTTGTAGCATATTTGCTAACATGTGAGTTAGCATGACAGAGGTTCTGTCAAGTAATAAAACGAAGGACTTAAGAGCAACTTTTGCCGGGCTGCCTTTGCATTCCAGTCTAAATATTTATATACTCCTAGCGTTATTATTTAAAAAGTTGTTTCGTTGCTGTTTGGCTAAAATGTAGAAAAGTGATGAAATGCTCGTGTTAGCACAATATTTTTAATTCGGCACACGTGCCGAATAAAAAAAAAAGTCTATGACAAGCTGTTTTAACATTTCAGTTATTCCACAAAATAACAATTGCCAGTCTTTGTATTGCTAGTACTTTTATGAAGTATTTTATATTATCAAAATAATATTTTAATAGTGACAAGTAATATTCCGTTACTGGTTGAAAATTACACTTTTTCCCCATTGAATCCTTTGAGGATCTGTGGTTAACATTAACTTTTGATAAGCAGGGATTCTAGTTGTTGCTGGTGGTATCTTTTCTAATTTTAGCATTAACGTACAAGTTGAATGGATGTTAGAATATGTTCTAGTTGGTACAAGTAAATAGAGTTGTTTTTGAACTATAACATTGACTAATCTAATGAGATGAGAAATTTTACAAGTAAAGCTGAAAGAGATACTAGTAATTACTGGAATTTATGCAGTAACTAGATAAATAATTTCTAGAAATGGGATTCGTACCTGTAACATTTGGACTAATACTAGTTGATGTCTGAATCACAGATACATAGTCACAACACAGTTACAATACAACAATAAAATGAATAATGTATTTTTTAATTTAGATTAATTTCAAGAAATGCATATTAAAATGACTATATAGGGTGCGACATGACCAAGTACAGTTCTAAACAGTATAGTACTGTAGTAGTAACAGTACTAATATTAAAAAAGCAGGCTATACAGGAGGAGTACACAAGCACAAAACTATTAATAACTATGAGGAAATAATATCCTCCCAATCTGTGTTTGCATTATGTAAAATGAATATTGTTAAAATAAATTTAGGGACATACGAGTAGTTAATGGACTGTCTGACTTTTGTAAAATAACAATGAGAGTACTGAACAAACCCCCAAAAATCAAGGCCCTTGATTGCCTCTGGGTTTTAACATTACATATTTAATGGTTGTTGGTTGGTTTGTAGAGGCAGATCATGCTCTTAGCCCAGGTGAATCGGGACACCCAGGGCATGGAGTTTCAAAGTGTGGACGGGGACCCGCAACAGGTCACCCTTTGCCTAACAGAGGCAGTAACAGTTGCAGGTGAGATGGATGGGTATAATATCTGTGCAACAGTATTATATTTTGTGCATAGTGCAATGTAGACTCATAATGGCCAACTGTTACTACACAGATGACAATATGGAGGGTATAGACACGGTGAGCTTGCAGGCCGTGACTCTGGTGGATGGTTCCACAGCATACATACAACATAGCCCTAAAGGTACTGCAACTACACACTTAGCATTAATCAGGTTATGTTTCTGACTGACTATTTCTATATGGCATAAATGTAGAAGAAAAAAAAATACTAAGACATTTTATTCATTCTTTTGAAGTTGTCCTGTTTTCCATTTAGCATACAACAAATATTGTGTAGTTATAAAACCTGTACAAATTTTCTCGCTTGGTCACTATTCAAATCTAACAGCATATAATAGTTTCTTTCTCAGAAAACAAAATAATGGAAGGACAAGTGATTCAGCTGGAGGATGGATCTGCTGCTTATGTCCAGCACCTACCAATGTCTAAAACAGGTGTTTCATATTGATTTCATTCTGATAGATGGAGCTTTATGATCTGTGACTGTCTAATTGCATTAGATAAGACACAGATTACTTCGGTGTTATACAGACCACTCAACTTTTGCCCTTATGCTTTAAACTTATTTCTTAGGTGGAGAAGGATTGAGACTAGAAGATGGGCAAGCTGTGCAACTGGAGGATGGAACAACCGCTTACATTCATGCACCCAAAGGTCTGTCTCTAAAAATCTATATACTATGTATTGTGTGTCATACAGACACAAATGTTGGATTCATGATTTATCAAATGAGTAAGTCTCTATGTGTTTAATCTTTTTAGAAACGTATGATCAGGGCGGCTTACAGGCTGTTCAGTTGGAGGATGGCACCACTGCATATATTCAACATATGCCTCAATCCAACACCATTTTGGCCATCCAGGCAGATGGTACTGTAGCAGACTTACAGACAGAGGGCACAATTGACGCTGAGACAATCAGTGTGCTGGAGCAATACTCTACAAAGGTTAAGATCATGCCACTTATTCTGTTTTCTTATTATTTATTGTGCGAGAGTTTATATGGTTTAGTTCCCCTATTATGACAGAAATTAATGTGAAATGGAATGCTAAACCAATTTACACTTGTGTATATACTTTGTGTACTGTATATGATGTTACTTGTGTTAATTTATATCATATTACAGTTCATGTTAGTTTAGAGGAAGTGTTATCTGTGTGTGTGCAGATGGAGGCCACAGAATGCAGTACTGGGTTACTTGGTCGAGGAGACTCTGATGGTGTGCATATGCAGGTACTGTCTCTACTGATATTATTTTCTGCATTTATTAAATAAGTAACTTATAAAATTAATGCTTTGAATGTTCATGAAGCAGTGACCCACTTTTGTGCAATTAGATTGTACTGCAGGGTCAAGACCGGTCACCTAGAATCCAGCATGTTGGGGAAAAGGCCTTCAGATGTGAACATGAGGGATGTGGAAAACTCTACACTACTGCTCACCATCTGAAGGTGAATTCGTGCAAGACAGAAGAGATACAGTACACATATTTCACAAAAGTTTTGTGTTCGGATGTGTACATTGTCTCTGTAGTAATTTATCTACTTCTGAACTCATGTGGTTTTCTAAATATTTTTAGGTACATGAAAGATCGCATACTGGGGATAAGCCATACATTTGTGAACATATGGGTTGTGGCAAAAAGTTTGCAACAGGTAAAGATTTTCCCAAAAACAGTTGTTGTTTTTTTTCACTTCCAACTTTTTTGCACATGCATTATTTTTCTTTCTGCTGACTTCAAGGGTATGGTCTCAAGAGTCACGTCCGAACACACACCGGAGAGAAACCGTATCGCTGTCAGGAGCTCAACTGTCTCAAGTCTTTCAAAACCTCTGGAGACTTACAAAAACACACAAGAACACATACAGGTGTTTGTCATATTTAACTGGCCTGTAATAATGGTTTCATCTCATTTAGAAAATTAAGTTGTTAACAAAAAAGTTAAAGTTGTACAAAAGTATTTGTAAAATTTGTCTGTTTTTAAATTAGTTGTTTATGTTGCATAACTATTCATTTTGTAGGCGAAAAACCATTTAAATGTCCATTTGAAGGCTGTGGGAGATCTTTCACCACATCCAACATTCGTAAAGTCCACATCCGTACTCACACAGGCGAGAGGCCGTATTACTGCTCTGAACCCAACTGTGGAAGGGCCTTTGCAAGTGCCACCAATTACAAAAACCACATGAGGATTCACACAGGTACCTGTCCTATCTGCTCTAACTGTTTCCAACATCTAATAAAGCATACATTTTAAAGAAATCAGAAGCTTTGAGGTTGCAAGCATTTTTTCCCCCACAAAAATAAGGTATAATTTCTTACCATAAGCTCAAAGTATGTTTGTCTCATCATATTCAGGTGAGAAGCCTTACGTCTGCACTGTTCCTGGCTGTGACAAGCGTTTCACTGAGTACTCCAGCCTGTACAAGCACCATGTAGTTCATACTCCCTGCAAACCCTACAATTGTAATCACTGCGGAAAGACGTATAAGCAGATTTCGACCTTAGCCATGCATAAACGCACAGCCCACAATGACACCGAGCCCATAGAAGAAGAACAAGAAGCTTACTTTGAGCCCCCAACAGGTCTGTTTACTTAAATCTCCAGCTACAAATATGACCATCTAATATTAACTAAAAATCTTGAATTTCGAATTTGCATCTTTTTCAGAGGCTATTGATGACCCTGGGTTAATGTACACTCCAACAGTGGTGGAAGATGACTCTGGGTCTGAGCAGGTATCAGGATCAGAAGTCATGGGACAACAGCATGTGGCACTCATATCTCAGGATGGCACACAACAGGTCAGTGATGACCTAAATAAATTCCCACAAGTCCTATATTGATCACATACAACATCATCAAGACCTATTTTATTCCATACTGTACTTGTACTTTGTAGAACTAGAGTGCAATCTATGGAAAGGTGGTGAATATACAGTTATTTTCCAGGTAAATACTTGTTGTCTTTCCCCTCTCAGGTTCTGACTCAAGCAGATATGCAGGCTATGGGAGGCACGATTACCATGGTAACACAAGAAGGAACCACCATAACCATCCCAGCACATGAAGCGATGCTTTCCTCAGGAGGAGCACATTCTGTTACTATGGTGTCTGCAGACGGCACAGAGGGACAGGTAAGTGTTGTTACCTGGAATAGGAATAGTCCACTAAAAAATAAAAATTCTGTCATTTACTTGTCCTCATGTTGTTCCAATCCTATTTGAATTCCTTCCTTCTCTGGAACACACACACACACAAAGATATGTTAAAGAATCCTGGTAATCAGTTACCATTTCAGTATTCCATTGCATTTTTGTCTATACTATGGAAGTCAGTGGGACCACATACTGTGTGGTTACCAACATTCTTCAAAATATCATCTTTCTTTTTCCCACAGAAGAAATAAATGCATATAGGTTTGTTACGACATGATGTGTAAAAGATAAGTTTTCTGTTTTGGGTGGACTATCCCTCTAAATAGCTTGCATTTTACTGAGGGACTCTATTACTTTACTAAATACACACAAGTTGAGCTTATTGTGTAAACTTTTTATTTACATTTTAGGTGGCTATTGTGACGCCAGATCTGTCTGCGTACCAGACAGAAGAGGGAGAGCTTGTACAAGATCAGGAACAGCATGTGGTTTCCACAAGCCCACACCCAGTCACACTGCTGGCTACTTCTAACGGCACACACATAGCTGTGCAGGTATAGAATATATACACACCACACACGTTATGGAATCTTCCTCTCACAGTCACATTAACCTGCTCAGTTAGGAGGGGTCGCAAAAGCTTAAATCATGTGTTTACTTTGCCTGAAAGTACACAATAAAACCTGCAGTTAATGCCATAAACCTTTAAACCCCTTTTAAGGTGGGAACATGCAATTATTCTCAAAAGACTAGACTGTTTGTTGGGGGGTTGCAACCTTCTTTCCATTAGGTGCGTGTTTTTAGGATGTGTGTTATAGATGTAGGTCTCAACTGAATTTGTATTGTGGTACTGTAGGTCTAATGTTTGGAAACTTTTGAAATTAAATGTGCTATGCTTTTCAGCATGATATAAATTATATTAAACTAAGCTAGATCAAAAGTATTTGATACACAGCCGGCATTCATTTAAAAAAAAAAATTACTAGTTTTTTTTCTGATGACTTAAGTGCATGAATGTGATGTGGATCATTGAGAGAAAATTTGTGCAAAATGGATGTAACTGTAAACTTAAAATTGAAGTATACAAAATCAAAGTCACCAGTTTTATGCTCTTAATATCTAAAATTGTAGCTTCTAAATAACACTATTTAATTAAGCATTGATTTCAGCTCTTAGTGTAATAATAACTGAAATCAGTAGTAGATAATGATCTAATAATTATGATTAGTGATTGTATCACTTGTCTTTTTTACACTAATGGACAACTAATTGAGCAAACTGGTCTAGTCCAATCAACCTTGTATTGGTCTTTACACTGTTGTGCCATTCAGTTTTGATTAATGAGCCCTCATTGACAACAAAGAGTAAGTGTGTTGTTTTTTTTTTTAGAGGAGGGTGACCCTGTGTTTGGTGGGTAGTGCCATTAAGCAAGATTGACAATTTTGAAATAATTTGTTGTACTGCATCTGTAAACAATTTTTATTAGATAAGTTTTATTAATTTTTTTTTCATTTCCCCCTCTTAGCTCAGTGATCAGCCCTCTCTAGAAGAAGCCATCAGAATAGCATCAAGAATACAGCAAGGAGAAAACCCAGGCATGGACGATTAACTCGCATTGTAAAACTTATCACTGTGAACTAAACGTCTCAAGGGTGGGTGAGTGTGTGTGTGTGTGTGTGTGTGTGTGTGTGTGTGTGTGTGTGTGTGTGTGTGTGTGTGTGTGTGTGTGTGTGTGTGTGTGTGTAAGTCCGGGTATCGAAAATCTGTCAAGCATCATAGTTTTTCATAATGATGACATCATGATCGCTATATACCAAGAAGATATTTTTGTGTGGATATGTACATAACTGTTTTAAAAGTAGAGTTTTTCTGTATATATTTGATGATGCTATTTTTTGCAAGCTGTTAAGAAAAGGTCTTCAATTATGATTAAAAAAAAGAAAAAATTTATAATTTTATTGTGTTCTTTGACTTAACATCACCCAATGCAGAGTGTGGTTTACAGATTTCAGTGTTTCGGTTTGGAGCACAACAAACAAACTTAAAAAACAAACAATCGAAACAAAGACTGCTTAAGTGATTGCTACTGTTAAGGGACTGCCAGTCACTGAAGCTATCAAAACAAATCCATGTGGCTAATTTACACTACCATGAAAACACTTATAAAAGGATTAATCTCATCAAATATAATGCCATTTAATTATTGTAATGTGTTCCTGTGTCACCAAGAACGGATGACAATGTAGAATGTGAAAAACTATGTTCTCTAAATTTACTAAAAAGCATTTCACTGAGCAAGTGCAAGATCAAACGAAACCATTATGAAAGAAAAGCATTCGCGCCAAATTGAGGTCACAGTCCTGAACATTTAGGGGGAGGGGCTTGCTGACGTAGCACCTACAGAACCTCCTATCTTTTAAACTTTGGAAGTCGGCGCTCATTGGTACATACCACGTCACCTGACCAACGGTCGCGGGAAGACTTTGACCACGCTTGTTGGTGGGAGGAGTAGCTCGCCATTCAAACTAGTTTTGTAAACATTATTGTCTAAAACGACACGATTTTGAATGCTTTGACATGTTTTGAGAGTTTTGCCTTATTTCGGTGTCTTATAAATCGCGTAATTGCTATCAGGAATTTATTTTTTTCTAGTCCTTCAGATATCAGTTGGAAGTTTGTGGAGCAGCCATTTTTTCACCCGAAACGTCGCAGTGGACGCTGGTTAATACGATTACAACGTCGTTATCAGTTTTTATGCGACTAAACTGAACTTGTTTGGACTTGTCACGGAGATATCGGTCAGCGAAAGAAGATATTTTCCTCGGATAATCTGTAGCAGACGAGTTGGGAATCACATCGCCGTTTTTCTGGACTGTTCATCAGCGCTCGGGTTGTTGCATTGCACGGCCAGTATTAGATATGTTTATCTAAACTAACGTTACATAATCTCTGCCTGATTTGCCAGCCACTTGGGCTGGTTTTTATAGTTTTAAATTACTTACTTTGTGTTTTTTATTAAGTTATCCGTTTACAAAAGCTGAAATTTTGCCTGGAAAAATGAGTTTCGTTACACGGAGGAACGGCAAGTCTCCAAATCTTAAACCCGTTCGCCAAAAGTTGCAGTTTTCGGCCAGTGACGGCGAAGAAGACAGCATTGAAGACGCGAACAACAGCACCGGAGCCGAGTCGGGCTTCACAGAGCTGGACTCGCCGGTGTCCGTGCGGCGCAGCAGCGATAAGAGGCCGATGGACCTGGGCAGCAGCAGCCCGCTCAGCCGAACCAGAGACGACGACGAGTCCTGGGACGAGGAGGGGTTCGGCTCACCGTCTCGGGCAAAACCAGCTTTTTACATGAAAAGCTCTCCATCGCCAAGGAAAAGTCCCCAGGCTTACGACAGTTCACCTGAGAGGAGTTACATTCACGATGACATGGAAGGATCCAGCTCTCCTGTCCCGGACTGTCCTGATACACCACCCCATAAAACCTTCAGAAAACTCCGGCTGTTCGATACCCCTCATACCCCAAAGGTTTGTAGTCACTGATATACAAAAATTGTAAACAGAAATGGTATTTTCTTTTAACTCAGAAATGTGTATTTTGACTTCGGTTCTACTTGAACGCAGAATAGGGAGTTTTTTTTTCTGTTTGTTTAAATATACGTTTTATTTTTTCGAAAATAAACTGAAGTAGTTATGATTTGAAAATCAGCTCTGAGCCTCTGAGCTATTACTAGGTGGATGAGTTCACCTAGAGTGACCCAGATATTGGACTAACTGTACAGAGTTGTGTAACAACAGTGAATCAGTCTATTGATACTAGCACATCATTACATCATCTGAAATGTGTAATGTTCTGGCTTTCCCCGTTTTTGTGTGTTGACATGAGTCAGTTTCTTCTGTTTTGATATTGGCTTTAAGAATGCGTTTTAAATGCTTTATAAAATGAGTATTAATTATGGATATCATTGTGTCTGCAGAGCTTATTGTCGAAGGCCAGGACGATGGCATCGACGAGCCGAAGAGTCGCCCTGTTTAAGAATGTTGATTCCACAAGTAAAGCCTGTCTGGAAGGAAGACGAAACCAGACACCTCTAGTAAACATCAACCCCTTCACCCCGGACTCCATTCTGGTGCAATCAACGACACTACAACGAAACAACAGGAAACGAGCACACTGGAATGAGTATGTTGACCGTGGTTTAAACACGTCTTTTCTAGCCTTTCCTCGTGCTTTTTCTTTCTAAACAAGTTAACCTCTAGTTTACGGACAGCCGTGAAGTAGTTTTAGTAGAATTAAACACTATGGCCATCTTGGACAGGTGTGGGACAGGTTTGCAGAACCGTTCGTTAAATCCGTTTACTAATTCTGTTCCAAGACAAAAAGTTGGCGAGGAACCAGTTCCTCGTGTTCGCTCACTCACCGTGCCATGTGCTTAGTCAGGCCTCTCTGCTGCCCCCTAGTGTTTGATGTCTATGTTTACACCCTTTCTAAGAATGTCTCTTCTTCTGCAGCTCATGTGGAGAGGACATGGATGCAAGTGATCCTGAAATAGAGGATGAGCTCATTCCGCCCTCAAAGGTAAAATTGAATTAACTTTTTATTATTGACTAGTTTTTATCTGATGAAACACTGAAACGTAACTTTTTATATCAAACTGTGGATGTTCTATATGACAATGATTATTTGATCAGTTCAGGTCAGGTTCAGCCAGGATTTTAAGCTTTGTAACACTTATAGAATGAATTTTGGAGCATTCCTACTCTGCTTTCTAGTTAAGTACTGCTTTATTTTTGTGTCTAATAAAAACTGATATTTTCCACAGAGGATCACAATGATGGAGAATAACATGATGTCCAGATATGCGTCTGAATTCCATGAGCTGGAGAAGATCGGCTCTGGAGAGTTTGGTTCTGTTTTCAAATGCGTTAAGAGGTTGGACGGCTGTATTTACGCCATCAAACGTTCCAAAAAGCCACTGGCAGGCTCTGTGGATGAGTAAGTGAAAAATAACATCTTTTTCTAATACTATTATATACTCTGTAACACTAACTATTAAATGGAGATTCTTATTGCTTTTTATTTATTCCTATGAAAGGCAAAATGCACTTCGTGAGGTATATGCACATGCGGTTCTTGGACAGCACCCCCACGTTGTGAGGTATTATTCTGCTTGGGCAGAAGATGATCACATGCTGATCCAGAATGAGTACTGCAACGGAGGAACCCTGTCTGATGTTATTGCTGAGAACAATAGATGCATGCACTTCCTTTCTGAGATGGAGTTGAAGGATCTGCTGTTGCAAGTCTCTCGTGGACTCAAGTACATTCACTCTACAGCACTTGTTCACATGGATATCAAGCCAAGTATGCATATGCTCGTTACACCCTTTAAAATATATTTTTTAGATGGATTTTAGAGTTGTAATTTATTTATTAATTTTATTTTTTTCAGGCAATATATTCATTTCACGCAAACCTGCTCCTAGTGTAGAGGAATTTGAAGATGAAGAAGATGGTCCCACCACAAGAGTGGTGTATAAAATAGGTAAGATACTCAAATTACATGCCCAGATGATTGTAACGGTAACATGTTTTATGCAGATTTGGCTTTATGAAGTGGATGAGGTTTTGATAATGTTTTCTATATCAGGTGATCTAGGTCATGTTACAACGGTTACCAATCCACAAGTTGAAGAAGGTGACAGCAGATACCTGGCAAATGAAGTTCTTCAAGAGGTATATACTATTATTTATTCTTGCTATTAAAGAAATTCCTAGCAGGTCGCAATGGTCTGTGTCGTGCCACATACTAATTTTGCATTTTTTTTCCCCACAGGACTACAGTAACCTGAAAAAGGCAGACATATTTGCCCTTGCTCTGACTGTAATCGGTGCCTCTGGAGCAGAGCCCCTTCCTACCAATGGAGAAAAGTGGCATAAAATCCGACAGGGCATCCTGCCCCATATCCCACAAGTGCTTTCTCAGGAATTTTTAAGCTTGTTAAAGGTAAGGGTTCTACTACAAATGAATCCCCTAAACTTCTCACTAGTGCTTTCTATTTCAGATAGATCTGCATTGAATTGTCTTGAACGTTTGATTAAAATGTGCATATATCTTCCTGACAGCTTATGATCCATCCTGACCCAACACGGCGACCCTCAACCTCTGACCTCGTCAGACATCCTGTTCTTCTGACTGCTTCCAGAATGAGTGCTGATCAGCTGCGTGTAGAGCTCAACGCTGAGAGATTCAAGAACGCACTTCTCCAAAAGTATGATATATTCTTCCATTTCTAGGGGGAGATTTCAGGCTAGATTTAGAAGCATTTTACTTATTATAGACCTATCAAATGCTATTGTCTGGAATTGTAACTGAAATGATTCTGGTTTTTGTTTCTCAGGGAGCTAAAGAAAGCTCAGATGGCAAAGGCTGCAGCAGAAGAGAGGGTTCTGTCCACAGACCGTGTTCTTACACGTTCCACAGTGCAGTCCAGCTCCAGAGCTTCTCGAATTATCGGGAAAAAGATGAACCGTTCTGTTAGTCTCACCATTTATTGAACTGAACCCCAGACAAAGGAGATGACCAGTCTTAAGTGGGAACTACAGTGGTGCTTATCAAAGACTTGGGCACACGGACAGGTTTGTCTGTAGCCAGAAGGATGACAAAGACTGTTTTGTGACTTAGTGCTTGTACTGTTTGGTATAAGTACCATGGTCTTTACTGAAGCTTGGGTCCTTCTGCATTGTATAGGCACTAGCGTCTGAGTACATAATGAAGATCTGCTGTACCATTTAGGTTTGCCTTCTCAAGATCTCTTGACAGAATTGCCTTAAGATGGAAACATTTTTAGTATAGTTCTGTCTTCCTAATCTTTGCTTTAAGTTCCGTAGGTAAGGGTCAGAATGGTCTCCCTGCACTTGCTTTCTCAGAGGTGCAGTGTTGCTCTTTACCAAATGGGAGATGTGTGCCCCTATTGAGCCCTGATATGTGAATGTACCAGATCAAAGATTTGTGCACCTTACTGCCTGTGAAAAAAATGCCTGTTGGGCCACAGAAGTTGGGGCTGGAGTTAGATTGCCATTAAAATGAGCACTTTGGAGGCAATGGTGAGCTTGCCACAGAAAGCCTGCTGCTATTCATGTTCGTCTGTATCCAGTTAGGGTTGGAAGATTTATTTTTTTTTTCTTACTTTTAAATCATTTTATCCTTTCAAACAAGCAATATTTCATAATCTCATCAAGCGCCCGTAACTTTTTTTATTTTGCAGATTTTACATCCAGCCATTTATTTTGCTCTGTCTAATCTTGTCAAATCTTGAATTAAACCATGTGACAAACCATGCTTGAAACTGGAAGCAAATGATGATTTAAATGTACATATGCCTTTCAAATCTCCAACCCTGTTTGTAGCATTAAAACAATCCTTGTCCAGTTCATCTGATGTCCTTAGTTAATAATGTATAATTCTGACTTTTGTGTTACTTCAACTACATTGATAGGGTACTGTTTAGATTCTTTGGTCTTGTTAATCCTCAACTTCTTTTTGTCTGTAAATACGTTCATTTTAATAAACTGTTTTCACCTAAACGCGCCTGGATTGTTTAATATGAACTTTAATAATATATTACTTTTGAATGAGGGGGTCTTTTTTTCGCTCAGTACTTTGGGGTCAAGTCGTTCGTTTCGCGCAGCCCGCCGCCTCAATCTGAGTTAACCTGTATTTTAAGCGATATTTGAGGTTTAAATCTACAGTAAGGTGGAAAAAATCCATTCCTTTTTGTGCACGTAGTTGCATTCTGACACTAAAGCGCTCAAACAGGTTACTGTTTCTGTGGTTAACCTCCGGCGAATACACTTCCAGTCGTTAGAGATTCATTTTGACTTGTAATCTACCTTTGCGGTTACTGAAACTTTGTAAACACAATTGAACACGAGTAGCCTATTATGTGAAAATCTTTTCGTTGTGGCAGGTTTATAATGTCTGCTAAACGCCTAATGATGTCATAGATTCCATGCAAGTCCTTCAGCAGCACGCGCTCATCGCTGAGTGGTGCTCGAGCCGCGAGTTCTGTAGTTCTGGTTCTAAGGTCATGTGACCGCTCTATTGTAAAACCTCATGAGAAAACAGTTCACATGAAGTACGACGCCAGTCAGTAGCTCAGAGACACTACCTCTGAAAATGGGACTAAGGGACGAGCTCCTCAAGGCAATATGGCATGCGTTCACAGCCCTGGATGTGGATAAAAGTGGGAAAGTGTCTAAATCACAGCTGAAGGTTTGTTTTTGCCACCGAATTAACGTTCTTGTTCTTTTAAGTTTGGGCACTGGAGTGTAAACGCTGTTTCAATGGCTCAGTGCAGGAAATTCTTAGAGTTTAAGGATGTGTGAATGATAGCAGCCGTACTGAATGTAAATGTAAGAATGTTTCAAGTGACTTATTTTCTTTAGCATTTCAAACTAGTTTCGAAACTTCAAAACTGCTTCTGGTGTCTTATTGTAGTTTGTTTCGGATGAGGTGTTAGATAATATATAACGGCAGCCTGCATAACTGCACACCTTTAGTTATTTTCTAATCCTTCCCAAAACGTTGGATTTGTTTAAAACGTGTATTTTAATAGATTCAGATGAAATAAAGGGGTTTTGATTTGCATATCAATATTTTACTACTTAAGTTATAAAGATAAGAATATAAGGAATAGTTGTGTAATGGAGTACTTGTATGCAGGATCTTCCAAAAAATATAATGAACACACATAAAATGAGTGCTGTGATGAATTCTGCTGAAAATAACTTCTACTAAGTTTTTAAGCACTGATTTAGATGATTATTCAATTTCAGTTTGCATGAAGGAATTATTATTGGATATGTTTTGGTGTTAAACTCATTGGTGTCTTTCAGGTGCTTTCCCATAACCTGTGCACAGTGATGAAGATCCCTCATGATCCTGTAGCTCTAGAGGAACACTTTCGAGATGACGATGAAGGTCCTGTTTCCAATCAGGGATATATGCCTTACCTGAACAGGTTCATTCTGGACAAGGTAAGCACATTTGTCATTGTCCAAATAGGACTTTTCAGTTGTCAGGATTTTGAGGATTGTGGGTCCTTTGTCTTGGGACAATATATTTGAAGTATTACTTAATATTTATATTAGTCTTCCTCTGGATAAAATGTATGTAGACTGCATTGACAGAGTGAAAAAAATGTTTTTGATGGCCATTCTTCTTATAAATAGCTTGTGGTTTTGCATGCTGAGCTTTGCACTTTTTCATAAATGCTGTAATTCTTTTATGGATGTTCATTTTCTCATGTGAAAGTTTGTCATCCTAATGGTAGACTAACCCCAATTTGACTAAAACAACTGATGCGTTTACTGTAGACCTATTTAAAGTAAATGTTAGATAACATAATGAAAGCCTTCCGGGCATGAGAATCTGTTTCTTTTTGCAAGATAAATGATGTTGAAAGTAACATGGAAGAACTGCTTTCTTTGTAATTTCTCATTTTCTTGTGCAAAAAGGAAACAGAAGGAGGGAAGAGATTTCACAATGCACCACAAAGCATTCAGTTCTGGTGTATAATGAAAAAATCATTTGTTGCTGAAAGGTATTATAGGCAATGTTGAATTCTAGTGCTTACAATTCCTACAATGGAAAGGCAAATTATACCCTTTGCCTATTTTATGTTTGTCTGAGGTCTCGTGTTTAACACACTTTGGGGATTTACATCACTAGCCACGTATTGTCAGCTTTCTCTGGTTACACTTGTGTAGTTGTGAGTGACCAAACACACACTCCACCCTGCTGCAGAGAGACCCGCCTTTCCCCTTTCTCTGCCTTCCACTTTGACTCTCAGCCAAGCAATTTAACTTGTGGTCAGTGGGAAAAAACAAGTTACAGTGCTTAACTTGGTTTTACACTTATACATTCACACACATGCTAGCCATTGGCTTCTGTCTGAGACGGTACACTAACAGCTTAGTCACACATCTTACTTCTCGTTTTAAGATGATGTATGATTGTGATTTTTGGGTAAATTATGCCCCACTTCTTTCTCACCCTTTCAGCTCTCTTGATTCCAGGAATGTATTGTCTGTAAAGTCCTCTGATGTCAAATGAGGAACAAAAGACGTAGACCCACTCCACAAACACAAGACCAAAATAGAGTGATGTTATTAAAATGGGCTAGTGCTTTGTGACCCACTTCTTTTAATACGCTGTGTGGTTATGCTCCAGTATGATATGCTGTGACCACAGTATGATCAGGTTGAAAACGTGTTTGTTTCTCAGCTATGTTTAACTTGAGACAATGGTTAGATGATGGTAATAACATATCTAAATGACAAGAAACATACACTGTCTTTTAGGTCGGTAAGATTTATTTATTAATAAAATTGTTTTATTCAATTAATGATGCATTAATTTGATTTTAAAAAGTACATAATTGTTACAAAAATGCTTTTTTTTTTTTTTTTTTTGCTTATTTATCAAAGAATCCTGAAAAAATTGTATCACGGTATCTATAAAAATATTTAACAACTGTTGTAAAAATATTTTTTGAAAAGCAAATCAGCATTTTACAATGACTTCTGAAGGTTCATGTGACATTAAAGAGTGGAGAAATGATGCTGAGCTTTGCCATCACTGGAATAAATTACATTTAGAAATATATTAAAATGGACAGCAGTCATTTTAAATTGTTAAAAATGTATTTTTGATCAAATGAATGCAGCCTTGATGGGCATAAGATACTTTTTTTCAAAGACATTAAAAGTTTGAACAGCAGTGTACATTACTTAAGATTTGTCAAAGTGTCTATCTAGAATGCTGGATTCTTATTGGTCAATCGCAGCGTTTTACAGTTAAATAGGTTTTAATAATCACCACTAATGTGAATAATTGACCATTGTCTCAAGCAATTCATTTCCTCAAATCAGCATTTTAAGTCCATTTATTTATTTTCCAAGTATCTGTGTAAAGTAGGATAATGGACAGGCGACTTCATCCCTTTCTTCTTTGTTATATTAAATAGTTGACTTCATGTGACTTCTAGCTCACAACTTTCAGTGACATTTGGTTGTACAAGTAGGTCCTCTATAGCTAGAAATTCGAGAACTGATTGCATTAACTAGCTGTCAGAGTCCATGAAGTCTTGCTCATCCCAAACACTTCCTACAGTAAAACGTAAGACTTTCTCACCCTCACGACCCCTCACAGTCAGAGAAACCATAAAGAAGTTATTCACAAGCGTGATAAAGTCTATTTATGAATGTGATGGAGCCTGAGCTCCACTGAATACAAATGAACAGCTTCATCTGGAGAAGAACAGAGGCTCCACTGGCCACTCAGGTCTCCACAAGGCCCCTATTGTGAGCCTCCCGGAGAAAGCCGGGGTGCGATGGGAGGTGCGTGTGCGAGCGAGGGATGAAATCTGGCACATATACTTGTAAAGAGGAGCTGCCATTTCAAAACAAACATACTTACACCACTGCAACCAAGACGGCGCTTGAGTTGGTGGATTACAGTGACTGTTTTATGGGAGTTGTCTGGTCTCTTTTGTTGCAAATTTTGATCCACCAGACAGAGGACTATAAATAGGGTTGGGCTATGATAGTTCATTTGAGCAGTTCAGCTTCTTCTTGTGGTTTGGTTTTAAAGTATTAGTTCATAACAGTGAATTAATTAGAGCTCAATTTAAGCCAGCTGTAGGCTTAAGTTGTCATTTGCAGCCACAGATGAAATCTGCACGTTTTAAGTGCTTATTTCTGTATAAAATATGTGGAATTCTGTTGAATTGATTGAAATGTGATTTTTGTATATATTTTTTCATTGGAGATGAAAGGATATATTACACAAAACATCTGAAAACCAAACATGCAACATTGTCGAACGACAGTCAATAATATTTAGAGGCATAATATGCTTTTTGATTCATATTAAATAATGACTGTAATATGTGTTAGAGTAGACTAGCTTCCGTTAGCTTTTGACTTATTGTGTCCAACACACATTTAGAACTTTATAATTTGAATTTTGCCGGTTGAAGACATAATTAAGTTCAGGTTAAGCTTGCTTTGCTAAAATGTTTTGCAGTTTTCCCAACAGAATGCTCAGCACTAGTCAGATGAGCACTGGATGCAAAACTGTGCCCAGAACGCTCCAAAAGTATCCATGGGAACTCTAGTTAAGTACTGGGGGAAAAACATGTCTTATTTGCAGTGTTGTGTGTGCCTTGAATAGGTTTCAGGCCTTCTTTGCACTTGTAAACCAGAATCAGGACATTTTGTTCATTTTGATCTGTATATCAGATTTAATTAGTGTTGAACCTTTCTAACGTTTTTTAATTTTTTTTATTGTTGTTAGGCATCTCCCATTGTTTTTGCATTTCTCAGTTCCATAAGGTCTCATGAGAACATTTTTTTTCCCTGCAGGTCCAGGATAACTTTGACCGAATAGATTTTAACAGGATGTGCTGGACTCTGTGTGCCAGAAAAAACCTCAACAGAAACCACCTCCTTATCTCAGATGATGATGCATTTAAGATCTGGTGCATTTTTAACTTCCTCTCTGAGGATAGATATCCACTGGTCATGGTCTCAGAAGAGGTGAGGATAACTATATTTTTGCAACAAATTCTGCAACACAATTTTACAAAAAATAGCAAGAATGCTTGGTAGAAACATTTGCAAAGCGAAGCAAATGTATTCAGTAAAGGTAGATGCAAAGATTTGTTTTTATGATTTTCTGTGACTTTTCCAGTAGTTTGTGATTACTACATAACGGTTTTTCTAAATGTAATCATGTAATTATATAATTGGACACAAATCGCAGTTCCGTTCTGACAAAATATTTTAGAGCATAACAACAATTGGTTTTCAGCAAAACTTTTTATTCATTACTCATTCAAAATTCCTCTATATTTCCATATATTTTTGGGAGCCCTGTAAAAAAAGAGAACAGCCTTTTTCAGACCTCTTTTCATAGTGTAGTTCCCATTTCTAAACTCCCATGATATTTTTATGCAAACAGATTTTTTATTCTTTGGTACTTCTGTTTTAAAAACTTCTGTTTTGTTCTTCCATTCTGATTATGATTGTGAACGGTCTTTTAAAAAGGAAGTTGTCAGCTTGTTGTTATTATATGTGACTGTGATATTTTTTTGCTTATTAAAAAGTGAACTATATCAGGATTATTATACTTACTCTTAGTGAAATCAGAGCAGTCCTTCAGTCATTATGTGTTTTTTTTTAATATGCTGTCTATGTTGTTGCACAAGAATAACTAGCATCTGCTAGCACGGAAATACATGCAGTTTTCTCGTATTTAAATGTATCATAAATGATTGATATAATTATGTTCATGCTCTCACCCTCAGATAGAGTACTTCCTTCGTAAGCTAACAGAAGCCATGGGTGGCAGTTGGATTGAGGAAAAGTTTGAAGAATACAAGCTCCAGCTGAGCAGCAAGCACCAGTGTCTGAATGTGTGGGAGCTGATTGAGTTGGTGGGTATGGGTCACTTCAGTAAGGGCATGGACCGCCAGACCCTCTCCATGGGCATTAATGAAGTGTTCCAGGAACTTATTCTGGATGTGCTCAAACAGGTAAGAGGAGTACGGCTCCAATATAATAGAAACTGTATACAGTACTCGCATACATACAGGGTCTAAAATGTACTTCCAGTGGCAGGGAATTGAGAAAATGTACTGACCATAAATACTTCTAATCAGCCATCAAACTATGTTTTACTTCTAAAACGACTCTCTCGTGATGATCTAGTGTTCAACTCCAAAGGGAACACAAATGCTTTTTTCCTCGTATTATCATTTTGATGGCGTAAAAGAATATTTTGCATGACAGTACATTTTTCCTCTCATTTGGCAAGTGTTAATTTTGAACCCAGCATACATATGTACATTTTATTATTATGTTACAAACCGTTGTGTTCATAAATTCACATACACTTTGCAAAAACAGCTTGATTGTTAATAAACACATTATATTTGCCTAGTGAAATACAATTAAATAATAATATTTATTATTTTCATGTATTTTAAAATGTAACTTAGTTCTGTGATGACGTTATTTTAGTCTTCAATGTCACATGATCCTTCAGAAATCATTCTAATATGCTGATATGGTGCTCAAGAAATATTTCTTATTATTGTCAATGTTGGAAATAGTTGTGCTGCTTAATATTTTTGTGGAAACCAATACACTATTTTTCGTTTTATGAATATAAAGTTCAAAAGAACAATATTTATTTTAAATCTTTTGTAACATAAATATATTTGTTACTTTTGATCAATTTCCTGAGTAAAAGTATTCATTTTGTTAAAACAATTGTTACTGACCCCAAACTTTTGAATGGTAGCGTGTATCAGAGATTTAAGCATATTTTTTTTATTAAATGTTCAACAATGAGCAATAAGTATGGGAATATATGAGCAGAATTGTATATTCTTTTCAGCACATTCATTGAGCATGTTCTTTTTTGAATGAACGAGGTAAATCTGGATTGATGTAATCACTGTGTTTAATTGTTCTGGTTGTTGTCAAACCTGTTACAATTCCATTTCCTCATGTTTAAGAAAGTAGGTCATACCTGGAATGTTAATGTCTTAACCAGCATGTAGCCTATGCAATATGCATCTGCTAATAATAACCTTGATTAGACTGACTTCAGCCTTGATATGAGCTGCCTGTGTTTTGAAGTCTGTATGTTCTGGAGATCTGAGAGCACTGTGAACAAAGCACACTGGCATCAGTGTTGTTTTCTGCTTTGACTATGAATGAGAGAGAGAAAGATTGGTGCCAAGGCCAGCTGTGCAGCCACAGTCAGGATCAGATACAGATTAACTAAGTCATAGGAAACTGGTGCTTAAACAGGATGCAATACTTGTATGGCGTGAAATGCACATTTAGCCTTAACAAGGCCTTAGGAAAAATAATATGTGAGTCAGCATGCAGGATCCAGACTTTTAACACTTGTAGCAGTGATACAGAATTACTCAGAGATAATTTGAGGAGCAGGACTCACCGTTGTTTCCACTTGTTGGCTCCACCAGCAGGAAACTGTCAACTGAACTGCAATGTGACTTGTTCCTTTGACCTGTTACAGGGTTACATGATGAAAAAGGGCCACAAAAGGAAGAATTGGACTGAACGGTGGTTCCTGTTGAAGCCCAACTTAATATCATACTATGTTAGTGAAGATCTTACAGAGAAGAAAGGAGACATATTACTAGATGGAAACTGTTGTGTTGAGGTAAGGGCTCATCAAAGAATAATTTTCTGTAATGATTTATTCTAAATATTATTTCACCTTGGCTTTTACTGCAAGGAACACTAAATGTGTCATTTCTATGGTGACATCATTCTCATGGATACATTTCCTTTTCCTCTTATTGTGATGACCTCACGCATTCCTCTGCAGTCCTTACCTGATAAGGAGGGGAAGAAGTGCCTTTTCTACGTCAAGTGTTCAGACAAAAGCTTTGAAATCAGTGCCTCCGATAAAAAGAAAAAACAAGAGTGGATTCAAGGTGAGATTTGAATCATCCCAATGATTCATTCTATTGTGGCTTTCACAGAAAAAAATAGAGACTACCAGTCAAATGTTTGTTTACACTGAAATTACATTCAGTATTCACATTCACACACATTGAGTGTTTTAGCATGGCGACTTTAAGGAAACTCAAATAGAACGCATTTGAAATAATTAGCAAAATTCCATTTGTCATTTCATAATTTTGATGATTCTTTTTTAACATTATTAATGAGTTTTAGGACAATATTACAAAGAAGAAAAAACAGTACAAAAGACAAGATCAATCTAACGATACAATAGATAAATAATAATAAATAAGTTTTCAAAAAGTTGTAAATAAAAGTGTGGCATAGGAAAACAATAAAAATGCAATCAATCAGTATGATACAATAGAATTTAACTGAAAAAAAAAAAAATGTTAGAACTAAGATTCAGCCTGCGTCTGACAATGTTTCCCGACATATTGCTTGAAAGCTTTATTAAAATGGTTAGATGAGCCTCTTATAGAATGTTTGAACTTTAGAAAAAAAAGAGAAAAATCACAAATACATTGTGTTGGAGTGATGACATCAATTCTAGTTTTTAAAATATTTCTAATAAGGAAGATTTGTCAAAATTTATGACAGGCGAAATAAGTCTCTTATACAAAATATAATTATTTAAATTAACCATTTTCTATTTGAATTTGTATTTTTTACCCAGTGTTTAGTACTGTATATATACTACATGTATTGCATTATGTTCATATTAAAGTATGTAACTTCTGTCCTTTATGCCCACTCAGCTATTCAGACTTGTATCACACTCCTGAAGGTGGGACGTCCAGCTCCACACCATGAGGCACGGCAGAAACGGCGAGAGTTACGACAGAAACAACAGGCTGAGCAGGAAGAACTGGAGCTGAGGATGAGAGATCTGCAGACGGCCAATGAGAACAAACAGAGAGAGCTGGAGGCCATGAGGAAGGTCTGTAATGTTCTACAACAACAGCTGCTGAGCTTCCAATCCCTGTGTTCTCCCTGTGTTTCTAGCAACTCACACAAAACATCTCTCTCCCAGCACATTTAGTGGAAATTGGATGGTTTGTCACATTGTTCCTCCTACATTTTAATATACAGAATATGGGTGTTATTTGGTGATTAAAAAAAAAGAAAAAAAAAAAGCAATCCATTCGAGATGTCACCATGTCAGGAAATACAAACTGTTGGACTTTTAGAAAGACTAGCATTTAGTCATGCATGTGGAAATGGAAACAGCATTTTTACAATTAAAAAGAAAAGATAAAGTGCTGTTGGTATTGGAACAAAACTACAAACATACCCCCTGTGAACGGCAGTTTAACGAGTGAAACAGGAACTGTGTCTGTTGCTACACTGACCATTCAAGAAACAGTGTTTCCCCAGGAACCCATGGTGGCTCTTAGTAATCTCTCTCTGCTATTCATGAATTGTGATTTCACTGAAACTCTCATCTTTGATTACAAGTACCACCTTCCTTATTCAAGGCCTCTACAGAAACCTGTCAGCAGAAGTTGTTTCATCCCAAACGGCCTATAGTGACGCTGGAATAAGATTAGCTCAAGTGTGTGGTTTCACACCCTATATCAAGATGTGGATTGAGCATGTATGTGTGAGAGTTGGGGGCTGGGTGAGGAATTGTAGTTTTGCATTTAACCCTTCTTAACCTTCTTTCATCTAATTTCTCGTTATTCTGATTATCTTTTCCGGTTGAGTGTTTTAATATTGTTAAGTCAGAGTTTATCCAGGCTTATCCCCAATGAGTTTTGTCATCGGCAAGTGGATTTAAATCAGTAAGATAAGCATGACTGTGTTACAGATTCAGCACATTGGTTAATCTACAAAAACTTGTGAGATCTTAAGGGTCAGCACTCAAATGTTGAGTAGTGTGCAGGAAAGGGATTTGTTTGTCATTTCTCGTCGTTTATAGACTTTACAAAATACTAAATTAAATGTTAGGCATAAAAATATAAACCAGTAATTAAGACTGGATTCTTCGACTAACTATATGCAACATTAACCAAAATAAACAATTTGAAAACATTCAAAAATATACTTTACTGAATATGTTTTTAATCATTTTATATTAATTAAAAAAATAAAAAAACAATATATAAACACCAAAAAACATGGAATGATTAATCACTTAAATGTGTTTTATATATATATATATAAGAGTATCCATAAAAACCACAAATAAACTGCAAAGTCTAACAGCTGACAGCTGATTACAGTAAATTACACAAAACACAATATTCTCTGATAGAAAACCCGTCTGACACAGTACATATAGTGTTAACTGGGAACAATCATTTGATTTATGCTGATGACAAGTTCTCATTGTCTGATATAATTGTGTCTGAACTGTTGTCTGCATGGAGAACAGTCCAGCATTGATGTGTCAGTGCCTCTCCCCCATCCCCTAATACATAGCAGGACAATAGGTGCCTGGGGAGAGAACTAGAGAAGGCCGTTCCAAACCCTGAGGAGTTCATACTAAAACAATACCTGCCCTGTCACTCAGCACGGCCACCTGGGATCTCACACTGACCTGCCATCTGACCACAACCATACAGAAAGTGATTGAGGGGTGAGATTGTGGTCAGCTGTGTTAACAGAGGAAACTGTTGTTCATTTGCATTTAACTCAAAGATTATTTGGTTTCTAATTAAAACCTGTTGTGTTAAATTGAAAAAATATATCACATACAGACAAAGTGTGATATTTTTTTTTTTTTGACGGGTGTGACGGATGTGTCAGGTTTAGTAGTTTTTTTGTCTTTGGTTTTCTGAAAGGCCCCTGCTGTGTTGAAGTTTGCATACAAAGTTTTATTGGCCGTAATCTTGATGGTTTGAACACTTGCATTCTGGGTAGTGGTATTATGATCCAATGGGGAAAATTTGCTAGTTTCCTCCTTTTATAGCCAACTCTTTAAATCCAGTGCAACATGATGTGTGTCCAATTTTTTTTTTTACAAATGAAGAAAGTCTTTGTGTTGCACAGAAACTGGAGGAGGCTGCAGCCAATGCAGCAGAGGAAGAACGCAGACGTCTGCAGACCCAGAGCGAGCTGCAGGATCTTTACCGGGTGGAAATGGAGAAAGAGAAAATGGTAGTTGCTTGCTCTTTAAACTTGGTTGGTGACTGTTTGGCTAGCATATTGTTAACATGGCTTTTAGCACTGACTCTTCTATGCCCTTTGATATCACGTACCTAGAGAGGTTATTCTGACCAATGAGGTGCTGGATTACTTTAGCTCCACAGGTCCATATTTGGAATATTACAGGAAGTATGCTGCAGCATAAGTTCTGCTTTCTACAGTTATAACTGGAAACATGGAAGCACAAAATTTGAACACAGTGTCACATAAAACCAAGCAATCTGCACTGATGTATTTTTTTAAAGGGATAGTTACTTAAAAATGAAATTTGTCATAATTACTCATTCTAATGTTTTTCCAGACCAAACTTTACTCTCCTCTGTGGAACACAAATATATTTAGATTTTTTTTTTTGGTCCAATGAAAGTCAGATATTCTTTTGGCAGCTGAAACATTCTTTTAAATATCTTCTTTTGTGTTTTGCAGAATATAGAAAGTCAGAAAATATTATATAATTGTATGTGTGTTTTAGGTGCGGCAGCAAATGGAGGAACAGGTGGCTCAAAAGTCCAGTGAGTTAGAGCAGTACCTGCAGCGCGTACGAGAGCTGGAGAACATGTACCACCGTTTAGAAGAAGCACTGGAGGAAGAAAGACAGGCCAGACAAGATGAGGAAACTGTCAGAAAACTACAGGCCAGGTAAATATATTTAAATCATGACAACTCTCTGAATGGTCTTAGCATGTTAATGGATATGACAGTGTTAATGCATTTGGTGTTGGCTCACTAGGTCTTCCATGCATGCTGCTGCTACCAGTAGATACAGACATGCTACTGTGAGCATGAAAGATGTGCAGTTGCTGCTGCATGCATACATAAATTCTGTAGCAGATCTACACAGGTGGAGCTGGGGGAGGTGGAGGGTTTCCGAGAACTCTGCAGGACAACTAATAGCAAACACTGAACCAGACTATATTAGCATAAGATGGAATTTTTAAAAGGTTATCAAAAAGGCAGTGATCAGAAATATTAATATTTATTGTGTGTGTGTGTGTGTGTATAATAGCACACACACAATATATATTTATACAACAGTTCTTTCTGGTCCTCAAATCTGACTGGCTTAGAGTGTTTTCCAGGAGTGCGATATTCTAAACGGAACTCCAACCATTTCACTGTTTGCATCACTGCGCTTGCAGTATTTCCACTGATCTATAATACAGAACTGGATTGCTCATGACGTCATGAAAGTGAAGCCGCCTGGCCGCCATATTGGTATTCCCCGGTATTCCCATACATTCTATTGAATTAATCGGAAATCGTATAAATTTAATGAGAAAACATCACCTAACAAGTCAGCGTTTTTAAATCTGAAGTATCACTGTGCATGCTTACAATGCAAACTCACTGGGCATGTAAACGGTTATTATTTAAAAATGTCGAGAATTTCCCCTGCTTATTAAAAAGTTACCTTCATATACATTACAGTAGCGAACATCAGATGAACATGATAAACATCAGACGGACACGACCTCAACATATATATAACAAATCGCAAAGTGCTCATTCTGAAATCTGAAGAAATATTTATGCTTTGTACAATTATTCATTGTTTATAATTTTGTTATAGTGTTTTTATTCGTACAGTAAGCTAACTGCAAATGTTTCAACAATGATTTTTTTTAACAGCATTTGTTTTGAAGCATATTTAAACGGTGGTTAAATAAATGATTAATTTAGCATGTTACATTTTACATAAAGGGTAAGCATATCTGCGCGATCTTGGAGAGTCTGAAATAGATGGTGCTCAATCATGACATTAAAAATATACACATCATAATTTATTCAGAGAAATAACTGACTACCTTTCAGTACGGAAGAAGCAAGACGCTTTATTTCAAGATGATGCATGGTAAGTTAAGCTTTTCATTTCAGTACAACATAGAGCAATATAGTAACAGAGGCTATTATTCATTGTATATTCAAATCAATTTCTGATACTAATACGTTCATGTTTAATGATTCCTGAATAATTACATACATAAACCTACCTAAACCATTTAAATATATCCTTATCCTGCCCAAAAAAAACATAAACATTGCAGATAACATCTGAAGTAAAAATGAATTCACATGCACATAACAAAAACTAATCCCGTTTGACTGATTCGCTTCAAATCGGGTGATTTTAGGTCATCGGTTTGCATGTGACTCAATGGTGCTCTCTGCTGGTAGGGAATAGTAAGATGGCAGATCGAACACTTCTGGTGGCTTCACTGCCTTTCGGCAGTTTAGAACGCAATGAGCGATCCAGTCATTATATATAGATCAGTGAGTATTTCTCAAAGAGAGTGTCATGGCTGCCTTTGTAGTTTTGACTGAATTGCCTAGCAACTTTTATGATGGCTGTTATTGTTGTTTATTAAATATTATTATTCAATAAATAATATTATATATAAATAATAGTAGTATTTTACTATAGTATTTGGTATTGAGAAACGGTGCGCGTTCGGGATGGTGATTAGTTACATTGTTCCACCATTAGATAATGACGAGACTTTTTATGAGTGAGTCAGCAGTAAAGACTTTCATATTGAAAGAGACTGAAACAGGGTGGTAAAAAAGGGAAGTTATTTTTACTTTCAACAACACAAGGATGTTATTTTTACTTTCAACAACAGTTTGTAAGATGCACCCAACAGTTCTAAAGTGACGTTTTCGAATTAGTATCAGCTTGTGCTCAGCTGTTAAACTGTCATACTGAGATTTGAATCCGTGGAAGAAGGAAGTAGTTCCGCACGTGTTTCCTTTTTTTCCCCCTGATGTTTATTATTTAAAATTTTATATACATTTTTATAAACATTTTTTTAATTTACTACTTAGGCAGGTTGACAATAACGTATATCTTCAACATTGTCTATGACCAAAAATGTAAGATATGTTCTCTTTCAAGCATACGTTTCGGTGTCTCACTATGGGATACGCCCCTTCAGCGTATTCCTCAGAAGAATACCTATTACTTTACGCCAGACCCAATTGGCTGGCAGACGTGACGTTGTGTCTGGGAGTGGCCTCTCCACACCTTAGAATAAAGGGAGCGACACAATGTCACTTCGACATTCAAAAACCTCTTCTTGCTTCACACCAGAAGCCTACAAATTAGATAACCTACTCTTGAACGAACTCTTGGACGAACGACTGGCCACCACGCCGTTTTTTGCCTGCCTGCTTCAATTTGCATTCCAGCCTATTGCAAGGATTGTTCGATATTAAGATGTCTGCAGCAAAGCAGACTGTCCCGGATAGTTAGGGAGATGTCGTGCGGCTTTGTTCATGCGGGAACAAAATTACATGCAAGGACACACACCAGGCCTGCTCTGCATGTCTTGAGCTGAAACATGCCCAATTGGCGATCGAGAACCCCAGTTCCTGTGAACACTGCGCACGCTTCACTATGAAGAGCCTTCGTCGCAGACTAGCATGCCAAGCTAGCCTGTCAGGCCACGATCCCCTCATGTCAGCTAGCCCCGTTCCAGCTGCCACTCCGCAGGTATCCATCCCTGTGGAGCTGCCCACCACGGCAGCTCTATCCTGGGGTGAACAGCTTGACGTTTGCTTCCCTCTGCCCAGTGTGCTCAGCACGGACGAGGAAGAGAACGCACTTGACTTCAAGGAAGAGGGACAATCGGACTTTCTTCTCTCTGAAGAAGAGGAAGATTTCGAGGACTCCCCTTTCCTCCCCCTGCGCACCTGGCATAACCCCTTGCCACGGCGGGGTCCACAGAAGATGTGGACGGGACACCATCCCAGCTTCTCAGTGTTGATCTGCAAGATGTGTGCAAACGCACTGCAGAGAAATTAAATATTCCATGGCCGACCGTGGTAGCAGAGACTGCAAAGTCTCTCTACAAGTGTAAGAGGCTGCCGAGAGCGAAACGGGCAGCACGGCAGCTCTGGAAAAATTCATTCTCAGGAGCGGGGAGAATTAAAGAATGTTCTTCAGGAAGAAATTTCCTCTCTCTTGAACAAAAGGGGGATAAGAGTGGTCCCACCTGAGCAGAGCCACAGCGGGTTTTACTCTAGATACTTTCTTTTCTCAAAGAAAGGGACTCAAGCTCTATGTCCCATATTAGATCTGCGTGCACTGAGCAAATACTTGAACGTACAACTTCAGAATGCTCACTCATTCTACACTCCTAAAATAAGTGTGGCAGTGCGATTGGTTTACGTCGATTGACCTGAAAGACGCGTATTTTCACATAAAGATATATCCACCCCACAAGAAATTCCTGAGGTTTGCTTTCCTTGGCGTGGAATACGAATTTTTGGTTCTACCATTCGTCTTGTCTCTCAGTCCCCGAGTGTTTGTAAAATGTACAGAAGCATGGGATTTGGGATTGGTGCTTGATGCCCTTTCCATGTCCCCATTTGAGCCGCTGGACAGGGTTGATTTCAAAATATTGTCATTTAAGATGGCACTGCTGATAGCTTTGGTTTCAGTGAAGCACGTAAGTGAGATTAACACTTTTTTAGTGCATTCAGCGTGTTTGCAGTTCATGTCTGGGGATGCAGGGGTAGTTCTGAAACCTAATCTTGCATTCATGCCCAAAATAGTTAATGTTATCATTCCTCTTGCGTTGAGAGCCTTCTATCCACCACCTTGTGCTTCATCAGGACAGCAAATTTGAATGCATTGTGCCCAGTGCATGCTTGACGCATTTATACAGAAAGAACCAGAGGGTTCAGAGAGAGTGATCAGCTGTTCGTATCTTGGACGAAACCTCGTACAGGGAAGCCGATTACTAAGCAGCGTCTATCACACTGAATACTGGAGGCGATTTCGTTGGCATATTCCAGTAAGGGTCTTGTGTCCCCACCTGGTTTACGTGCACAGTCAACAAGGGGAATGTCAACTTCATGGGCTCTATTTAAAGGAGTCACGTTACAGGATATTTGCGAAGCGGCGAGTTGGTCCTCACCACACACATTTGCAAGGGTTTATAAACTGGATGTTACAGCTCAAACTTTAGCACATCCAGTATTGAGTGGGATGCATGACTCGTTCAGCCCCGGATGCGGTGATTGTGGTTGGCAGGAGACTTCGAGGCAGGCTATCTGGCAATACGGGAGTTAGGATATCCCATAGTGAGACACCGAAACGTATGCTCGAAAGAGAACAATAGGTTACTTGCGTAACCCCGGTTCTCTGATAGTATTAAGTGAGGTGTCTCACCAGATCACCCTCCTTGCTGTGTGAAGCGAGGAAGAAGTGTGCTTGTTTTGAATGTCATAGTGACGTTGTGTCGCTCCCTTTATACTGAGCGGTGGGGAGGCCACTCCCAGTCACATCTGCCAGCCAATTGGGGCTGACGTAATGTAATAGGGCTTCTGAGGAATACTTGGAAGGGGCATATCCCATAGTGAGACACCTCACTTAATTCTATCAGAGAACTGGGGTTACGCAAGTAACCTATTGTTTTCAACAGACTTTCAAAATTTGCTTTGCTTGAGTAAGCATGATAGTTACAATACAGTTACAATGTTTTTTCATTTGATTTAGTCAAATTATTTTGCATCAAACACAATCTGCACGCTCAGAAGCTTCCGTAACTGATGTAGATTTATAGAAAATTACCTTTTTTGTCACTTTATTAAGCTTTAAATTACATCTCAAATGACAAGGGATCAACTTATAATCATGTTTATATTAATTAGAATGTGAAATCATTCTCTCAGATGGCCTGGGTATTCGAAGCTTATATGGATGGAATACCACTGATGTATATCAGCAGTGGCAAAGCAACATATTAAACTACAGACACAGGTACAGCACAAAAAAACTTTCAGAGTAACTTAGGTCATGTGACACCTGGAATGGGGCAACCAACAAAAGGCTGTCCATTTCCTTGTAAGGTAGAAAGTTCGAGTAGCGTCACAAACACATGAGGATGTCTGAGATGTCTGCAGTTCCTGTTCCCTGTCTCACCCCACGAAACTCTCTTCCTGTACTTGTGCTGACCCATCACTAGCTCATCAATTTACCCAAACTCACACAAAATGATACAATCAGCTCTATTACAGCATGTGAATTCCCCTTATTTATTTAGCTTCTAATGGCTCGCAAATGTCACTCAGCCACTGTTTAAATAATTAAGTAAATATACACACACACACACACACACACATTTTTATGTATATGTATTTGCTTTATACAGTCTATTTTAGGTCAAAAAAAGTAAAAAGTAACAAGGTAAAAAGTATCTTAAATTTATTTCACATTGCATTTGTAACTGTCAGTGCTTGCTAGAGTTGTGAGCCATTTAGAATAGTTTTTAACTTGTCATGACCAAATTTGAATGTTGGCTTGACAAAGCCTTGTTTAAAAGTTTTTAAAAAGTTTAGACAGGCTTGAAGTTTGATTATTAAAATTGTTATTTATTACATGTTTTTATTACATATTTGATGAAAGTGAAATTTTTTTTTGAGGCACCTACTGTAACAAGAGATTGCGACATAGGATTTCCCATTTTCTGTCTGTCTCTCTCCTGCCTGTCTAATAAAGATCTAAAAAGCTTGTTTAAAAAAAGGAACGTAATATAATTTGACAATGTTTTTTAAATGAGAGCATGTGCATCTGTGTCTGCTGCAGGCTGCTGGAGGAGGAGGTATCCAAGCGTGCAGAACTGGAGCAGATACACCTGTATCAACAGCAGACCATTTCCCAGACACAAGCGGAGAAACAGGAGCTGGAACGAGAGCGGCTGGCGAAGGAGAGCGCTTTGCAGTCTGCCATGCAGCAGCTGCAGCAGCTGGAGGATGACAGACGGGGTGCACTGGAGGAATACGAGGTAAGAAGCTAGAATAACATAGCTGGAGGCTAGTTATGCTGAAGTTGTGATCTTTGTTGCTGTGTAGATTGCCATCTAGTGGCTGAATAGAGCAATGTGCGCAGTCTTAAATATTGCTACCTCTGATGGTGAGATTGGATGCTTTATATGAACAGGAGGTGATGAAGAAACTAGCAGATGCTGCTAATAACACAAAGAGCTGGAAGGACAAGGTGACTCATCATGAAGGACTCATACGGCTCATTCAGCCAGGTGACCTACTCTACTCTACTCTTTAATTATTTTTAAGAATTTTATTTTTTAATTTAAGCACTTTTATTTAACATTTATTTACCAGCATCTAATCTTTTCACAAATGACTGCTATTTATAGGTTAAGCCTTATTTACATCATGCATTGTTTAATTTTATTATATTTTATAATGAATCTCTATGAACCCATTTACACCAAATCTGAAAAATCATTCTGCAATGGTCCATAATTTTTTTTTAAATACAAAAAAACCCAAAAACTAATTGTTGTTGTTGTTGTTGTATAATAAAAAAATAGATTTATTATTATATTAGCATTAATGTTGTATAATAATAATAATAATAATAATAATAAATTATTATTATTATTTACTGAAAATCAAGCAGCATTAAAAATGCAGTTGACTGAATTAATGATTAATTTCTTCTGCTCATAATATTCTAATTTTGTGATTATGTGGATAGAAGTGTCTACTGAATGAATTAATATCCATACCTTATTCATCTTGTATGTTATGTCTTTCCAGGTCCCAAGTACCCTCAGAAAATCACAAACTGGGGACCTGCAGCTTTCACAGAGAAAGAACTGAGTCTGAGAGAGAAAGACTGGCAGGAAAAGAAAAACAGGCCTCCTACACCCCAGTAGTGTGTCCAGTCTGTAGATCTGCTGTCCTGTTAATACACGTTACTGTAGATCAGGGGTGTCAAACTCTGTTCCTGGAGGACAGGAGCCCTGCAGTTTAGATGCAAACCTAATTAAACACACCTGATCCAGCTAATCAAGTCCTACAGGCTTATTTGAAAGCTACACGGTATGTATGTTGGAGCAGGGTTGGAACTAAACTCTGCAGGGCTGCGGCCCTCCAGGAACCGAGTTTGATGCCCCTGCTGTAGATAGAGTCACTAGTGAAGTATATATATATACTGCCTCTGTGGGGTTAGCCTCGGACCACACTAAAACTGTAGGCCACTTGACTTTACACAGTAAAGCTGAGCCTGGCCTCATCTGAAGAATTGTCTCACCATTCCAATCTCTACTATAACATTCCAGTGTCATTTTGTCCTTTGCTTTGAAGTGATTTTATACATTTTTTTTTTGTATGATGTTCTACATCTTGTGAATGTATTCATTTTGGTGCATTTCCACCAAAGTAATGGCAGATTTTTCTTCCCTATAGTTCATGAGTTTTAAAAAAGATTTTTTTTTAAAGTAAAAAAATAATGAATAACCTAACTGACCAAGTAAATATTGTTTAAAAAAGTGTAATTATGCATGCATTGCATTGTCATCTCTAATTTAGTTTTTAACAAGTATCAAAAATGTCAATTTTACAAATTTAAATAGTAATAAAGCATGCAAAATGGACTAATAAAACATTTTGTAATTAATACTTGTGCTAGAACAATTGACATAGCTGGAACGTGTATAGCAGTTGTTCACATACTGTAAAGGCAATCTCATTCAAGGAGACATGACTGCAGTATTAACTAATTTATATGCTCAATTTATTAACACAATTGTGTTTTTACTGCAATTTATCTGTGTTTTTGGGATTATTCAGTTATGTACAATACCGTACCAAACTGTTGTTTGCCTTAAACTAATGTCCAGATTTAAGCCTGAGACCGTATTGTTTGTCATTCAATAAAGGCATTATTTAATAGTTGTAAATGATTGGTTTTCAGGAGTAATAAGAGTAATTTTGTTGAGTGCATAGAAAGTGATGGTGGTTTTTAAGGCCACTAGGGGTCGATAAATCGCTGTCTTTTTACTGCTGCTTGTAGAAACAGTTGGGATATTAGGTGCAAAGGAAACTTAAAATGGGTTTGAAGGGGACATGGCTATTATTTGAAATGTTTAGATGTAACTTAAATTATAAATTATGAATACAGAACACTTAAAGTTCAAATCCAAATAGTCTAAACTTTTATAGTGGAATGTCACGATTATGACAGTTTCAAAATGTACTCAAAATTGTAGATGTATTACATATAATGAAAGATGATGGATCTCGAAAGGCAAATTGTGAATGAGAGGGGCAGAAGATTGTATTAACTGGTGTGTGCATAAATGTGTTCCTGATCAAGCGTGACGCAAGGCTATTAAAAAGGTTGGCCACCTTTCAGGCCACCATCATTCTCCATGGATATGATAATTGGATTCCTGATACACTCACAGTTTCCATAAACTATTTCTGTATAAGTAATTGAAAATCGCTCGTAGTCTAAACAATCAAAGCACAAATTTAACTTTGACTTGGTGGAATGAAGATGTATCGTTAGCTTAATTTCTCAATGGGGAGCAATGTATTCAGATAACAGGGAGGAAATTGAATTTCTTATTTAGCATGCTTGCTCATGTACAGGATGGAATGATTAAAATGAGATTGGAATTGTGATTATTTTAAGCTGTATAATTGAGTTGGACTAGAGGTTAATGCTGCTCTTACCTAAGAGGACGACATATCAACACTTGTACATACTAAATTTGTACCACTGCCATTCTTGTTCGGAAGTGTCAGATTTGTGTTATTAGGCACAAGGGTCCATTTGTTTTCCATGAACTCATCTTGTGAAATTTTAACAAAAATTCTTGGCAGATATTAATTTCTAGTTGGTTTACATGAGGGCTGAGTGTCATATATGGGTAATAGCAAAACTTAAATAATAAAATTTAAAATACTAAAACTTAATGGCTAATAAACAAAAATAATGTGATTATTATAATATTTATCATAATTATCATTATTTGATGTGCTTTTTTAAGTGTTGCGTGGCATATGGATAATAGTAGAAAAGAAAAGAAAAACATGCCTACATTATTTAATAAAAAATACTAGTCTATGCTAAAACACTTTTATATGTTAATAAATAAATATTTATTCAATTTTCTAAAATGTTATATAATATTTACAAGAATATATATTTAATAAAACTACACATATTATTTCAAAAGATTTATTCTTCTTATTATTCATGCTTTTTTTGAGTGCTGTGTGTTATGTATGGGTAATAAGATGAAAGTAAAACACACTTGCATTGTTATTAAAAAAAGATCAATCGGTGCTTCAACACTTGCTGCTCTGGTTTAGTCAGATGAATTATTGCTTCCATGAAGTTTACGTAGGCTACAGCAAAAGGTGAGGGCAAAAGGTGCACCGCATTAATATCTTATGTAACACGTCCAGCTGTGCTTGTCATTAACAGTCTAACTCACAATACCACTTAAAGCTGTATTTACTGCTGAGACCGACCTACTGACCCCCAGGCCCGTCCAACAACCTCCAAATTTTGCAGTCAATTTCTGCTGAAATATTTTGGCTCATTAACGTAACCCGGTCCTCGCGTGCGTTCTCACATGCAATCAGATATTTGATGATAAAAGCAATATTTATTTCAGCTACGTCCCCCCCCCCCCTCGGCGAAAGACGTCATTAGTGATGTAAATGGGCGATTCTCTGCATTCCTCCAAATCTATCTGATGTACATCCAGAAAAAAAGTGCTGCATTTATTAAAAAATGAGCACAACCACAGAATCATTTGCAATATCGCGGCCCACACTTAAGCATCCATCATCATTTGCAGCTCCGTCACGGACTTCACGTCTCACCACTCGACACTTGGAAAAGCCTAAGTTGATGAAATATCTTTTCAGTGACCTTCAAAGTTATTTATATATTAAAAGAAAAATCTAATGATTGTGCAAATATCTGCATACTACGTGAGTGACGGAGAGCGAGAAGCAGGCTAGGGGTAAATGTGCAGTCCAGATGCACTAAAGCTTTACACAATGAGACGGAGGGTCATTAACGGCGGTGCTCACGAGGCGGTGCTCCGGATGCGCCCCGCTCCCCAGCAGCGCCTGTATCCCATCATTCCTCTTTTCAAACTTCCTTGAATCCATCAGCTCCGGTTTGGGGCCTTCTGCGCTAGCGCAACATTCCAGAGAAATGATGTGAAACAGAAATGCATCAAATTCCTGATCTGGAATACATCGCTGGGTTATGCCTGTCCGTGGCCCCTCAGTAGATACTGTAAAAAGGGGCTCTGGGGTGTCCACAGAAAGGCATTTTTACATCTGTGCTGTGCGAAGCTGCTAGCACCTCTGGGGAGCCATGTGTTCAGTTTAATTCTTTGAGTCTTTGGAATGTGTGAGTGCTGTAAAAGTCGCAGCTATCTATGGAACTGATTAGTGGCTTGTTCTGCATTGATAGTCTGCAGGCATTTGTTTAATCTATTAAAACAAGGTCGAAATAAATTATAGTAAAAAGATCTATAAAGGTTATAGGTTCCAAAGAGATTTAATTGAACTCAGGTTTATAGGATGATAATATGATAAAAGGGTCATTTTCTGTAATCAAAGCTGTACAGAGTAAAAGTAAATGACCCCCAGCACTGCACACATGCTGTACATGCACCGCAATGAAGAAACTGTCTGACATGACCTGCTAGAGCTGATGACATTTCCAGTGTCGGTCCGGTCTAAACAAGCTCTGACCGCCCCAAACCACTCTCTACCAACACTGGTTCTTGCTCTGGTCTATAATAAGGATGGGTCAAGAGTATTCAACTCACATTACTACTATAAAGTGTCTATTTTCGGTGAATCAGATGAATTGTTAAGGTCAAATATATTTCATAAAAAAAATATAATGCTATAAAATATTTACATGAGGAATAATGATGAATTATATATAACTGACATTATTTCTCATTACTATAATGCAGTAATGAATTTTTTAATGTATACAAATTTGATGCATTTTTAATGCTTTTTGTGCATTTGAACTTTTTTCATTCAAATGACAATTTATCCATATTTTCTGAATTTATTTTTTTAAAAAAAAGGGTATTTCTATTATGCATTAAAATCACAGTGAAGACATTTGTAATGCTACAAAAGATTTCAAGTAAATCAAATAAATCTTGTTCTTATTAACTTTCATATTCATGAAAGATTCATGAAAAAAAGTCATATTTTCTATAAAAGTGTGCAGCTGCAAAACATTTCAACATTGATAATAATAGGAAATGTTTATTGAGCACTAAAATAGCCTATTACTACACTATTACAGATTTTACTGTTTTTTTTTTTATATATATATGCACCCTTGGTAAACATAATGGACTTTTTTTAAAACATCCAAAAAAATCTCACCGACTCCAAACTTTTGAATGGCATAGTGTAATTATGGAAATAAAGCTTCTAATATCTATCTATCACGCAAAGAGAATTCTAAAATTTGTTAAAACCAAAAAGGCATATATTCTGTTGTTTATTTTTTGCACGTTGCAAAATACATTAAATGTGCTGAGCAATGATTAGATACTGTAATAAAAATCATTTAGACATATCCTTTGCTCATTTTCCCCAGTTACTTGACCTCTTCCTGAGGCAGTGGGCTAAGGTCAAGAACAAGCCTCAAATAATTTTAATACAAACCTGGATCATTTTTTACAGGAAACTCAGTGGGATATCGAACCCCTCCCTTTCAATTGTTCTCTCAGGTTATAAATACGCTCACTGACCACCTCGACCTTTGTGAAGCCGTTTATATAGAATGGAGACTCAAACAACACAGAAGAAGTTTCATAATGACAGACAAAAAGTCTACACCGCAACTCTGATTCATTTTTCTCTGTCTCTCTCTCGCTCTCGAGTCCTGTGGGAGCATGGCGTGAGTAGGGCAGAGTGGACTTGTGCATCTGTTTGAAATGCTGGACGTGCCAATATGTTGGAGGGATTTTTTTTTTAGACACAGTCCTTCCTCATCCCAGTTCCTCTTCTTCTTCTTCTTCTAACACAGAGGAATGTAAGGAAATGAGCAAATATAAAACATCAGTGCCTCCACAAAAAAATGTGAACCACCCCCCATGGATCTAAACCCTTTCCCGCCAACTCCTCACAATCTGTGTCTCCTTATAATTCCTCTGGCTTCGAGACGTCTGGCCTGGTTCAGGAGTCTGGAGTTTAACCAACATATTGTTTACCAGCATCCTTCTGCTGAAATTTACATTGAAAATAGTATAAACGAAGAAAGACAGAGGCACAAAGGGACTATGAATTTGTCAGGGTCATATTAATTGCACTGGAGTAGAGCATTATGAGACAATTATGAGTGAGTCAATGTTTTCCGATTGGCAAGAATATTTGTTTTGGGGATAAGGAAAGACTTAGAGAGTAACAGTTAAAAAGTATGCACACATTTTTTTTTTTCTATGTGAAAACTTTTTATTTTTGTTTTACTTTTTTTTATAATAATAAAGATAGTGTTTTGTATCATTTTTATTTACAGTGAATTTCTATATCTAAGAAGCTCTTTGCACAAAACAACATTTTGCACTTCTATTGCATTTTATGCAAAACATTAAACAGGTTAAACAGGTTACTACGGGTTGCACAAATCGCTTTTGACACATAAAAAAAAATAGACCAGCCAGATTTTGATCAGTATAGAAGTACTATGCAAAGCTTGTTATTTTTGGATCAGTCTTAATGACCGGTAGCAGACAGATCCATCCTTCTTGGCTGGAGACTGGAGCTGAGCATCGTGACCCAATATCTGGAAAATGTCCGACAGGACACGTTTAGACTGCCTGTCGCCCTTGTAGAGGGACACAGAAATGGGAGAAAAACAAACAAACCCCAAACAAATAAGGATTCACTCACTGGCCCATTAATTTAATAAGTGACAGAAGCCTAAACAATCAAATGAGGACGTAGGTGGTGACTGGAATATGGTAATACTTCAGAGTGCTTTGCTTGTGATTGTTTAGCCAATTCCACATTGTGCACAACATATACAACTGATTACAGAGTGAGCAAAAGTCTTGTCTTTTTTCCTACCAAGAAGACACAAGTTAAACCTGACAGAATCAATATAATCTAGTTTGTCTAGAGCAGTGATTCTCAACCTTTTTTTTTTTTTTTTTTTTTTTTAAATCTAGGCTTCTCAACTGTGCACAACAATATTCAAAGGCCCCATGACTTTTTCAGTTTTTAGTCATTTACAAGATAAGGATTTCCAGTAAATTCTTGGCATAACTAGGAAAATGTATATTCATTATAAAAATGCATACGGAGTTTGCATTAATTTACATGACTTCTCCAGGTTTAGAAATCACACTTTTAAAATTACACTGCCATACAAAGGTTCGGGATCAGCAAGATTTTTATGCTTTTTAAAGAAGTATCTTTTGCTCATCAAGGCTGCATTTATTTGATCAAAAATAGAGAGAGAGAGAAAAAAAACACTAATATTGTCAAATATTATTACTATTTCTATTTTATTATACTTTAAACTATAATTTATTCCTGTGATGCAAAGCTGAATTTTCATCAGCCATTACTCCAGTCTTCAGTGTCACATGATCCTTCAGAAACCATTCTGATTTATTATCACATGCTGCATATTCATAGCGTATTCAAAATGGAAATCCTTTCTAACAATATGTCTTTACTATCACATTTTATCAATTTAACACAATAATTTCTTAAAAATCCCAAACTTTTGAACAGCAGTGTGGATTACCTCATACATCCAGGTTTTTAAATACAGTGGTTCTAGAAAACTAGAATTTTAAGCATACGTTTTCAAAGTTCTTTTCCATATAACGACAGCTCATTATTACCACTTCTGGCAAGCTCCAAAAATAACCAAAATACACCATGAAACATAAAATTAGTCCATATTATGAATGTTTTCGATCAATTTCATTGTTTATCAGAATTTCTCCTTTTGCATTCTAAAGCCAAAACAACAACATAAGGGTGAGCAAATAATGACAGAATTTCATTTTTGACTGAACTATTTCTTTTCATTTCTGTCTCAATACAGCAAAATTGCTTTAAATTAACGATTAAATCTGTAGAACAATTATTCTATTAATAGTAATCCAAATCTGCCACTCTGAACCCACAAAATACTACAATTCTAGCATATATTGTCTGATGTCATGGTCTCTAGTTGCCTGCGGTTATTGGACGAAGGAAGAGAGACTAATAGAGAAACTCAATACAGGCACCTCTGACTTCTTTCTGCGTCTGCTGCCAGCTGGCCCAGACAGTCTGCTGCATTTAAGAACTGGATGTGCCTAAAATACTACAGGATAGACAGTTTTGAGAGAAAAAACTATGAGGGCCAGTGCAAAAAAGGTCCAAAAAAATAAAGAAATGCAAGTATTTATTCTGGAGTAAATCTATAAACAACCCCAACGGGAAGTGCTAGAAACACTTCTGTCAATGATGAAGTAGGGCGTTTGTTTGTATAGAGAAACTGCATTTATTTTAAACAGTTTAACCAGTGTTGCACAACAGGGAGAAGTCTAATTGTGCTGTAGGCAGAATCTGCCGGTTCTGATTAAAGATAAAACAATCACCCATAAACAGGAACTTGCATATATACAGTTATACTACCAATTACCAAAACATCAGCAGATCAAAAGGTGTGAACCAAAAGCGATGTCTAGACTTAGATTTGTGGGTATTTGGTGAGTTTTCCTGCTGGAATCATTGCAGTGGCTTTAAACAATAGTTTACATTCTTTCAATGGAGGAAAGCCAATATGTCCTGGAGTCCAGTTCATATGCAAGTTTTGATAATCTCATGATGGATATGAACAATAAAGGTAGGTTTGCAAGGTCCTTTCCAAGGACGTCATCATCCAATGAGTTAAACAGTGCAAATGCTGCCAACACTGAGCAGTGAGGTCCCAATCGCAAGGCTTATTACAGAAATTAAAATGCCATAAACTGTTTTTAGACATCAAACTGTACAAATTCTCCAACATCAAAGTGTTTCATAACCCTGTGTGCTGTTAACTCGACCGAGACGAGAACGGGAAATACCAACAAAACAGCCTGTGGCTGTGGTCATGTGATCTCAGGATGTGTCAGATCTGCACTCTCACCCTCAGCAGATCGCTCATCTTCTGCAGCCTGATCCCTATGGACCACCACTGAAAGTCCATGTCATGGCTTGTGTAACTGTGATGACTGTGTTAACTCTGAAAACTTATCAAGCGCTCTCTACCACAGCGCAGGTTGTTACACGCGATTATGAGAGGTCATGCTAGGTTGAAAGGAATAAGTTATTCCAAATAAGTGCTAGAACTGACATTAAGCAGACTACGTAAAATATAATGTGCAATTATTACAACAACAACAACAAAAAAAACTATCGAAGTGTATTTAATATAGCATTTAATAATATTTTGAATAGTTTTAGTAATTTAATTATGTGCTTCTGTCACTTTTATTCCTCTTTAGTTTTAATTAAATGTAAAATTTCAGAATTTAAAATTTTATTAATTTTAGTACTTTAACATACGTATTTTATTTCATTTTATTGCTAAGGCAACATTTCTAATTTACACTTTAAAATTTAAAATTTTCTGACCACTAGATGGCGACAATCAAAATTGAGTAATCCAAAGAGCCATGTGATAAATTTAAAATGTATTAGACTAGTAGATAAATGATCTAATTTTTAACTTATATACCATATATATCAATATGTTTTAACTGGTTTATGTCACTTGGGGTGAAGCTATTTTATAATATTTTGCTTTTCGAATGACATTTGTTCAACAGCAGTTGAGCACTGCATATCAGATAACAGGTGATTCAGTCTTTCACCTAAATTTATGTTGAAGGTCTTGAACCAGAGCCTGTGTTATTTTCTGATGTCAATGAAAACATAACCAAGGAGGAACAGCCTGCAGCAAATGAGTCATGCTAAATCTTCCTCAATTACCACAAAGAGAAGGGTCACAAAGAGAACATAAGAACGTATAGCCTAGATCTTAAAATCTCATAGCACAGTATAAGCACCGTGCACAAGAAAAACATTCAAGACCAAGAACAAGGTTGTTTTGTGGTGAAATATAACCACAAGCCGTGTTTTTCTGTGCATTTGCATTGAATTCCAGTTATGCCATACAAAGCCATTTATATCTAAATGGCTTTGTATGTTTGCCTAGGGGTTTCCACTTCATTCAAATGGCATTATAGTTCACCCAAAAATGAAAATTCTGTCATTAATTACTCCAAACCCGTAAGACCTCTGTTTATCTTTGGAACACAAATTAAGATATTTTTGATGGAATCTGAGAGCTCTCTGACCCTCCCAGAGACAGCAAGGATCCTTACATGATCAAGGTCCAGAAACAGTAAAATAATCCATATGACATCAGGGGTTCAACCGCAATTTTATGAAGCTACGAGAATACTTTTTGTGCGCAAAAGAAAACAAATTTATTCAACAATTCGTCTCCTCCGCATCACCCTGGCGCCATTTTGGAGAGTATCCACTGAACGTAAACAGCATATGCTGTTCTGTGTCAACTGTGTCACGCGGATACATTGTTTACGTTCAGATCAAAGCGCAAACAACATAGACAATATATCCGTGTGACGCAATCTGTTTACGTTCGTAACTGTTTGCGATTGGTGGATACTCTCCAAAATGACGCCAGGGTGAGACTGATGTGAACATGATGACTTCATTTATTGGCCTACAAAGCTATCAGGAGATATGCTGGAAATGAAATGAATTATATCATATGCAATAATAAGCATTAAAAATGTTATAAAATTTAAAAAGATATTTTTCATTACTTCACTTGTAAATGGAAAAGCAAAAGAAAAGTCCCAAGAGCCAAATTAACCCCAGTTGACCTCTGGACTGAAACTCAATCTAAAGTGTTCAGCGGGGACACAGTAGGTGTTGAAAAGCCAGTCTGCTATTCCACTGCTGTATTCTTGGAATGTCTAAAGTTAGAAATATATGGCCTACAACTAAAACCGACAGCTCTGAAACTTCTAATCCCAAACCTTTGGTTAAGATAACCTAAATGAATTGAGGGAGCAATTTTACTACTTTCAAATGGCTAAGGCAGTCACTGTGGATTTAGCAGAGAGCAAACAGACAAAGCCAGGAACAATTAATGGAAGAAGACAGCCCATTGAAGGGTTTCTCTGTGTATTATCACCTCTCAGTGTGAAGTCCTCTAGGGTCATATGGGGTACAACATAAATGCCATCTTTGTCTGGAAAGAAAACATTATGATCCTTCCCATCGATCAGCACTCTCCAAGCACCATATTTTATTTCAGATCAGTATAATCTTTCAAGAAAAACAAGTGTAACTCTAAACAGTATTAATGAACTGTGTCAGTATAGGAAGTCATGTGTAAAGCAGACGATGGATATTTTTCACTATGTTGATTTTCCTTTACGACTCTTTCCTGTGAGGATTTTCACCTTTAACTGTTTTGTCTCAAAACAAATGCTTCTGAAAAGAGGTCAATCACATATCTACAATTATGTTAACCTTTTTGGAAAACATGACATTGAACAGTCGTGGATGAATATCTGGGCTCTGCGTCCATGTTGTAAATGAGACTTTTAGCTGAAATGTTTTATCTGACCTTGTATATTCTGTGACAATTATATCAGAAAATGTGCTTTGTGGTGAAAGCAAACCATTTTAATGAGACAGAAGAATTTCTATTGGTGAATCACACACACAGACTCTAAATAGTCCAATCACATATCATTTACTTTATTTATAGACCTCAAAATCATTTTTGGTAATGAAATTTTCCCACATATACTGACATGTCTGTCAGTAATAACTGTGATTCTATGGATATTTGTGCCGCAGAAATAGCTCAGCACAATGCAGAACAATTCACAATTTTAATTTAAAGGGCACCTATTATGCCCCTTTTTACAAGATCTGGGTGTCCCCAGAATGTGTCTGTGAAGTTTCAGCCCAAAATACCCAACAGATCATTTATTATAACAGCTGGAAAATGTCATTTTTGGGGTGTGTCTAAAAAAAGAGCTGTTTTGGAGTGTATCGCTTTAAATGCAAACGAGCTGCATATTCCCGCCCCATCTCCAGAAGAGGGCGTCATGTATACGTCTCTGCATTGCATATCTACAGCAATAAACAGCTGGTAGAAGCAACATAACAGAGCAAGAGAACCGGTGTTTAGCCAAACATATGGGAACCCAAATGCACTGAAAGTGGAACGAAACATCATGATGTTACAGAGCTTGCACCGCGTAAACCTGTCATCGGCGCGGATCAATTGATCGAGCTGTGCGACTGCGCTACCGAACGAATCTCACAAGCACGGCGCTGATCAGAACACAAATACGGTTAAAACGCTAAGCACTATAACGATATGACATTCACAAAGGAGTCTGGAGTGATACCAGGTGTGCCTCACATGTCCTGAAAAGTGAAGCTGCGGGCTCTTTGATCGCCCCCTGGTGGCTGGCTGCAGTACAGGTCATAAACCCCACCCTCTCCATGTAAACGAATGGGACTTGAGTCAAAATAACAAAATTACACTTCCTATACAATTTTCCGAAATATGGTTTTGGTCATTTAAGGTAGTTGTTATTACACTGATATATGTTCAATTGTTCATTTTTGTGATAAGTCTCATTTTAGCTAGTGATTTGATGCTATAAAAACGTGTTGTTATGGTTGATTGGGTCTGCAGGAGTTTGATTCCACGGCTCCACCTCACGACTCTACTGCGCAGACTCTGGCTCCAAACAAATCTCTACTGCGCAGACTCAGGCTCCAAATGACGTCATTTTCTCAAGATGGCAACGGCCACATTGAGATCCTTTGGCTTCTCTTTTCTATAGTTGAAGGAAGCGGAGACGCGTCCATCTTTTTTACAGTCTATGAGTGACACGTATTTAGGTAGATTTTGAGGCGCATTACCTTGAAACCTCAGCAGCTCAGATGTTGGGAGAAAATGAAGACTCTTATGTTCAGTCTTGCATCCAGACACAGAGCATCGGGATTGCTTGTGAGACATTGTTGATGTTACAGCTGCTCGAGTGCAGAGAAAATGGAGGACAGCGTACAACCGTTGAGGGCAGAAACAACAGCAATGCAGGGCTGTCAATCAACCCCCGTGGCCCAACCCTATGCAATGTGACGTCACACTGCATGAGAATCAAAACAGCAGGCCTAGTGAGACTGACTTGGTTTAAAAGGGATTAAACAATGAGGAGTGGGTGGATTTTTATCATTGTAGGGTGGTTGTGTTCACACACTGCCAACACATTTATGTCCAAACACCATGTAAAAGTGGATTTTGCATAATAGGTGCCCTTTAACTCAAACTCACCAGACATGATTAAAATACAGAGGTAACCACCAATATACTGCTGTTTAAAAGTTTGGGGTCTCACATATTCACCAAAGCTGCATTTATTGGATAAAAAAAAATCCAGTTAAAAAAACTGTACTATTGTCAAATGTTATTACATTTTCCTATTAATATATTTTTGAAAACTTATTTATTCCTGTGATGGCTAAGCTGAATTTTACTTCATTATTCCAGTCTTTAGTGTCACAAAATCCTTCAGAAATAATTCTAATATGCTGACTTGCTGCCCGGAAAACATTTCTTATTATTATCAATGTTAAACAGTTGTTTATTTTTATTATATTTTTATGGGAAAAGTGATATCAAAATTTAATAGCACTTCTTTTTATTGCACACAACAATCTGTCAATACATCAAACATTATACAATAAAATAATGCTAATTATTGTCATCACTAAATTATATGCATAATACCAAGATAAATAATTCTGCAGGATATGTTTCCAACAGTGTTTCATTGTTAATCTGTGATGGTAACACTTTTCTGTCTGTTTTGAGTGACATACGTGGGCATGTATTAGCATCTCAAAAGTGATTACCATCAACAGGTCAGCATAGAGAACATTCCGTCTGGAGAATTTCTAGGAAAATGTTCATTCAAGCCTACGTTTGGTTTCATCTGCATCATTATGTAACAGTGATTGCTTCCTTTTGCATGCCATCTCTGGGCCTGCGTGAATTCGCAGAGGTTTGGCACTAGTTCCAACTGAGAAAACCTACGTGCTGTATCACCATCAACAACAATCCTTGCATGCTTTCAAGAATATCACTAATGTGTCTGGAATAACTACTAATCCTATTCTCTATGGTTGCAGACAGCAACCTCCAATTAAACTCTTCTGTGTCTAATTACACAGCTTATGAGAATGCGGACACGGTGATGAATCAAGGGAAATCATGGGTTATATAACGATTCCTGATGACAGTTGCAATCTAGAAGATTTAGGTCAGATTAAGTTATTTTTCCTTTCACAAAACCCCAAACAATGTAAGCAATTTTAATCAGTTGACAAATATAATATTTCTTAAACCCATGAAGTAGCAGCTCCTTTTTTATAATAAAATTGTAAAAACTGTAGATCTGTTGCGGATGGTACATGCCATCCACTGTGGGACCCTCAATACTTTATAAGATCTAGAGTTGAGTTAGGGTTACCTGCCATGCACTGGCACATAATAGACCTTACAAGGAATGTGCAAGAGTATAATTAAACTGCTGGCGAACATTGCAATGCAATTTACCCGTCATTAATAGACATCATCACTATGCCTTGCTCTGGACAGACAATATTATTAAAGCACATATTTCCCATATTGATGAATGACTAATATGAATAGTGGGATCAATGTGGATATGGTCCTGGGTACAAGCCAATAAATATATATTATGAATATGAGTATATGTGACACTTCTCTATAAATAACAGATTGCTGGTGATGTAAAGCACACTTGGACACAATAAAAGTCCAAATCTCACTTTAAAGAGCTTTGTCAAATTGATTTTTTTTTTTTTTTTTTTTAAATATAGAAAAAGCATTCAGTGTAACATCTGTATATAATACATTCAGGAGTGCATCATTACGTAACAGAGCAGACATCTTGGAAACATTTTAATAAAATAAATTATTAGGGCTAGCCACAGATCAAAATAATTAATTGTGATTAATATAATGATTTTCATAACATTACTTCTTTACTGTATTTTGATTAAATAAATTCAGCCTTAATGAGCATCAGATTTTAATTAAAGTTTCAAAAGCATTGAAAAATCTAAATTACCCCAAACTTTATACCTTTTAGTGTACTAGAATGACTACGAAGACTACGAAAATGTCTCATATGAATTTCATTCAAAAATATTTTTTTATGTTTGTTTAAAGTTTGTTTTTAGCAATGTGTTGATGGGTGTGTCTAAAAAAGTCATGGAGCAAATTACAAAAAATAACGAAGCCAATGACGATTTTTCTTATGCAGTTCAACAGCACATGATCTACTTTAATAATTGATCTGAACTTAAAATGACCTTTTGCATGATTCTACTACAAGCTATTATAAACAATATACAGTCCACTAGTGCACATATATTATTTTTACTGTGTTCTCATATATTCTGAGTGAGGCAAACATATGTGCATTCCGGTTACATAAATCAATAAAAAAACTGAACAGACTATAACAGAGGCCAGACAGTCTGTTCTGATTTATCTGTGAACAAATTAAAGACCTTTTCAACATTGGACACTGAAACTGCATCAGTCAGAACCTGCATGCTTCTGAGACACAGAAGGGTTTCATTTTTAAGGTTGTTTATGACATTGGCCTGACTATTAATGACCCAAACCTGATGTTCAAGACCCAGAACTCTACGCATGATGACTGACGATGGGCGCATTCTCAAACCTCTGCCCCAAATCCATCAGACTTTCAATTGCACTGTTTGCGCTCTTCTGCTACGGTGCACATGTGTTTCGCCTTAAGCGAGTGTATTTTTAGAAAGCGATGGGGAGGTGACGGACTCTGAATGGTACACATGGGGGCAGAGGGTGATGGCTGGGGGCAATTACTAGAAGTGTAATTATATGAGAGTGGGTTGAAGTTCAGCAAATGATTAATATGAGGAGAATGCAAAACATCCTTACAATGGAATAGGATGTTGAGGGATGAGCTGATAATTGGTTTAGTCTTTCAAAATCCTGTGTTAGTCTTCCATCTATATCCAGCATCTTTATTCAGAAAGTGGAGTAAGTGCCTTTGTTACTCACAGATAGACAAAAAATATATTGGAAACACATGGCCAAGTCCCTGTTTCTGTGTGAAGTGGATAAACATTTCAACGTGCAACGCCGAAAACAACAATGTAAACCAAACGAAAGCTCTGCATTCCTGACTAACATTTACTTATTTACTTTTATTCCTGGTAATTTGGATGCTTGTAAAAGAAAGATGGGATTCTCTGTTGTGGTTTGGTTTGCTGGGGGCAGAAAACAGAGTCTAGGATGATGAATTCTATGAATTATGACATGGAAAGAAAGGGAGTGGAGAGTAGTAGTCAGCATTTAGTCTTTAAGGGGTCATTATATTTCACTAGGGCAAGATGTCTCTCAAAAACGTAGCTTGCATGTTAAAACACCTGCTCTGGTTCTTCAATGAGGTCAAATCGGATCACAGTTGACTGTCATCAAACAGATCAACAATTCTGGAAAACAGGGTGGAGGAAATCTCAGCAATTATCAGCACTGAAGTTTGCTGATGAGCAAAATTAGATTTAAATCGTTAGAACCGAAAACTTGGTTAACAGGTGCGAGCGAAGAGAGACATAGAGAGCTCTAATCTTGTTCTGAGGTAATCACAACCATACGTGAGGCTGGGAAGGTTACTTTTAAAATGTATTTCACTACAGATTACAAAATACATGCTTTAAAAAGTAATCAGTAATGTATTTCGTTAGATTACTCAGGTTTAGTAACCTAATCTAAAACTTTAGAATACTTTGAAATACTTTATATAACACAAAGGAACATATTAACTTAATATCTTGTTTTTATGTTTTCTCTTTGCATTTTTTAACAACATCAGTTTTCCACAACATTTCTTTGAACAACAACAACAAAAAATGTTATGTCATTTAAATCTACCAATCAATATAAATTCAGTTTGAATACAAAGAATGGGATTCCGATTTCATGCTGCATTCCAAGCTTCAAAACGAACACCAAACATATCATAAAAGTAGCCAAAACAACTGGCACAGTTCTCCAAGTTATACAATAGATTTGTTTATGGACCAAACTTTAAGTGATTACATAATCCTCTCTATGGAGAAGCGATCGCTGAGTCAAAATGGACAGGGCTCGTTTCCCAAAGCAACTATACGGTCGCAAATAATGTCGTTATAGTTAATTTAACAACCACAGTTTGCTAACGATGCATTTGGGAAACATACCCCAGATCTATCCAGTTTAATGTGAACCATCCACACTGGTTTCGTTAAACAAAAGAAATGATTTATTTAAAAGAGTGACTCAAAAGAATCATCTGTGCACGAATCGAATCATGAACTCGCATTACCGCGCCAAAGACGATCTATTCTAGAACATTTCGAATGAATAAAGACACACAATCGTTTGACTTTATAAACTTTTATTTCATGCATGATTCATATGGATCTGTTAACTGAATGCAAAGTGTGAAATCTAGGAGAATTCGGTGTCATTTTTCAATTAAATTCTTAGAAATATTAAACGTAATGATTCAACACTCAAAATATGAGAAAATAGAAAAACGAGTTAGGCTACTGGATAAAATTTTTCAAAGATCAAGAACAACTTCCCTCAAGATGCTTTTTCAGATTAGACGTTGTATCCTCCGATGCTGATAGAAGTTTTGATGCAAGTAGGCACTGCACTGAGATGTATACCCTTTTCAGATTTATATAATAGTCTTTGTATTTCCACAAGAGAAATGCATTACGCAAACGGCTTTTTGTTGTGTCGTCCATTTATGTGTTGTGATGAGCATGAGTTGCTAAATGAACTTTTTATTTTTTTTTCAACGGACAATCAGTTGCCTTATTGATTAAAATCCCCAAACTGTTTACATAAATATTAAATTAAGAAATTACATTAATTTAATCAAAGTAATCACTTTGGTAATCTAAAATACTTTTCGGATGTAACTGTAATTTGATTACCACCTATTTAAAATGTAATTAAGGAAATAGAGTTATTCATATTTTGTATTTTAAATAAGTAACGCCGTTACATGTATTTCGTTACTCCCCAGCCCTGAGATATACAGAGCAAAAACACAGTTGCGAACATTATGTTTCATACAACAGTCCAAGACAAGATGTTAAAAGTGAGTTACTTACCTTTTGGATACAATATTGCCAGTACTTTGTCTAGTTTTGCTCCGCCGACGAGAATAAGTCCAAAGGAAGCTACCACAAAATCAGCCGTTGGGCATCGCGGAGGAATACAAAGTTGTGCTGTTTACTGTTTAATGAATCTGTGAATGAATTCTTTTTGAACGAATCGATTCAATGAATCACCTATAGCTAATATATTCACTTGTTTGTGAAAGAATTCTTTGAGGAAATGATTCAATGACTCAAAGACTGGTAGCTAATTGTCACCTACTGTAATCTGCAGAAGGAGTGACTGCAAATTTGATCATAAATAATAATTTAAATACAGTACCGTTCAAAACTTTGGGCTCAATGCTCAATAAGATTTTTGGGGTTAGTAAGTTTTTAATTAGATTTTTAAAGAAATTAATAGGCTACTTTTTATTCAGCAAGAAGAACACGTTAAATTGTTCAAATGTCACAAGTAGGCCTAATAATGTTTAATAATGACATTAATAATGTTACAAAAGGTTGTATTCAGTGGCAGTATTTCAAATAAATGTTTTTTTTCTTTTAGCATTCTACTCATCAAATAATCCTGAAACAAATGTACTTCACAGTTTCAACAAAAGTATTAAGCAGCACAACTGTTTTCAACATCATATCATTGATATAAATCATATTAGAATGATTTCTGAAGGATCATGTGACACTAAAGACTGGAGTAATGACTGCTGAAAATTCAGATTTGCCATCACGGTACATTACATTTGAAGATATATTAAAATAAAAAATTGTTATTTTAAATAGCAACAATATTACATTTTTATATTTTTGAACAAATAAATGCAGCCTTGGTGAGCACAACAGACTTGTTAAAAAAAAAAAAAATCTTACTGACCCCCGACTTCTGACTCCGTTCTGTAGTGAACGGACACACACCGTGAACACGGTGGGCAGTGGGCAGCCAATGTTGCGGCGCCCGGGGAGCAGTTGGGGGATCGGTGCCTTGCTCGAGGGTCTCACCTCAGTCGTGGTATTAAGGGCGCTGGACATTCACTCCCCCCATTCAATCCCTGCTGGACCTGAGACTCTAACCTGCAAATTTCAGATTACAAGTCCAACTCTCTAACCATTAGGCCACGACTGCCCCACTTTTAAATTTTTTTTATTATTATTATTTTTCGCCTAATATAAATTATTATTAGCCTAATATAAATGACTTTATCTTAAAGTTTGTCTCAATAAAAATAGGCATAGGGAAACTCAATGCTATTCTTATAATCAGGTGAAGGGGCACCTCTTTTTTCTGAACTTCACCTTGAGCCTGTCAGCTGTTCACTGCTTCCCTCCTCCCTTCTTCACAGAAGCTGCAGTGATCGCCACCCACATGCAGGTGCTTCCTCTCCTCCTCCCTGAGCCAACTCACACTCTGTTCATCTCTTATTACTGATCTCCAAATTAACCTGCCCTCTCCCGCTCTTTGTTCATGTTTTGCCCCTGAGCGGTGGAGTTTTCCATGAAACCGGGCTTGAGAACACGCTCTCAGTCTCCCCTAATAAACAGTGAAAAGATCCAGCCCCGCAGCGACAAACAGCACCGGTTAAACAACATGACATGTGCTACCTTACAAGATGACAGGAGTCAATCCGGCAGAGGTCTAGGAGAGAAAAAACAGGAATGAATCTTGGTGCAGACAAGTGGTCAGCAGGCAGAGACAAAGTTCATTTAACTTAATTTGAAATACAGAACAATGCCTTAAGTTCAAAATACAGATGGTTCTTTTTAAATGACCTTCAGTGTGAACTTTCAGTTTTTTTTTTTGTCTCTCCCCCTGACACACACACACACACTTTAAAGTCAGCATTCAGTCAGACATGATCAAACACATCCTCCTTACAACCTCAACATTAATGTTGTCTTTCAGCACGGCCCAGTGTACGTGCCATCTTCAGCGAGTCCTTAAGAACCAGAGTTCAATTATAAGGGCATGTTTGTACAGTATCTTAGACACACAATTAAACACTTGACAGATATTGTCATTGTAAAGTTGTCTCCCTTGAAGTGGTTTGGGTTGATCATAACATCATCACTTTAGTGAATGCCTCACTTTTATCTATATGCAATGAAAGTATGAGTTTCTATCCAGATTCTGTAGGGTGAAAGTAAGCTGTTTCAAATATTAATAGACCTAATTTTATTTCAGAATACCTGATATCAACTGAAATTATATATGAAAATACAAGAAATACAAAGAATCAAGTGTTTCAATCCAACTTATGACTCAACATACAAAATAAAAATAAAATAGAAAATAAATAATCAAATGAATATAAATGAGAGAATTTATATTAATGTACAATATTCCATTTGTATTAATATCCAAAGTCATATTTTGATGTATATGATTCATATTTTCATAAAAAGCAAGAAAAGTTTTAATATTCAGGACATTTAAAAGCAGTAAAACAATTTTAAACATTATTTTATTTATTTATTTATTAGTCATGCTAATTATTACTATCAACCACTGGCACAGCTTACATTAAAGTAGGGCTGTAAAATCAATAAAATGCGATTAATCATTTCTAAAATAAAAGTTTGTGTTTATATAATATATGTGTGTGTATTGTGTATATTTATATGTAGTATAAATAAATACCCACAGATACATGTATATATTCAAGAAATATATGCAATATATATTTATATATGATATAAATAATATATAAGTAGAAATATATATTAAATATATTTCTTACACACACACACACACACACACACACACACACACACACACACACACACACACACACACACACACACACACACACACACACACACACACACACACACACACACACACACACACACACACACACACACACACACAGACAGACACACGTATGTGTGTATTTATATATTCATAAAGTACACACATATAGCTATATTATGTAAAAACAAATTTTTATTTTGGAAAAGATTAATCGCGATTCATCGATTTTACAGCCCTATAGCATATGTTACACTTTACCCCACTGCAACCATTTTGGAAAAAATTGCTCTACTTAATAATTCATGACTAATCATTAGCTAAGTAATTTACATGGTTTTATATACTGCCAATTCACCAACATGTGATTCAGATTTTTTTAAAATAATATCTGCTACAGAAAAAAGGCACTCTTTACATTTCTCAGTCACAGGTAGCTGTATATAAAGGGCACTTTATGCATCTCATTATCATATTGTGCATTGAAATGTATTGATGATGGAGGAGACACAGCTTACCCACTGACATATCTTCCCCAACCTTTTTCTATATCCCACAGATATGGCTTGATTTTATGTTGAGAACGTACACAACTTTCAAACGAAAATTAGATCACTTATACAATACATTCTTCTTTGTTTCTAAAGTGCGCTCCAGCATGTGTTCAGTTTCTTTTCTAGAGTATCAGCAAAAATAAAAAACGCACCCATTGCATCCATATCATCCTGGGGTGCCAAACAGTAATTCAACTACATATGAAACAACTCTTCTAAAACAAAGCGAAGGAGTCTGGTACATTCCACAGCGCACAAAATCTTTTCCATTGCTTGCTCTTTACTCTATGTTTATAGCATGTCCTTGTGCCCCATAAACAGTTTGAGCAAACAAGCTGCAACGGTTTAAGATGCTTAACATTTTTTGCCTGGTTCTCTGGTCTATGGGGGGTCATTAACTCAGCATTAATCAAATGAGGGAAAAAAAGCCTGTGGTCTGATGGGAGGAAATAGCAAGGAACACAACAGAGCGCAGTTCTCGCAGTCAACACGCAACACTGGCGTGTGCACACTCTTGGAATGGATGTTGTGCCGTGGATGCAGAGAGACTTCGAGAGAGGCTCTAAATAGGAAAAATGTGTCTGTGGCCTCACAGGTTCAAAGAGTTTGGCAATGTGATTTATTCTTTTATTTTCCATGTTGCAATGAAGCTTGGACTGATTTGGGGAAATATCTGCAGGGGTCAGAGGCAAAGCAAGTGGATGGCTTATATGAACTATTGAATGTAAAAAGCCACCAAAAATGTATTTCCTGTTTACTTTTAATTACTTCCAAGATTTTAGTCATAATGGTGCATCATGTTAAAGCATTTGGCACAGATCATTCATTCACACCCCCCTCAGCCACAAACAGCATCTTTGAATCATCAGCGCTGACATCATTGCTATTCTTGTTGAAACACGTTTGAATCTGACAGGTCTCAGGGCAGAAACTCTTGACAATGTGATGATGTTAATCTCATGGCAACTAGCAGATATATTTTTAAGCAAAGAACTTTCTATTCATTCTATTGTGTTCCATTCATTTTGACTAATCATCAAAGAATCCTGGAAAAAAAAACAGATCACCGTTTCCACAAAAATAAGCATTGATAACAATAAGAAATGTTTCTTGAGCAACAAATCAGCATATTAAAATGATTTCTGCAGGATCATATGACACTAGAATAATGGCTGCTGATAAATTGCAATATATTTTACAATATTACTATTTTGTCTTTATTTTTGATCAAATAAATGCAGCCATAGTGAGTATAAAAGACTTAATTCATTCAAAAAATGCTTTTGAATGAATATGTGACCCTGGACCACAAAACCAGTCTTAAGTCGCTGGGGTATATTTGTAGCAATAGCCAAAAATACACTGTATGGGTCAAAATGATCGATTTTTCTTTTATGCCAAAAATCATTAGGATATTAAGTAAAGATCATGTTCCATGAAGATATTTTGTAAATTTCTTACCGCAAATATATCAAAACCTCATTTTTGATTAGTAATATGCATTGCTAAGGACTTCATTTGGACAACTTTAAAGGCGATTTTCTCAATATTTAGATTTTTTTGCACCCTCAGATTCCAGATTTTCAAATAGTTGTATTTCGGCCAAATATTGTCAGATCCTAACAAACCATACATCAATGGAAAGCTTATTTATTCAGCTTTCAGGTGATGTATAAATCTCAATTTCTAAAAATTGATACTTAAGACTGGTTTTGTGGTCCAGGGTCCAGGGTATATATATATATATATATATATATATATATATAGAGAGAGAGAGAGAGAGAGAGAGAGAGAGAGAGAGAGAGAGAGAGAGAGAGAGTTGAATTTAATTAAAACAATTTGAATTTCAGTCTTATTTTTAATGTGTCCTCAGTTTGCTTTGCTTACAGCAGTGCTCAAGCTGCATGAACTCCAAAACCTGACAATCATGTTCTCCAGCATACTTTAAGATGATCCAAAGAGCATCTTGTGCTTTTGTAAAATGATCACACTTAAAAATAATGTTGAATCTTTCAGTTCAAAACCTGTCAACTTTGTTTATTTCTTGGTCTATTTTTTTTTTTTGACCCCATTGTAATAGAGATAAAATGCAAGAAGGAGAAAAAGAGGAAAATGCTCATCTGTTGTCCCCATATTGGCCCCTGTTCTATCAAACATTTACATTCCAACTGAAACACACACACACACACACACACACACACACACACACAAACTATTCAGGCACAGCGGTTGTTCTTAGATTCCGATTTTGTTTTTCATATTCCATTTAAATTGAATGTAAATCAAATGCAATTATCTCATGGGCCGTGGGGGGTGAAGTAATTATTTTTGCGATTACAGAGGACTGTTGTGAATTAAATTAGCTGGCTCGAAGAATGTTTAACAAACATTAGAAGGATGACAACCGCTCCATCTTACTAAACATGGCACATGATTGGCACCCTTACTAACATAACATTTATCTTTTTCCACTGATAACTCTCTCGTTCTCTAACATAAACCTTGCGGTTTCTTCTTTAGTGCTTAAAGTATCGTCACAAATCTGTTACTTTTATACAGACAGCTCTAAACCTGTCTATCATGTGCTCTAAAGCACAGCTCAAAAGCATCTTGTCATGTGACTGATACTCTTTTGCAACATCTGAAGGGCTTTTCAAATGCCAAATGGGAATAGTCACAACCCTTAGATACATAATATGCACGATTTATCACTTTAACTCACATGACTTTTGACTCATCATTAAAAACATTTCAAAATACACCAGAGGCCTCAGGAAAAATCATCCACCTGAATTCCTGCTAAGCTCTTCCTACATATTTACTCAAAATCCAGCCGCACAACCGTAAAAATGCCGAACTGAAGATGAGTGCTTTTAATCATTACGACAATATGACGCTTCCAGAGACAGCCCAACAGACAGATAACATTCTCCGGACTATTTCTGGAAAAAAATAAATTGTCTTTTTATGATACCCTTTGGACCTGGTGGAATGAAGGTCTAATTCAAACCAGAGAGGGTATCCTACTGGGGTGTCAGATGTTTCAACTGTCCCACGTCTGTCTGTTGTCGTTCACAGCTGAATCCCCATTTTCTAGTCGAGCCCCATAAAATATGGAATGATTACAGCTGTTAGTATATTTATCCCGGCATTAACATTGTGATTCATCGGCAGATGAGCCAGTTGTTAGTGCTGATTTTGTTTGTCAGGGTGTTTTTATTGTTGCTGTTGCTACATTGAGAGCACATAGATATTTGTATTACGTTTCAGCCCAGATCTAGAAAACATGCAGGGTAATATGATACGCACAAATATGACTCCAGTTTTGGGATTAGCGTGTGCAGGTGTTACGGTCACAGCTTGCGTTCCCGACACTGTTTGTCTGTGCATGTGTTAGGGTGTAACCATGGAAACAAAATGGGAGCCCATGCAAATTATATGCTTTGATCACACCCTGTTTGCTCAAGGTATTAGAGTTCATATAAACAAAAAAGTATGATTTGATTCTCAGTTCAGTTCAAATAAGGGGGTATACACAAACACACTCTGATTTATAGCAATTGGCACTGATTAATGTTTTTTATTAGTCACAGTTTTTTATTTCTATTTATTTATTTATATCCATGAACCCACAATGAGAGAGGTGAATTCTTCATTTGTTGGCTTTAGACACAATAAAGCTGTTAAAATACAGCAAAGTCTTTTTTTATTTAACTTGAAGCTTGAAGATATAATGGTAACAATAAGGTTTCATTTGTTAACTACATTAGTTAAAATGAACTAACAATGAACAACACTTCTACAGCATTTATTTATCTTTGTTCATGTAAATTTCTACATTTATTAATACATTCAAAATATCATCTGTTAACATTAGTTAACACACTGTGAAGTGTGAACAAACAAAGATTGATTGTATTTTTATTAACTAGTATTAACAAAGGTTCATATACTAAATGCTGTAAATAAACTGCTAGTTATTATGAAGAAAATAGACCCTATTGTAAGTTGTTACTGATACACTGTACAACTACTAAGTTGAGCTCAATCAACAGTATTTGTGGCATAAATTTGATTAACATAAAAAAAATCATGTTTATTATTGTGTATCATTGTATATAAGCTGTAAAGTTGTTCTTGTCAGATTTATGCTATTACTGCAATGCCAGATCAGAAAATTGGATATAACCTTGCACTGTTACTGTAAAATATGATTTCTTTTTTTAAAAAAAAGTTGTAAATACAAGAAAGATTATTGGAGTATTGTTATTATTATTTTTAATTTTTTTTTTTTTTTTTTTTTACAAGAAATCGCTATTTTAGTTTTTCTATTTAAGAATTTCACATTTAATTCAGTTACTTGTTTTTGTATTTGTTTCCCTAGTGAAAAATAAATATACTAAAATGTATTTGAAATACATTTATTTCATGCTAAGTATACTACAAATATATTTACATATTTATGTACTTAATACCCTGCAATTTTAGTACTAAACTGGTACTTAATGCACTTTAATTGTGCTGAAGTAGTGCTGAAGTCCAACTAAAGAATATACTGAAACATATTTGATTATGCTAAAGTGGAATCTTGCATTTAAAGACAAATATTATTAAAATATCTGCTGTGATGCTCCATATAAAGTTTAATTATAATTTTTATATCAGTAAGTCTTGAGTGATATGTCAGTAAATATGTTATTAGCTGTGAACTATACTTAGTATGAAATAAATGTATTTTAAATATATTACTTTTTTTTTTTTTACTAAGGATGTCAAACTAGCAATTAAAGTGAAAACTGTTTCAATAGCTTTTGTCAATGTATAAGGGAAATTCTGTCATCAATTACTCACACTCAAGTTGTTTCAAATTTTCTTTCTACTGTGCACCACAAAAAACAAAAACAAAAAAAATCATAATAATAATTTTTTGAAAAATGTTAGTGTAAAAGTGTTTTTTGTCCATACACTGAAAGACATTATTTATAGAATTTGTGGAACACAAAACAAGATGTTTTGAAAGCCTATCAAAACATCTTTTGAGTGCCACAATTTCAGTAAATACTAACAAACAAAAAAATCATTTACAGATAGCATTATATGGCAGGGCACCCAAGTATTATTCCTAGAAAACATATACTCAGAACTCAGAAGGTTGTGCACATCTGAATGATTTTTATAGCCCCATTTAATCCAAAAAGTGCACAGATGCTTCATAGATGATGTAGCGACAGCGTATATTCACAATTTGCTTGAATGGAGCCAGTAGGGCTGAAGCAGTTAAGAGGTCCCGCGTCTCTCTGCTTTGACTCCAATAAGCAGTGCTTATCTCTGGCACAGTGTCAGAAAATGGCACGAGCCTGCAGACCCCCCTTCATCCACAAGGAACTCATAAGGAAACAGTCTCGCTGCTGCAGGCTATAGGCTGCTCTCACTTATGCTCTGCAGATCAACCGCCAACCACACTGATGGATGTCTTGTATTCACAGCAAAAAAACAGTACAAAGTGTTAAGTCAACAAAGATTTTCAGCACAGAAAGAGATCACGGTCAGCACGCTGCTTTTATGATAAAAACTGAAGTCTCATCAATTTTACCTTCATTTTAAGGTTTATGGTGTTTAAAAACTGGACATTAACCTTAAAAAAATAAGCTCCCATTTACTTCCATTGTAAGTGCCTAACTGTAAACCAGATATACAGGTGCATCTCAATAAATTAGAATGTCGTGAAAAAGTTCATTTTTTCTTGTACGTTATTTCAAAAAGTGAAACTTTAATATATTTTAGATTCATTGCATGTAAAGTAAAACATTTAAAAAAAAATGTTGTTTTAATTTTGATGATTAGAGCTTACAGCTCATGAAAGTCAAAAATCAGTATCTCAAAATATTAGAATATTTACATTTGAGTTTGAATAAATGACCATCCCTACAGTATAAATTCTGAGTATCACTTGTTCTTTGAAACCACAATAATGGAGAAGACTGCTGACTTGGCAATGATCCAGAAGACGAACATTGAAGCCCTCCACAAAGAGGGTAAGTCACAGAGGGTCGTTACTGAAAGGTGAGGCTGTTTACAGAGTGCTGTATCAAAGCATATTAAATGCAAAGTTGACTGGAAGGAATAATTTGGGTAGGAAAAGTTGCACAAGGAACAGGGATGACCGCAAGCTTGAGAATACTGTCAAGCAAAGCCGATTCAAACACTTGTGAGAGCTTCACAAGGAGTGGACTGAAGCTGGAGTCAGTGCATCAAGAGTCACCATACTCAGACGTCTTCAGGAAAAGGGCTACCAAGCCACTTCTGAACCAGAGACAATGTCAGAAGAGTCTTAAGAGAAAGAACTGGACTGTTGCTCAGTGGTCCAAAGTCCTCTTTTCAGATGAAATTTTGCATTTCATTTGGAAATCAAGGTCCCAGAGTCTGGAGGAAGAGTGGAGAGGCACAGAATCCATGTTTCTTGAAGTCCAGTGTGAAGTTTCCACAGTCTGTGATGATTTGGGCTGCCATGTCATCTGCTGGTGTTGGTCCACTGTGTTTTCTGAAGTCCACAATCAACGCAGCCATCTACCAGGAGATTTTAGAGCACTTCATGCTTCCTTCTGCTGACAAGCTTTATGGAGCCGCTGATTTCATTTTCCAGCAAGACTTGGCACCTGCCCACACTGCCAAAGGTACCAAAAGCTGGTTCAGTGACCATAGTGTTACTGTGCTTGACTGGCCAGCAAACTCACCAGACCACCCTATAGAGAATCTATGGGGTATTGTCAAGAGGAAGATGAGAGACACAAGACCCAACAATGCAGAAGAGCTGAAGGCCACTGTCAAAGAAACCTGGGCTTCCATACCACCTCAGCAGTGCCACAAACTGATCACCTCCATGCCACGCTGAATTGAGGCAGTAATTAAAGCAAAAGGAGCTCCTAACAAGTATTGAGTACATATACAGTAAATGAACATACTTTCCAGAAGGCCAACAATTCACTATAAATGCCACACATTCCATGCGCACGAGGTAATTCTGATTGGACACACATGTTCTAACAGTATCTGCTGTCTCATTTCAGCCAAATCATATCTGGGGGATAAACAAGATGCATCTACAGCTATGTTGCATTTCAAAGCAATCACAGCACATTAGTGTAATGACTGAAAAATAGCCACTAAGCACATGTTTTGCATTTCAAACGTACATGTGCAATGCAGCTTTTTAATTACAAGATGACCCCACCTGACTCTATAAACTTAGAGTTGGGGTTTCAAAGGCAGTTGAAATTAACGATGGATGATGGGAGAACCTCAAATGTTTTCCAATTAAATATCTACATTTTATACAATGATGCAAGTGTTTTATACAATATGAGTTTAAAAGTCATATGCTGTCTCAAAAACACATTTTATTGTCAAGATACTTTCAGATCAAATGTTTTTGAAGAGCATCTTTTCAAGAGCAAGGATATTTCACTCAAAAATGAATATTCTGTAATCATTTACTCATGTCGATCCAAACCTGTTTGACTTTAAGTTTCTTGTTATTGATTGTTATTTTTAATTATTTTTTACTTTATTTGCGGCTTATAGTGCTAATTAAGTGAATTTTGGACATGTAAAAAAATTCAAATGTTCTTTCCTAATAAAGATTGAAAACTCCTTTTGCAGCTTTTGCAGCTGTGACCATTTGCTTTATATACGGTAAAGCTTTCCAACAATGAAACACGATCTAATGTTTGCACAACATCAAGCTTCGTTTGACTACTCTTTAATGCAGTTTGTGTACAAATCTAGTTACACCAAAATAAAAAGGATGTAATTTTAAAAACCTGTTCTGAATAATTCTTATTTTCCTGACCTTTTGACACTAAAAAACACACTTAATCCCAGAGTGACCATGGTTTACGTGCACTAAATAAACACGCAGAAATTCTGAAGTGCTGAGTCAAAATTCATCTGGAGGAGCGAATTCAGTCACGGATCATAAATAAAGGGCAGAATTGGATTAAATCAAGATGTGAACAGGGAATGCGGTCACAGATTAAGAATGAATAGTAAAGGGACAGTTAACACAAAGCAGATTATGAAGTGCTAAAAATAATTCATATGCACAAACCGTCTCATCTTCACGGAGTGAAGTTGTGTGTTTGAAACCACCCCCTGGTGCCTAACACAGGCCAAGCGAAGCATCAATCATTTATGTTTTCACCAAACAAGAATCTGGCAGCAGCCCACACACATTTTAATCCAACAATTTATGGCCAATGTACCATAGCACGTGTAAATTCATAAGATGAGAGGTAAACAGATAAAAGCTAACCTGCTATATTATCTGACCAGCCATGTGTTGGATTGACAGGGGCAACAGATCGGAGCAAAGGTTTTCTTCTCCAAATAGTGAAAGGTGTCAGAAATAATGAAATTTGGGTTTTCGAAACCGAATTCGGCAGATCTCCATCTGTTTTGTGAGAAGCTCTGATGAAGCTGTCCCTGGACCATGCGGCATGTCCAGCGTAGCCCCTTTGCAGATGGATGTTCAGGTGTTCTCTGTGGGGCCTAATTCATTTCATGGTCAGAAGTTAGGAATGTATGAACACAGATTTCTATGGCTGATCAGAAATGCCAGAATTGTTTGCATTCCGAGAAGATTATTATTATTTTTTTGCTGAATTTTCTGCAATTAAAACTACCCGAGCTAACTGATCATACATGAATGACAGCATTCTAAACAGATTGCAAATTCCTTAAAGGAATTGTTTACCCTTAAATTAACATTTGTTTAAAATTTACTCAACCTCTGGTCATCCAAGATGTAGATGAGTTTGTTTCTTCATCAGAACAGATTTGGAGAAATGTAGCATTAAATCACACTTGCTCACCAATTGATCCTCTGAAGTGAATGGGTGCCGTCAAAATGAGAGTCCAAACATAAAATCATCACAATAATACACAAGTAATCCCCACGACTCCAGTCCATTAGTTAACATCTTGTGAAGTTGCAAGTTTGTAAGAAGCAAATCCATCAATAAGGTTCCACCGACATATTTATTTAAAACTTTTTTCACTTGTAAACAACCCAAGTGAAAAAATAGTTTTAATAATTTGTTTAATAATTCATAATATTTTGACAGCCCAAAGGGCTGCAGTCCACATTTCCAAGTGCAACGTTGTCGTTGTCCTTACGGGACATTAAAGAACCATTAATGGAAAAAAAAGTGTGTTGGTACAGGTGCATTGGAGTGTATTGTGAATATACTAAAGTAATAAACCTTCTGAAAAGTTTATTAAAGGTGCAAAGAAATCAAAACATTGAGGAATTCGCCTTTAAAGTTGTCCAAATGAAGTCCTTAGCAATGCATATTATAAGTTTATATAAATTCACGATAGGAAATTAACAAAATATCTATACTTAATATGCTAATGATTTTTGGCATACAAGAAAAATCGATAATTTTGACTCATACAATGTATTTTTGACTATTGCTACAAATATACCCATGCTATACTTATGACTGTTTTCTTGGTTCAGGTTCACATATGTATGTAAAGCTGCTTTGCAACAATGCAAAATTGTGAAAAGCACTATTTGAAGTGTGGTTAAATTACTGAAAATGTAAAGTTCATAACTATACAAAGTACTGCATCATTCTGAATTATTATAATTATTTGTAACTCAAAACGTTTCTTTTTATCTATACTATTTTTATACTCAAGTAGAACTAAAATAGTGTATTGTACATTTAATCATAACAGATCAACAGAGGATTCCGCTAAAATAAATTACTGAAGTATTATTTCAATATTTAACAAGATAAATTGTTTTATTTACAAATCCCCCATTGTGCTGTAGGCAAAATTTGTGTTGGGAAACTGCCCTTACAGCACCTGTTAGCAGAATCATACTGGATGTTTCAATTCATACCTCAAATTTTCTTTGGTTTGCCCAAAAAGAAAGTCTCATCTTAAAAAAATTACATAGCACAATCTTAAAATTTCATCATTCTCAGATTTGAAATACACGGTGAGACTTGTGTCTTTAGCTGCAATGAGTTTCTAGACTCTAAAAAGGTTTCTTCTGAAAAATGTGTCAAAACTGCAACACAGATTCCCAACAGAGTGCACTCTACCGAGTTCAGGTGTTTAGCAAAAGTACAGTAAAACTGAGTGTTGGTGAATTTCACAGCTCATGAAAGTATAAGGTGAGGAGAGACTGACTTGTCAAGCCCCCTTCACTGAACATACTGTAGCCTATATTTAGGCCAATGTTAAAATCACATTATTAAAATACAAACCCGATTCCAAAAAAGTTGGGACACTGTACAAATTGTGAATAAAAACAGAATGCAATGATGTGGAAGTTTCAAATTTAAACATATCAAATGTTTAAACTGAGAAAATGAAAAAAAGTTGGGACAGGGCCGTGTTTACCACTGTGTGGCATCCCCTCTTCATTTTATAACAGTCTGCAAACGTCTGGGGACTGAGGAGACAAGTTGCTCAAGTTTAGGAATAGGAATGTTGTCCCATTCTTGTCTAATACAGGCTTCTAGTTGCGCAACTGTCTTAGGTCTTCTTTGTCGCATCTTCCTCTTTATGATGTGCCAAATGTTTTCTATGGGTGAAAGATCTGGACTGCAGGCTGGCCATTTCAGTACCCGGATCCTTCTTCTACGCAGCCATAATGTAATTGATGCAGTATGTGGTCTGGCATTGCCATGTTGGAAAATGCAAGGTCTTCCCTGAAAGAGACGATGTCTGGATTGGAGCATATGTTGTTCTAGAACTTGGATATACCTTTCAGCATTGATGGTGCCTTTCCAGATGTGTAAGCTGCCCATGCCACACGCACTCATGCAACTCCATACCATCAGAGATGCAGGCTTCTGAACTGAGCGCTGATAACAACTTGGGTTGTCCTTGTCCTCTTTAGTCCGGATGACATGGCGTCCCAGTTTTCCAAAAAGAACTTCAAATTTTGATTTGTCTGACCACAGAACAGCTTTCCACTTTGCCACAGTCCATTTTAAATGAGCCTTGGCCCAGAGAAAATGCCTGCGCTTCTGGATCATGTTTAGATATGGCTTCTTTTTTGACCTATAGAGTTTTAGCCGGCAACGGCGAATGACACGGTGGATTGTGTTCACCGACAATGTTTTTTGGAAGTATTCCTGAGCCCATGTTGTGATTTCCATTACGGTAGCATTCCTGTATGTGATGCATTGTGGTCTAAGGGCCCGAAGATCACGGGCATTCAGTATGGTTTTCCGGCCTTGACCCTTACGCACAGAGATTGTTCCAGATTCTCTGAATCTTTGGATGATATTATGCACTGTAGATGATGATAACTTCAAACTCTTTGCAATTTTTCTCTGAGAAACTCCTTTCTGATATTGCTCCACTATTTTTCGCTGCAGCATTGGGGGAATTGGTTATCCTCTTCCCACCTTGCCTTTTGAGAGACACTGCCACTCTGAGAGGCTCTTTTTATACCCAATCATGTTGCCAATTGACCTAATAAGTTGCAAATTGGTCCTCCAGCTGTTCCTTATATGTACATTTAACTTTTCCGGCCTCTTATTGCTACCTGTCCCAACTTTTTTGGAATGTGTAGCTCTCACGAAATCCAAAATGAGCCAATATTTGGCATGACATTTCAAAATGTCTCACTTTCAACATTTGATATGTTATCTATATTCTATTGTGAATAAAATATAAGTTTATGAGATTTGTAAATTATTGCATTCCTTTTTTATTCACAATTTATACAGTGTCCTAACTTTTTTGGAATCGGGTTTGTACTTAAAACACTTTTAAGGGGTGAAGGAACAAACAAATATCAATACACAGAATGTGATATTGTCTCTTGTGCCATAGTCTTAGGTGAGAACTCATACAGCGGCCTTGTTTACTTAAATTATATGACAACATACAATACAAACAATCCCCACAGACATACATTATATGGCCTTCATACAGCTACAGGATCATAAGATGAGTTGCTTCATTCATCCCTTATTGACACTAGCTGTTGGGCTGAGTGAGCATGCTCGTGTCATTGGGGTTATGAAGTGGCGTCCTCTTTCAAAGGTTCCATCCAGTTAGTTTATATGGTATCTATGTGTGAAAATCACTTTTAACAAGTTTCAAACATGTTGTAGATGGAATTAATAACCTAGCCAGTGTACTTTCTTAAAGGTGAATATATATTTCATCCTTCCCCGAATGCATTTGTAAAAAGTATAGTATTTTACAAATGAATTTGTAGGGCACTGTGCTTGATGAAAGCATGAAATAACTACATTTAGAATGTATTTTCAGTTAGTATAGACACGTCAATCTAGTTTTAGTACACTTATCATAAAATAAATATATTTTAAATACTTATTTTTCACTAGGGAAGTGTTTGATCTGTCCATATTTGTTGTGTGGGTTGTGTGGATTAATATGGTTTTTTTTTTCAGCTGTTTGAACTCTCAATCTCATGGCACCCATTCACTGCAGAGAATTCATTGGTGAGCAAGTGATATAATGCTAAATTTCTCCAAATCAGTTCAGATGAAGAAGTATTTATTTATTTTTTTTAGCTATTTTGATTTTTGGGCTAATTATTCCTTTAAGGATCCAACACACATGTTGCAATGTCACTGTATTTGACTGAATGTCTGACAAAGCAGGTGTAGCTCCAGGGAACATGTAACACTTGTTTAAACATTACACATGAGTGTGTGCAGTGCTTCTATGTTCTCAGGAAGTTTAAACTACAAGGAAAAACACAGATAACTGGAATCCCATCACGTGTAACATAACTATTCAGACTTTTGTGCTTAAAACACATGCCGCACTTTTCATAGATGAGGTGTCATTCACAAAGTGCCAACAGGCTTTTATTTAAAACATTTTTTGGCATAGGTCCTGCTGATATGAATAAAATACTGAATAATAATAATAATAAGAAGAAGAAGAAGAAGAAGAAACAACATTGATGATTTGTAATATTAAAACATTAGAATGGGACAGTGGTCAGTCTTAGGTCATTATAGTTGTGCAGATTGGAAGATTTTGAAGTAACCCCAAAATAACCCTAAATGTTAGGAATGCTGTCTCACATTACTTCCTGAACACTCATTGTTACAGGATTTAACCATTCATCTTAAAAACATTTTAAGTGAATTAAATGAAATAAAAAACATATCTGATTTTGACAGAATCTTCTGGTAACTTCCTCTTGAATGTGTACTGATGGTAATAAGATACAATTAGCATGTGCGGCAAACCTTACAACGGACCTCCATGAAAGCAGGCTGGAAATGAAGTGATTCCTGTTTGTATAAAGATAAATAAGAACAATTTCATTGAGTCTGTGTCTAAAATTATTTAGTATAAAGATTACATAAGCAAAAATAAGCGTTATGTAGTGCAATTCAGACAAATTCTAATATCACCACAAAGAAGATAACAAGCCAAGAACCAAAGAACTAAACTCGACATAACAAGAAGTCCCAAAAGCAAAATTAGACTGTGCGCTGCTCATAGCCAAGGAAAAATCTCTGAATTACTGTGTCCTGATTACTGACTTATAGTCTGGCTACAATATTAAGATTACATAAAGGGAAGCATGTGTCATCATTCATATAATCATTCACTCAGTTTTTAAAAATGCAGTGGAAAATATTTTATTGTACTTTGAGAGCAGGTCACATGACATGCTGGTTAACAGCAAGTGTTCTAATGAACACACCCTGAGAAGGTTGAGTGTGACTTCGTAAGACTTCAGAGTACACCATGAACTCAATAAATAAAAAATAATCCGAGCATTGCCTTAAAACTTTACCTAACGGTCGTCACAATTAATTGACTTAATTCAGTCTTGTAATTAAAATAATTGTTTTTACTTAATTTGTATTTAACTGGCTAATAACAATGAAAGACATTGTAACATAGCCTTGCTGAGACCTGACACAGGATTGTTTCATTGTCATTTACAGAAATAATTGATTTGATTTACTCATAACCATAATGGTGACTTCAAAACCAACTGTTATTTACAACAAAACAATATCAGCATCACCAAACTTTTTGAACAGTGATGAGAAGTGATAAAAAACAATTTCCTTGTTGAGCTTGACTAAAAAATAAATATATAAATAGTGTTGTTTTTGGCGGCCTGTTTTAATTTTAGTTTTAGTCTAGTCTTTGTGTGTAGCTGTCATTTTAGTTTTTATTAGTTTTAGTCATGTTCTTTTTAGTCTAGTCAAGTTTTAGTCAACTAAAAGTCTGAGCATTTTAGTCTCATTTTAGTCCGAATTATCCATGACTATTTTTGTCTAGTTTTAGTCGACGGAAACTGATGACATTTAGTCTCTTTTAGTGTCTTTTTAGTAATGCAATTCTATTTAACCCAGTCAATATAGTATAAATACCTAGTAGTATAGACGAAACCAAAATTTTCTTTTAGCCAAACCCATTTCAAACAAGCTTATCTTATTATATTATTGTTACCTTATAGACTCAAGAATACATCCATTCCAGACACGGAAGGCGCACTGATTTGAATTTACAACATTTATTTATTTTGATTTTGTGGCTGCATTTCTCCCCATCTTTTTCCACAACACATTCCGTTTTCTTTTCCACTTCTATGTAATGAATTAAAGTCACAGTGCATTGTTCTTGATCAAAATTGACCCGATTAGCATTAAAAATAACAAATTTCACCATAAAATCATGTAAGTAATGTGCTTCGTGTTTCACAATCACCATATGAAAAAATAAAATGCACGAAAACACATCACTTTTTGCCCAAACTTCAAAGGTCTGTTAAATTAATAAAACTAGAGTTATTTGTTAGCTTTAATATTACTTTTTCAATTCAATTATTCAATCCAATTACACTTTATTGTTGGAATTCTTTCCAAAATTTGTCTTGGATCTCACAGTGTGTCTCGCATCAATTCACATCGATAAGCGAACAATACAATAGACACACTTTAATACAAACACTACAGTGCATTAGAATAGTGAGTCCTTTCTATTTTCCAGAGCCCAGAGGCCTGTTTGAACCCCCAATTCTGATTTATTAATTTTACAGACTGATACACAAAAGATTGATGTAACATAGCAAATTCAATCTAGCTGTTAGATGGCAAAAATTTATATTCCTCATACAAAATGTGAGAAGGTTCAGACATAGGCAAATTTTTCATGATAGGATCAGGAATTTTTTCGTACACACATCTTGAAAACTTGTTTATCGTGTAAACTACATATTATTTACATATGTGTGTGGGACAGAGGGGAAGGGTTGCATCACAGAGTATGCTGGCCATATCATACATCAAAGCACATGGCACAGTGTTCGGAGGAAAACGCTGGAAAATATCATATGACAGAAATGACGCTCGTCTGTATTGCAGTACAAGCCGCGGTTCAGCTGCGCGCGACAAACGCTGTCAGTATGAAAGCACAATGGGCGCGCGCTGCTCCTGCTTTGCATACGCACCGCTTCTGCGTCGCTCACACTTACGGTGTGAAACGGGCGTCAGACTTAACTTTGTTTGTTGTTTTCTTCTAAATAATGCCGCGAGTGGGGCTTAAGGAAGTGACGTCGCCTGCGTCTGATGCAAGTGAGAAACAAATATAGCAAAATAATAGTAATAACGCGACTAAATGAGACGAAATAACATTTCGTTTAGTCTCGTTTTGGTCAACGAAAATGAAGACACATTTCAGCATAGTTTTTATTTTGTAAACCACATTTAGTCTCGTTATTATTCGTCAACAATATTGCATTATACATTTAATTATAGTCATCGTCACATGACCTGCATTTACGTTGCGTATTGTCTCGTTTTCGTCACGTGATAAAGGTTCGTTGACGACGATATTTAGTCATAATTTTCGTTGAGAAAGCAACACTATATATAAATAATTAAATACATAAAAATAAGCACAATACCGTTTGGGGTAAGATATCTTCATGTTTTTGAAAGCCTCTTATGCTCACAAAGGCTGTATTTTTGTATTAAAAAAATACAGTAAAAGCAGTAATACTGTGAGAATAGTATTACAATTTAAAACTGTTTTCTAATTTTATATATTTTACCATGTGATTTATTCCTGTGATGGCAAAGCTGATTGTTCAGCAGCCATTGCTCAAGGCCTTCAGTGCCACACAATCTTCCAGAAATCAATTTAACTTGCTAATTGGGCATCAAGAAACATTACTTCTCATTATCAATGTTGAAAACAGATTTTTTTTATTCTTTGATGAATACAAAGTTCAAAAGAACAGCATTTATTTTCTGTTGCTTTTGTTTATTTAAAAATCCACAAAATGAAGTAAATATTAATTCTGAAGAAAAAGTGACAGGTGCTTGCTGGTGCCAATGTTTGTTGCTATAGAGTATTGCTAGTGGTCACTATGATGTTCTTGGTGGGCACAAGTACACCTTATCTAATGGCTGAGACCAGAAGAACCCACTCCTGAATGCGTATACTTTTTAGAAAAAGTATAGGCCCCCTTTTTTTCAAAAGTCACCTCTACTACTACAAACCACATTATTTCAGGACACAGCACATCTATTTACAGTGTAGTTTTCCATGCTGGTATCTCTGCTCCACAACTCTGTTGGCATACATTACCGGCATTTCTCTGACAATTATTAACCTGCTAAGCACTAAAAGGTGGACCTCTGGACCAGGAGAATGCTGGCAAATAAAAACAATGAAAACATTTACTTGTCATTTCAAATCATTTGAATTGTGTGGGCTCAATTCAAGCAAACCAACACACAAACAAAAAGTTGCTTTTAGGCATTATACCTATACAGTTCTCTTTATGATTTCAGACACCTTAGACAAACAAACAAACAAACATTATTTATTGAGTGTTTTGCATTGATAATTCATTACCACATCCTATCCCACATAAAAGTCCATCTTTGTAAGACAAAAAAAGCATGATTATAAACTGCATGACAAAGATATAATGTCACAAATGACAACAGATGAGCGCTAAAACAGCTATGCATGACAGAACATGAGCACCAGCACAGCAGAAAATGATTGTGACAACGACCGATGGTTGACCATGTTTGCATTTCCAAGAATCATTACTTTAAAGCCCAATACTTTCACTTCACATGCTAGACATAAGCGATCCACAGCATCTTTACAATCAGATTAGGCCCAATGACTGACCAATCAAAACTGCGCAATACCAGCAACTGTGAGTAATAAAAATCCAGACAATAATAGCTAGAAAATGCCACGGAAGATTACATGTAAGTGTTTCCAGAGAGCAAAAATGCCTTCAAATTGAAGTGATGATGTGACTCAAACACAAAACAGAGAATAGACAAGCATTATTAAGTGCAAGAACAGCCAAAACGAAATAATGACTGTAGCATTTATAGTCTTTGTAGTTTACCAAACAACTTTAAAAAAATTAATTCCTCAGAAAGTCATTCACATCTTTCCAGCGATGCTTCCCAGAAAGCTGCCAGTTAAGTACCTGAAACACCTTTTACTGTTTTTAACTGAAATAAAGAGTTTGAATCATCCGCAGTTCCTGTTAGCCTGTTGTCTTCTAGTTTTCCTAAAAGTTAGTTTTCCAAATAATGTTTGGGACTTGTAGCTGCTAGGAAGTCATTTATGAGAGCATGCGTGACTCTCGTCATGCATGTCTAAACATTCAGGTTTTGGTTAAGTATGCTATGCCTCCTTGAAAATATGATTTTGAAGTCTAAAATCTTTAAACGTTAGCTGAACAATGCACACACAATTCAATTCAGATTATCTCACATCTTAAATGTCACAATTTATGTGCACTTGTGGCCTCCATGTTTATATTTTTTGTCTGTGAGATAAAAAAAGCAGACTACAGGTATTGATAGTCTATGCAAAATTCCCTCATCAAAGTGTGAACCCAAAGAAGGACCACAAGAGCTAAGGGTGCCATTTAGGACAGGGCCTTAAAGGTGTCATGATCTGACAAATCAAAATTCCCTTGATCTTTTGAGGTTTTGTGCTATAAAAACATTCTGTAAGTTTCTCAAAACTTTCTTGTTAGTCTGAAAACAGAATCTAAACAATAAACTTTATTTGATGAACTTTATTTTTGATGAAGTGCCAGACCACATCAGTAAGAGCTTGGTTCTTTGTTAACTTCATTTTAACGCGGATTCATTTACAAACGAAGCACTATTCGATCCAGGATTTTCAGAAAGATTGAAACTAAAAGACGATGCTGTGCTGATATTGGATCCGATGTCGTTTTTATTGCGTGGTCACTATTGCTTTGTCTGTTATTACAGTTAGTTCTATATGTACTAAGTATGTATGCGTTTTTAACCTAAATCACAGCAGCGTCCATCTGTGAATGATGTAGACTGTCAAACTTACACAACTGTTAGCCAATCACAGCAGTGGGCGTTTACTTCCGAGGCTACAATCCGCCACAACTATTCAAACAGATGAGAGGTCAAAACAGAAAATAGCTGACATTGTGATGTTTTTTGATGTAAAAATCTGTGCTCTACTGCACTGCAAAAAATAATTTTCTTAATCTGTATATTTTCGTCTCGTTTTCAAAACATCATTAAAACAATATACATTTACTTGTTTTCAGAGAACAAACAATGGGGTAAGGGAAATAAATGTATTGTTTAAAAACATGTATTATTAGCTCATATAATCATATCATTTTTCTCAGAGCAGAAAAAAATGCTCTAAAATCAAACAGACCTACTGTGGCAACCGGCAGGCCACATAAACGCTTCCACGAAACAGAGTTGAAATAACCACACTTCTAAATCTGTTAGTGATTTCTCTTTGAGCACGAAAACAGAGTTCACACCATGCAAAGACTGATAGTAAAAAAGATACGACCCACTTGTTTTGAATCAAATCCACTGGATCTCCACCAGGGGCTGCTTATAAAATCAGCCTGTGAGGAGTAATATTAATTTTGATGCGCAGATTATTAACAAATAAATAACATGTGCTGTCCGAGCATGTCAATTACATCAAACCACTTATATAATACAATATACACAGGACACCCGATAGTAATAAAGAAAGTGGCAAGCAGATAACTTGCTGAAAACAGAACGGATTTTGCTTAAATTGTCACGGTGGTTTCGCGATGCATTACTTGGCAAGTGTAAACAGGAGAGCATGTATGTCATGACATTGGGATGTGATGAGATGTGTCATTTTCATGGAGGAGATTCTCTTCCTGAGGCTTAAAATAATTTGTGGCTGTCTGTATTCATTGACTTGATGATGTTGCAATAACAATGCCTCTAGGGGACTTGCCCCATCTGCTTGGAATACACCCTCAATTTTTTTTGGAGTCGTCGCTCAAGCACTGATATAACCAAAGTCTGGTTTCAACCTGCTTCAACCACATTTAACAGCTGGTAATGTACACAGAGCGGGGACTAACATATATGTAATCACTCTATTACTGAAAAAAGGAAAAACATCACAGCTGAGCTGTCATGCTTACATTAAAACACGTGACCCTCAAAAGAAGTTCACTATGGACGTAATACTTTGATGCTGTTAGAATCCAGTTCTGGTTTATTCTAGCTTTCTTCCTGAGATAGTATTATTTTTACCTCTAATCACCACACTATATCAATCCCTCACTACTTCTGCTGTAGTTTTTTTGTGGCACGATAGAAAACCACAAATGGATTCAGACAGTCAGTTTGTCACTTACACCAAGACTGTAAGACTGTGGAAGAGACCAGAAACATCTGAGCGAGAGCACAGCAGATTGCGCTTTATCGTTCCAGAACACTCGGTACCTTTTAAAAAAACTGACACTGTGTTTCTACTTTCTACAGATAAAAAAGACGAGAGGGAGAGGCTTTGCTCTAGCTTAAATATAGAATTGGGTGTTGTTGAACTTAATGGAAACTGGTAGGAGTAAATTTGTCTTTCCTGAGCATGTCTTCACTTGGCGGAAACATTTCCAGCAATCTTATGAGACACTTACCATAATGTTACCATAGTCACGCAGCCTGTTTGCAATTCTATTGTGTCTAATGTGCTGAAATGGTGCTTTTAAAGACCAGACACAACTGTGTAAAACAGTAGCACTTCCAAAAAAAAAAAAAAAAAAAAATACCCAGACAATTTGATTTTTGTTAATTGGGTATATATATATATAAAAAAAATACTGGTTAAAATTTTTCATGTTGAGAAATTAACTATTTTTTCCCTGCAAGAACATGTTAGATGACATTAAAAAAATAGTTATAATGTTACAAAAGATTTCTTTTTATCTTTCTATCGTTGTTTCCATAAATATATTAAACAGCACAACTGTACTAAGTATTATCAGTATTATCAAATAGTATTAGTATTAAATATTTCTTGGGCAAATCAATATATTAGAATGATTTTTGCAGGATCATGTGACACTGAAGATGGAGAAATGATGCTGAAAATTCAGCTTTGCCATCACAGAAATAAATTACATATTAAAATATATTTTAAAAGTTTTTAAAATGTAACAATTTCACAATATTATTATTTTACTGTATTTTTGATCAAAGAAATGATCAGCTTTAATAAACGTAAGAGATTTCTTTCAAAAACATTAAAAAAAAAATCTAACCCCAAATGTTTGAATGGTATAGTATATACGGTGTATATAATGAATGCCATTTATTTGTATATCCATGGATGGAAAAATACGCCAGAGAGAGAGAAGAACCAAATCACATTTCTGGGGTGAGCAAAATGTTTGGGCAGGAATAATTATCATCTACAGTTTTTCTCTCTCTTCAGTTACAAATTTGGGCATGTTCCATTCACAAATGATTTTGGCAAAGCATCTGGTGTCATATTAGCTGTACTCGATATAGAAATCATTAATTCCACATTCCTAACTTGTTAACAAAATGTGTAGGTGGCTGGAATGTGTGAGGGCTTGTACGGAGTCATTATCCCAAGGACAACATCTCCCAGTCACATCATTTGAAATAAACTCGATCACCAATTAGATGTGCATTCCAGATGCTTCGCAGGAAGTTAATCATCAGATGTTTACAAGGCTGATTCTGAAGCATATTTGTCTGGTAAATGAATCTTTCCATCTACAATTCTGTCTGTCCATCTACAATTCAAAACCTCTCCGACCCTGTGAATACAGACAAGCAGGAGATATGAAAATGATTCGGAACCAAAACAAATGGTGTCATCTAATTAAAAACAATATTACAGGAATGCTGAAGTAATGATTTCTCTCAGGGGTTATATTCCATTATTTTAAGACAGGGCATGTAAGTTGTTGGCTAGTTTAGAACAGGGATGTGGCTGCTATCACTCAAGACAATTCCCGCCCCATTCCCACCCCCTGTAAAGTGTATAAAGCACTCAGGTTTTTCTGTGAAACTCAGACCATTAGCAGTGTCACAGCTGAATACTCATCCCAAGCCAACCAAGATCTGGATGCTACTTGGAAATACACAGTAGTACGGACTTCACCATCACCACTTTTTGAGGGAATTCTAGAGACTGACTGAAACTATCAGGTATGCTTTCTTGGTTTGCTAACTCTGATTTGTGGATTTTTGGCTTTGGTGACCTCAAAGGTCAAAAAATTGACTTTATGGCAAGTCCTTATCACTGCACCAGAGGTGCACTTGACTCCACAGGCAAGCATAAGACTTACTACTTGGAAATGGCATGGTTGAGCAAAATTTAACCTCTGTGTAACTTTGAAAATAAATGAATGACAAGTGTGGAGTCAACCAGGAACAGGAAGATCACGTCATTTGGACATTTGTTCAGAACTCATGAGGTGCGAGAAGCAAAAACGAGCATGCTTTTAATATGACTAATTATCTTTCTGCATGTTCTTCCACAGGTTCCATTCACAATGAACTCGGTGCTTCAGAAGGCTTTCCTGTGGTGTGTGCTGACAGCACTTCTGCCGAGCATTGCGAGTGCAAAACCTCTGAATACGGATGGTTTGAGAAGGTACGCTCATGACTGAACCACTCATCTCATTCAAAGCGCCTTGACTTTGAATCAAATCTAATGGCTTTCTCTTGTCATCGGCTAGGCTCAGTGTTTGGCTTCAGGGTAGGGTGAGGAGAGATGTCCACAGCTTGTCCGAGAGGAGCGAGAGAGACTCAGCAGCTTTGCTGACTCAGAGGAGCAGCGATCCTGAGTCATTTGTACCACAGCACAGGTATGTCACATTCTTTGACTGAATAGACACATATGAATGTCCAACTAAAAAGTTCCATGAATAATGTGTAAATAATGTTTTTGTGCTAACATTTTGAGCATGTCATGAAAGACCAGATCTAACATTGTTGGAAGAATGTTTGTTCATAACTTTGAGAGAACGTTCCCTGTTAGCTGGGTACCAGCAGGAGAACTAATTGCTTTCTGTTTCTCTCCAGGAGTGTGAGGGTAAAGCGTACAGAACCAGCCTACTCAGTCAAAAGAGTGGAAAGAGCGGGCTGTGTTCTGTCCACCTGCTCGGTGCATGAACTGGCCCACCTGGTGAATATAATCAACACAAAGACGAACAACGCCCCTCCTGAAAAGATCAGCTCAAATGGCTATGGACGAAGGCGGAGACGTTAGTTCCATCAAACCTCCCTGCGCTAACTTTCCACGAAGGCCGTCTAAAGCTGGCATGGGTTCAATCTCTCCTTTAAAGAACAACCCGGGAACACCTCTGTGGTTTGTCCTGAGCCTTTGGTTTCTATTGGCTCGCTTTACTGAGATACGTCTGATACTACCTTTGCTGAACGTTAGTGTACTCTCTTCAGGCACAAAGGAGCAACTGGAGCATCCTTCTCTCCATCCTCTGCCTGATGGGCTGGGCTGAGAAGGATTCAGGTCACTTAAATTGGAAAACAGGAGTGCTATCAGTTGGAAAAAAAAAAAATTCCAAAAAAAAAAAATTAAAAAAAAAGTGTGGGTCTAATGCAGTACGACAGGAAATAGGTGGTCAATGCTCTGTGCATGTGTTTAGCATTCTTGTCATTCTAATGGAGCTTTGGGACTTGACTCTCTGTCTCTTCTGCAGCACTGATGCGCCCTCTGCTGGAGGAATGAAGGAACAGCCTAGAACTCTGCCAGCCCAAACGTTCATTGAAGAAGACGGAGAGAGAATAGCAAGAAGAGGGGAAAGGAACTAACTTTTATGACTTAAAGCTATTTACCTTGGAGGACCAATGATGAAGAACGGAGAGAGAGAAAACTCTTTATGGAAGAAATCATTTTTGTTGTCCTCAAGGACATCTGCATACTTGAAGATTGATTTATATATATATACTGTGGGAGCCGTGCAATATTTCACTTTAATGTTGTTATGTAGTCTATTATTAATGTGTACAAAGATGTATATATATATATATATATGAAAATACTGTATCTTAAAAGTTCATATTTATATCTACATACTGTACATGTATTCTTAAGAAACTATTGTATACAGAAAAAGGGCATCTATAGTTTATTTTGAAACAAGATGTTATCCTTTAAGTTCATATCGCTATAATGAGAAGCATTTTTTTCCACATGAATCATTCAATAATGTGACACCTGTTAATTAATAAGTAACCTATTAAACTCCAGCAAGAGTGAGTAATGAAATTGCCTGTGTTATTTCCATTATTTCTATGGCAGCATTCGGTTCTTTAACTTGAAAAAAAAAATTAATAATAAAATATGAAGTGGTCCGAATGAATATTAAAACTTGTGTGTTGATTCCATCTAGCCTGATAGCGAGAAAATGAAATTACATTTTTAATGTACTTCATTTCTTTAAACAATAAAAGTTTCGCTTTTGAATTACTGTCACTTAAGTAAAGTAGACACAGTATAATACATTTTTTTTTACCTAAAATATCTGCAAAAAAGCTAAAATAAAACAAATCCGTTTAATTTAATGGTCTGTGGGAAAAATAAGAACTTCAAGAGCTACATTACAAATCCAACAGAGGGCGCGCTTTCCCCTTCAATTGACCGTTCGCAAAACCCGCCCACCCTTAGTTACTGTTGCCATGAGCGGTCAATGACCTACAAACAGTGCCGCTCTCACGCAGTGAAAAACATATCGCAGAGCAAAGAGGAAACTGACAACACACTGACAGAAAAGACAGCAGGTTACTTCTGATATGAAACAAGGTCTCAGGACCCTCGGCTTTTAAATCGAGTCATTTTTAAATAAATTCAAACAATAAATACCGTTTTGTGGCTCTTCAGTGTGTCGTGACAGATCACTGTATTGCCTCAGTTCAAACACGTGAACCGATGTCTTTTCATATTTACTTAAAGCACGAAATGAACATGAATAAACAGCAGAAAGTGTTTTATTACAGCCGCGGAACACACCATTTTTCAAGATTAAGTCCACCGAAGTTAATCTACTCTCCTGTCTGATTTATTATTATTATTTTTTTTTTATCAGTATTTAACTTAAAGGAACACTCCACTTTTTTTTTTGGAAATAGGCTCATTCTCTAACTCCCTCAGAGTTAATAAGTTGAGTTTTACCGTTTTTGAATCCATTCAGCCGATCTCCGGGTCTGGCGATAGCACTTTTAGCATAGCTTAGCATAGATCATTGAATCCGATTAGACCAGTAGCATCGCGTTCAAAAATGACCAGTTTCGATAGTTTTACAGCAGCAAAGTTTCTTGATTATTACATCGGAATGAGAGTATAGTTCTTAATCATATCAGCCTAGAAAATCGCAACTTTTCATTTTCCGCCGATCTTAGTATTTGTGGCCGCGTATATATGCAAATTAATTCTCTGCCAGCGGGAGGCGCTGTTGGAGCGCGAGAGAGCGAGGTTTCTCCGGTAACGCAAAGCACTCGAAGCACACAAAGCAGAGCTCCGCTCACAAACACGGCTTTATCAGACATTATGCAAGATGAAATGAAAATGACATCCAAAATTTCCTGAAAACAGTTGGTTTCCATCAGAAATACAGTGATATAAAAACACCCACCCCGGGTTTCGATTTTGAAACGTGCAGTGCTCAACCAAGCGTTCTCCCGCCAACCATTCAAATTTGCATAGGCGGGATTTACAATTTGTGATATCACAAATACCGGAAAACAACTTTGTGGTCCAAACGAGCCATTCGTTGTAGTTTTTGAAAAGGGATTTTTTTTACAAACGAAATATCTCCCTTTGGAGTGGACTTTGAGATTTGTAACTTTGTAGATCGTTTTATGCCCAAACATACACACTACACACTGACTAAAATTCAAAAAGTGAAAAAGCATAACAGGACCCCTTTAACTTACAGATAAAAAGGCAGTCTTGCGAAACATCGTTCATGTGATGAGTTAAGCAAAACAGACCACTTCCACATTTTTTCTAATTAAAAGAAAAGCTACATTTAAAAGAACTGTACTTCTCAAAATTAAGCTTAAAATAGTGTACACTCACAATGAGATGAATTGGTCTCGAGATGCGTTTTGTAGAAGTTCATGTTATTATTCGCATTTTTATATGGATACATTTTTTAAAAAGTGACACAAATAAGTTATACCTGAAAGGTAGCATCAGTTCCCATTCTAGTTCATCTCAGTGCCAGTATTCTGCTCAGATGAACAGAATGGCAGGTTTATGTGTACACAGTGAGTAACATGACCAAAATATGACCTTTGTGCGCTCATTTTTGTTTTCATCTGCAAATATACGGTAGGTTTAGGCTATATAACAACAGAACATCCAAAGTCTCCTTAAACACACTGAGAAAATATGCAAAACACAATAAAAGTTTCAGAAAAAAATTAAATACCCAGAAAACTCCACCAGACAAGATTCAAGCCTCATAAAAACAGTTTCTACCACTAGCACTGAAAGGGTTAAGTGCTGTGACATTTTTCAATTGCAGATGTAGCTTGTAAGAGCCTTGAGGCATATCTTCACACCCAGTGAGTGTTGCACTACAGAGCACAGTGTCTCAGGTGACAGTCGCACACAGAGGGAGAGAGACAGCAAGACTGTACAGAGAAAAAGAACAGAGGTCTGCACCCGTAAGGTGAGTGGTTAAAATCTTTTTTAAAATAAAGTTTACTAACCCCTTGGCTGTTTGGTTACCACATAAGTGCTGTAACTTGTGGCCTATTTTCAAGCATGTGCTGCAGGTCTGAACCTGTTGTGAGCTCTTGCCTCATTCCACACTACTTTTCTTGAGTCTTAATCCAAATATTTTTTCTCTTTCTTACATTGTTTACATATCTCCTATTGTAAAATGGGTTAACCTTTAAAACTGATGGATTAAAGATAGTACCGTTTTATCAGGGGTGGTGGCATGTTTTGAATGTTCAGGCATTTCCTTATTCAGAACTGCAGAACCGTGTTCTTGTAGATAAGGTAAGCTGACAGCTAACAACATTCTAGCATTTAATGGGAGCTGTTTTAAACCAGTAAAATGCTGTAAAAGAAGTGCTCAGGATATTCAGTTAACACACTAGGAAATAGCAATTTCCTTATGTGTTTTGCTTTTGTATCTGATGTTATAATAATAGTGTCTGCCAGATTGTTAGTACTTACGAATTTCCTTTTCCTGTTTCTGAATACCATAAGAGCTGTCATCAACTCACTGAGAGGTAAACAGCCCGTGTTAATGTAGCATTCTTATAAAATAATAACACATACATTCATCGTGGTGTTTTTACTGTGGAGTCTTTCAGGAATATTTCTGCAATGCATTTTAAGAATAAGACATTTGCCTCTGTCTCTAAGGTGGAAGTTTCATAGATCGTGTTGCATCTACTACGCTGCGCAAAATGAGCAGAAAAGGAACTCCTCTACCCAAGCAACAATCAACGCCCAGCTTAGGGAGGGGTAAGTTTGGCATAGTATATGATAATATTGTATATGAACACTACATGTTACCTTAAAAATATGCCACTTTTGTCTTTGTAAAAGACCAGTGTGCAGGTCCACTATAACAAACTCCTAAAAAGGTGGCCTGCAGAATCAGACGTATTGTCTGGGGTTGTCACTCAGTCAAAGTAGGTTAAAAGCATAGTATGACAAGGTGTCTGTAACATTCTTTGCAAGCATGTCATAAAGTGCTCTATCAAAAGAGTTTCTATAAATAACCTATTTGCAATGAAGCACTTCCCTCGTGCCAAGTGTCGATGACTTGTGCAAGCCTCAATGACTTTTCATTTAAAGCTATTCAACAGTTAGTTTAATTACACTAATGACATGCATAAAATTACATGCATAAAGTTAATTATTTGCTTTTTAATATGGCTTCACTGTAATTTAATGATTTGCACCCTTTGATTACATGAAATTAGAGTTAACTTAAAACCAAACAAGAAGCATACTGCGAATGTATGACAATAAGTGGGCTGGACTTGTATGTTAAAATGAAAGTAAGCCTCTTCCGTCTTTGAGATGTGAAGAAAGTAAGTTAATCCTTCAGACAAAGAGAAATGTGAGGTAAGGGGAGGGGGCATAGGCTCAGTAGGATGGGCAGGTATGGAGTCAGCGCTGCGCTGCAGGGCGGAGTTCAGCTTCTCCCAATTGTTTCCTTACAAATGAGGAAAGGTCGGAGGAGACACAGTGTTAATAGGCACAAATAAAAAGAGCTATTCTGTCTGTCACCCTCTATACTCTCTCCGAGACAACTCTGTGGTAGCCTGACCTTCTCAAAGCGCAGGTAAATAAATGCTCTCACTGGAGTTTCTCCGAATTGGTGTGTTTTGAGAATGTTTTGTTCTTTTACTTTAAGCCTTGTGTTCTTCCAAGCTCATTTCAAGGTCTAGCAAAACAAGGTGAGTGTAACTTCAGTCACGGTGCTGTATGAATACTGATTATGACGTTACGGGATGCTGTTTGGAACAGAGTATTCCTCTGGGTCGTGTGCGTGTCAGCTTGTGCTTTCCAGAAGCTTGCTAATACTACTGCACTTACAGTATACCAAATGGTGTATGAGTTGTGTTGACTTGAAAAATGAGTAACCTGTGATTCTGGTTACCTGTGCAGGGTTGGGCATAGTTCGCGTGGGTTGGTTTAAAATCAGGTTCAGCTGTCATACAGGTTGAGCTTGGGAATGTAAACACGGCTCTTAGTGCCATGCAGTGTATATTGCATGTTAAGCCATAGCATATGCAGCCTTCCTTTAAAGGTTGAGTAATGTTTCTGGAACATGAGTGAGCCAGGGCCAAGACAATGTTATTCCCTTATAAAAACATAGGGGCTGGGAAATTACCCTGACAGCTCGCAAGCTCCAGAACTTGCCAGCATTTAGAAGAGTCTCAGGTTCACCTCGCAGCTTTTTGTGACGTGCAGCCAAGCTCTCTGCTGACACAATGCTGTCAGATACTTTAAATAGGGGGGAGCGGGATACTCAAGACTGGAGATGTCTGAAGACCTAGAAGTGAAGACCGCAGTTAGAAAGTAGCAGGAAAATAGAGAGTCCAAACACAGAGATCCAGTAAAACCATGGCAAAAATAAGTGCTGAAGGTAAGAGAAAGTGTATATTGCAGCATTTGGTGCAAAAGGGTTGCTCAAGCAGAATAATAGGGGTCAGGAACATTCAAAAGATTGGACATTGGAAGGGTCAAACGGAAGTAACTGTGGCAAGCTTTTCTTCAATAGAAAGGTGACGTGTTGGTTGCACATGTTAAACAATAGCTCAACAATAGCACAATTCTTCTGACAGAATGGGTATTTTCAATGGGTTAAATATGGGTTGAAAAATAATGAGTGATTGTCGAAAGAATTGTTTACTATGATATATATTTGTAATTTTAATATATTATTTAATATTAATATTTTAATATTGTATATATAATTTTATTTGTCATAATATATTTTATATTAATAATATTAGATTTATATATATATATATATATATATATATATATATATATATATATATATATATATATATATATATATATTTGATTTTTACAGTAAGATATGTTCTCTCTTTTTCTCTCACTCGGATTGATTTTTACTGAGATATATTAAGAGGGGTTTACTTCCATGCGTATGGCTTAGCTGTTCTAGATGTGCGGTGAAAGTGACGTCTGGTATGGTTTCCTAGATGGGCAGGCCTGGGAGTAGCTTGGAATCATCTATCGTACAGGCTTGTCACGCTTCTATATCGAAGGCTTACAGACTGTTTACAGTGCAGTGGAATATCCAGTTACATGTCAACACAGGTGGAAGTCAACAAACTTGCATTTGACTTCATAACCCCATGCCATTAAAAACTGTTTATAGGGATGGACCTGACCTACATTCCTGTGCTTTATAAGCATAGAGTCTCCTTTAAGCAGACGTAATCTCTGATGTGATGTGGGAAATAGAAAAGTGGCCAAGACGTGGGAACTGATATGAAACTACAACCTACTGGACAGAATGTAAATGAGGTTATGACCGATAGCACAGGGAGTCTGTGTGTGAATGGAGGAAGTGTGGTTTGTCTGGTGAGAGTAACTGTCACTCTCTTCTTACTTGTGATATAGAGCATGTGAGTCAAAGAAAAAAAAAGCAGCAGACAATGCCTAAAAATAATTTAAATATATAGTTTATCCAATATTAAAGCCTCTCACATGACAGGGGTTTTCAAACTTTTTGATGACCAAAATATGATGATCCCTTTCATAAAATATAATGGTAGATATATTTAATTTAGAATTTAATTAAAAAAAAAAAAAATTATGCATCATATTACTAAGATAACATGTTGTATTTACTCGCTATATAAATCTGTAAAAAAAAAAAAACAGATTTATTCTAACTTTTTAAAATAATAGTTTACAACTAAGGCTATCAATTGAATAGCAATTATTTTGTTAAATATTATTTATTTAGTTATTTCCATATTTTGAAATCAGAATGAAACCATAATATTTTTAAGCAACTGTTATATTATGTTATCATTTTAACTTTGAAACCCGGATACATGCGTGAAAACCCCTGTATGACATTTTCTTGTCTTTTGCGTGCCTTTTCTGACAGTGTTGCATTTAAAACCTAACCACAAAGTTACACTTTGTAAATGTGCAGCATAAACTTCTGCTTCACAGTGTTTCTTGTTCAAGACTTGTGATATATGAACGAACAATGATACAATATTTGACACGCTCTTGATGATCTTCCTCACTTAGAGCACAAACAGGATGATTATCCTCAAACAACTTTTGATTGCCTGCCAAGTAAATAAAGGTGCATGCCGTGCTCGCCATGCTTGGCATGCACCATGTGCAGTTTGCTGCCAGAGGGCACAACAACAACTGGTCTGACACTTTGGGAATCTAGTGACTGACCTCAGGACAGGGACTTAGTTAACCTCACAGATACCCGACTAAGACCAAGGCACAAGTTGCCGAGTGAAACCTGAACTGTGTGGACAGATACTTGAGGACATGTTTATAACCATGATTTGTGCAGTTGCAAAACTGCCATGGCTTACACATACACATAAATATGTCTTTGCCACTTTAAATTAAGTTCATTTTACCACCTTGAATAATGGTTTTAAAATATGGCAAAATACAGCAATTCATTTCTTATCCAACATTTTACAAATAATACTATTAGTGCTATGTCGTTAATTTAAAGAGTCTCGGTTGTCAGGTCTTGGCAACATATTAGTAACTCCGCTCTTTATGGTTATTCGCATTACACAAACACACAGTACACTTTCACTTAGTCTCATTTGACCATGGTAAGGGATTTTGTGGAATAGATACAGGCTTGTGATTGGAGACTGAGAAGCTGATGAAAATGGTAACACCCAGCGTATACTCGGAAAATTTTGAACAAATGTACACAATGTACAATACAAGCTGTTCCTAGAACCTGATCATTAACATTAACTAATAATAGAAAGAACCAACATTCTTGGCATATATCTTTTTATTTCCACCACTCCTTGCAGAAATGCCGCGTCAGTTCACGAAGATCTCACTCCACGAGGTGGATGAGAGAGTGCGACTCTTGGCTGAGAAGGTGTACGCTTCGGCTCTGAAGGAAGAAGACACTAAAAACACCTTGTCAATGTTCACCGTCCCTGAGGACTGCCCCATTGGCTTGCATCAGGCCAAGGAGTGGGAGCTACGCAAAGAGATAGAGGAGCAGAAGTCAGAGGAATCAGTCAAGAGGTCAGTAAACTCAAATATTGTACAGGACGCAGAACTAATCAGTAATTTGCATTAATGTGATATTGAAAATGCATTTATTATGCTGTATGCCCCATTTTAGGAAGCAGAGTTTCAAGCTGATGCGATCCCAGTCAATTTCCTTGCAAATCCCAGTTACTTCAGAATGGGCAATGTCTGTGATTTCACCCCTGCTGACCCCGTCCTCACCTACAGGCCCCCTGACAATCAATATCCCAGAATTCCAGAGGGTCACCATCAGTGGAGACTACTGTGCAGGGGTAGGAGGCAAATTATTTTATATATACATACACTTTAAATATCATATATTAAATATAACGGTATATAATAATATATAAAGTAATGTGTATGGTCTATATAATAATGCATATATGTATTTATATTTACACACACACACAGTAATATAAAGGGCAGTTTAAGAAAGTGAATAAACGGGGCTGGGCATTTAATTTGAGCCAAACACATATGAATTAGTGAGGCTAAAAAGAGTACAAGCAAGTGGCACCAGTTCAGTTATGATTTGCATTAACAGTTTAGGTGTGTTTTCAAAGTCAAATACCTTGAAAATGCGGTGGTAGATTAGTGGACTAATTTATGAAAGTAAGCATTATGAGTGCGTTTCCATGATACAATAATTACTGTTTGGATATTCATATTATTTTGGAGCATGACTATTTTGTATGTGTCCACACCTCTGTTACTTTTAAAAGTACACTAGCAGATAGAAACCATCAAAGCTAACAATATACGTGCATTACACTAATACATTCATAGGATTGAGGTCAGTGAGATTTAATTACTTATTTATTTTTTAAGAATTTAAAGCTTTTGATCAGCAAGGGCACATTAAATTGATCAAAATTGACTTCTGAACTTCTTCAAACAATCCTGAAAAAAAACGGGTTTCACAAAAATGCTAAGGGGCACAACTGTTTTCAACATTAATAATGGGAAATGTTTTTTAAGCATCAAAAAGGAAAATTCAGCTTTGCCATCAAAGTAATTATTTATATTTCAAGAATATTAAAATAGAAAAGTTATTTTAAATTATAATTTAAATAATATATTTCAATATTACAGCATAAGCATCTTACCAACCCTAAACTTTTGAACTGTAGTGTATATGATCATCTATGATCACTTCTGACAGATAACAGTCGAGGACTATGAGCAAGCAGCAAAAACCCTGCTGACAGCACTCTTCATCAGAGAAAAATATTCTCGGCTGGCATATCACCGCTTTCCCAGGACAACAGCCAAGTTTCTAAGGAGTGCCAATAATGAGAAATGGAGTGAGGAGGAAGAAGTGCTGCCAGGTATGTCATGGTGGGCAACAGTGAATGCAGCAATAATGCACAATTAACTATTCAAAGACCTATAACGATAACAGTGGAATTTACAAATTCTTATTATTCTGTCTCAGAAAGTGTAGGCTGTTTATTAAGTTTGGGAAATTGATACTATAAACTGCCAGTCATGTTTCTATTTATGGCAGGATATAAATATGACATTAGTATTCATCAGATCTAAAAGTTGCCTTTATGCTTTATTTTCATGGCAACAGATGTCTGCCCTGCTCCAAGTGAGGGTGAAGATCCTTACAGTATGGAAGACCTTCCACAGAATCTGAACTACTCCCTGAGGATGAAAGATGGAATCATATACGTCTATGATAATGAAGATGCCTTAAAACAGGATCAGCCACGGAGCTTACCATATCCTGACTTGGAAACCTTTGCTATCGACATGAGTCATGTCCTTGCCATGATTGCAGATGGACCAACGTGAGTTTCGTCATATCATACTTCTCCTCTGCAAAACCTCAAACCCTAACTTAAAGGAACAGTTCACCCAGAAATGAAAATTTGTTGAAAATGTGCTCACACTCAGGCCATCCAAGACATAGATGAGTTTGTTTCTTCATCAGAATGGATTTGGAGAAATTTAGCATTATATCACATGCTGACCAGTGGATCCTCTGCAGTGAATGGGTGCCGTCACAATGAGAGTCCAAACTGCTGATAAAAACACAATAATCCACATGACTCCAGTCCATCAATTAACGTCTCGTGAAGCCAAAGCTACATGTTTTAACTTTAAACCATTGCTTCTGGCCAAAATTCAAACAACTGCTATAGTCCATAATCTATAATATTGCGTTCATCTGTTCCGATAAAGAAACAAACTCATCTACATCTTGGATGGCCCGAGGGGGAGTACATTTTCAAAACTGATAACACTGCATTCACCTGTTACTAAATAATAAACAGGATAGGTGATGGTCAACAAAAAAGGAAATACGTTATTTAGACATTTTCTCTTTTATAGAAAGACCTATTGTCACAGAAGGCTTAACTTCCTGATGTCCAAGTTCCATCTACATGAAATGCTGAATGAGATGGCCGAGTTAAAGGAACTGAAAAGCGTTCCTCACAGAGACTTCTACAATGTCAGAAAGGTATTTATTTATTGGTATTTACACTAATGTTAAAACTAATTCCTGTATAATGCTCCTTTTCTAAATATACATATTTGTGAATATTCAGGTTGATACGCACATTCACGCAGCTGCCTGCATGAACCAGAAGCACCTACTGAAGTTCATCAAGGACACATATAAGACAGAAGCAGACCGGGTGGTGCTGGAGAAGGGCGGTAAGAAGCTCACCCTCAAACAGGTGTTTGACACTCTGAAAATGGACCCATATGATCTCACAGTAGACTCACTGGATGTACACGCGGTGCGTATTTCACATGAATGAATTTGTCTGCATTTTCAAGCAAAATACATCTGTAATTAAGAAATTGCATTATTGTTTGTTACAGGGCAGACAAACGTTTCATCGCTTTGATAAATTCAATTCCAAATACAACCCAGTAGGTGCTAGTGAGCTCAGAGATATCTACATCAAAAGCGATAACTACATCAATGGAGAATATTTTGCACGTCTCATCAAGGTAAGACTCATCAACTCACGTGCTGATTTAGCAACTAATACATAAACTAAAATAAACTAATTGCCAGAGCATCCCAATTATTTTTTAAGCAGGAAACAATCAAATTGTTACTGTTCTGCACAGGAGGTTGCTCATGACCTTGAGGAGAGTAAATATCAGCATGCAGAACCCCGTCTCTCAATTTACGGCCGAGCCCCTGAAGAGTGGGACAACCTGTCCAAATGGTTTATCAAGCAAAAGCTGCACTCCCCTAACATGAGATGGATCATACAGGTGCCCAGGATCTAGTAAGTCCTCCTCAAACGTAACTTAACATACCAATTTAAAATAAAAATTTGTAATTGTAATATAAACTAAAAAAAACCCACAAAAGTCTTAATTCTTAAATATAACGAAAAAAATTGAAAATAACTTGCGTATTTTGTTTTTAGTGACATTTTCAGATCAAAGAAGATTGTTCCCAACTTCGCCAAGATGCTAGAGAACATCTTCCTTCCACTGTTTCAGGCCACCGTTAATCCTCAGAAACACAAAGAAACGTATGTCTTCCTGAAACATGTAAGTGCTTCACCACTGCTGGCAAGACCAGTCAGAGCAGATTCATGCCACATTAGAACATCTAGTAACCAACAGAGCAATTAACAGCTTTAACACAAAACAGTCATTTTACTAGGGGAACAAGCTTTCATGCCAAATCCCTTCTGAACAATTAAACGATTCTCAGAGAACTATGACTTCATGTACACTTGTCACGCACAATAAAATCACAAAAACAAACAACAGAAAACATGGATTACGCCCAAATCAGTAATGTACTCAATGTGTGGTTGATGTCACACATGTTGATGTCTCTATATTTGAACAGCCCGGTCAGTCTTTATATAAACCACGGGCCTTAAAGAAAATAAGGGCAAAACGTGGCCGTGGATAGATTTCAGCAAAGCTTTGGATGTTTTTCTACAGGTGACAGGGTTTGACAGCGTGGATGATGAGTCCAAACACAGTGATCACATTTTCACCTATAAGAGTCCAAAACCTGAGGAGTGGACCATGGAGGAAAACCCACCATACACTTACTACCTCTTTCACATGTATGCCAACATCATGGTCCTCAACAACCTTCGAAAGTAAGTTGCTATAAAGATCAAGCTGATTTCAGCATTCAAATCCTTTGTCATCACAGAACAAATTAATAAGCAAGCTATCCCCCTCAAATTTAGCCAAAAGCTTTATAACTTAAGCTTTTTTTTTTTTTTTTTAGGGAACGTGGTCTCAATACTTTCCAGTTCCGTCCTCACTGCGGCGAGGCAGGATCCATCACCCATCTGGTGTCAGCCTTCCTCACAGCTGACAACATCTCTCACGGACTCAACCTGAAGAAGGTCAGTCTCAAAGACGGACTGTCTGTGTACACATCAAACAACAAACAAGTCTTGACAAACAGTTTTAATGTAGTCTTTTCTTGTCCAATTTCTCATTACAGAGTCCTGTTCTGCAGTACCTGTATTATTTGGCCCAGGTGCCCATTGCCATGTCTCCACTCAGCAATAACAGCCTGTTCCTGGAGTATTCCAAGAATCCCCTCAGGGAGTTCCTGCAAAAGGGCCTGTGTGTGTCTCTCTCCACAGATGACCCGTTACAGTTCCACTACACAAAGGTCAGAGAGAGCAGTTTACTGGGAATCAAACACTTCTGACACTAAATGAGTTCATTATTAATCTACTTCTGAGTGCAGTCAGGTGATGTGATTTTGTGTTGTTTATGTACCTGCAGGAGGCCTTGATGGAGGAGTATGCCATTGCAGCACAACTGTGGAAACTGAGCACGTGCGATGTGTGTGAGATCGCCAGAAATAGTGTGCTTCAGAGCGGTCTGTCTCATCAGGTACTCTATAAAGCAGGGAGTTTTAATCTTTTAAATAACTCGGATGCCATGTAGTTTTATTATCATATAGTGGGTTCAGCTTTACTAATAATTTCAGCTTGTAACACTGAGGAAAATCCAATGGAAGTAAATGGGGTGAATTTTTAAAAAAAATATGAGGCTTTTAAGTTAATAAAAGCACTTACATTTATTCTTTCATTTTAAACTTGTTTCTTGATTTGTAAAGCAGTCATGGCATTGGTATTTATGACCATTTAGAGTTTATGGTAATGGTAACAAAGCTTTAAAATGTAATATAACTTTATACAGAGCAGAAAAATCATGTTAACAGGCATATTGTTTTGTGGCTATACAATTGAAGCAGTGAGTATTTTGACATTTCTGAATTGGTCCTATTCACATCAGTTGTAAGTACCTCACTTTAACCCAAATTGTTGCTATTTTAAAATTTGTAAAAATTTATGCCACAAATGCTATTGAGTTACTTAACCCAGAATATTTCCTAAAGAAAAATCCTTCAGTGCTACTATTAAACACATTCCAACACTAAATTGAACATCCATACACTACAGCCCTTTCATACACAGAAAAAGCTGAATGGTTTTCTTGCTTAACCTGACATTTAAATTTCCCTTGCAGGAGAAGAAACACTTCCTGGGTGAGAATTATCTACAGGATGGACCAGAGGGAAATGACATCCGTAAGACAAATGTGGCACAGATCCGTATGGCCTTTCGACATGAGACCTTGTGCAATGAGCTCAGCTTCCTAGTGGATGCTGTCAAGTCACAAGCAGTGGCTGAAAACGCCTCGTAAACATGGCAGGGTGACAGATAGGCTAGAACAACGGGCCCATATCAGTGGACCAGACATTAGCATAAAACCTTATCTTGCTACAGGTGATGCACCAAACAGCCATGGAAATACATCATTCTGGTAGCAAGTCATGGAGACATGCATCTTGGTGCCTTCTGATGGACATAGCATTTCCCATAGCGCCTTACGGGGTGGATATGTCCATTATATATCTCAAATCTGTTTTTTAAAAATGGGACGTTTTGATAAAACGTTCCTGTGTTTTACATGCTTTCTGAAAATGATGCTTAGAGGGAACATTTGTTACCTTTTCTAATGAGGAAATCTTTGGGTTTGTGACTTGAACAATGTGTTCTTTTGCTCAGATAAACGTTTATGCAATAGAGACTGGAAGAAAAAATTTGCCTTGATAAACTAGTTTGTTTGCAACCTGAGATTTTGGGGCTGTTATACTGTCGGGCATCCTATGGGGTGGCGTTTTATCTTTTGTCACAAAATCTTGTGTACTTGACCTTGCACATTTTGTACACCAACAGAGATGGTTAAGCTGTTTTGTTAAGGAACAGTGGCTTTTGAAAACATGCCTGAGTGCTGAATATGTTCAGCAATATTTGAATATTGCTTTCGAAGTACAATAAATAAAGGTGTGTCAAAAAGAGCCTTTCATGATGTGAGTTAATATTCCAGATAAGTAGAAAAATGATTCTTTATTTGCTCAACACTGCAGCCCAGTGGAAGTCGTGGGAACTGCTACAGCCTTCAAACAAGAACTAGCTAGAACAAAATATTCAATTTACTTTATTATTCGAGATTTACACAAGAAAAGGCAACACCGAACATCCCAGTTCAGTCCATATTTAAAAGTACTCTACTTCGAAAGAACACTCTTACAAAAGAAAACGGCAACTTGTGTCATTTTCTCCAATAAAACTACTACCATTCAGTCCCATCTCTATAAATCTGTGAGAATATTGCAGAAATGAACATTTTTAAAACTAGATTAGCAGATCTTGATAAACTAGATTCAATCTTAATAAACTGCCACACAAATTGAGACTTACATATAAAGTTTGATCTATACATATCTTTTATAATACAAGTGAATTCCCTAAGCCCACAGATTCAGTCTCGCTCATACACACAAGAGTGCAGAATGAAAAGTCTAGGATTTCAAACAAGAAAAAATCTGAAAAGGTGACTAACCTCCGCTGAAAGCGTCAGTGATGCCCTTTAAAATAAAGCTTTCATTTGCAACTAAAGAAAGCAAGCAAATTAGCTCATTCTCAAATGTTAATCCATCCTAATTATGTTCCATAATGAATGTTATATGAGAGTCATGCTCTATAATTAACATTTGATCCAACTTACACATAGATAAGGAGTTCATGTCAAACAGATCACTATAGTTATTCCGTTAAACCTAAGATAAATGCACATCAACTGTACAGTTAATGTTACTGAATCATGTGTGACTGAATTACAGAATCAATACTATTAAACTGTTGCACATGCTGATACTGTGATGCTTATTCAGGTATTACAAGGCCTTTACAGAACAAACGCAATTAAGAGCAATTACTTCACAAACAAGATAAAACGGCAAGTGCAACGAGGAAATGAAGTTTTACAGCTACATCTTGTCTAGCATTTACCTACATACAGTTCACAGTCACATGTCTATGGATTGGTCAGGTCAGGTGTTATAATATGATGCATTAACCTAAAAATAGTTTATTAAAAAGTCAAAAACTCAGCAGTTATTGCCTCCAGTGAGTGACACTATATAGTGCAACGAATACCCAAAGTCACCCTATGAAATAACTGTTTAAAGAAGGTCATCTGTTATGGGGAGACAGTGAGTATGACAGTGGCACAGTGCTTCATTTTAAGGTCTGTGTGGGTGGCCGGCTTCATCCGCTAGATTGAGAATGTACCCAGCAATATCTTCCTCCGTGGGAGCATCTGACATGACCCATGATTCATTAGCGGCAGTCACCTGAATCCGGCAGACGGGGCAGTTTCGGCTCTGACCGCTCCTATATGAGGCACAGACACACAATAGAGCTGGGTTTGTCATGGCTGATTAAAATGATTTATGGATTTTGTCATTTTTTACGGTCATAATGTTGATCCAAACCTGTTTTGACTTTTTTCTTTATACTTTTGGCCTGTTTAATTAAGAGATATTTTATGGCTTTGTTCTGTAGGGACACATGGTATTAATTTTATTTGTGTTGGTCTTAAAAAGTCTTACATTTGGTTTGAAAAATAGATACCTTGGATTCAGTTCTGAACAAAACATTCAGATTTTCTGCTTTTATGTTCCATGGAAGAAAGTAAGTCATACAGGTTTGAAACAATATGAGGGCAAGTAAATGACGACAGATTTAATCATTTAGTTAAACCGATCCACCCAAAATTGAAAATTCTCTCATTATTTGCTCATCCTCATGTTATTTGAAACCTGTATGACTGTCTTTCTTCGACTGAAAACAAAAGAAGATATTTAAAAAAAAAAAAATTTCCACTGACATTTTTTGCCTATAAAATGAAAGTCAATAGGAACCAACATCCTTCTAAATAGCTTCTTCTGTGTTTCACAGAAGAAAGTAAGTCATACAGGTTTGGTACAACATGAGAGTGAGTGATCGATGATCATGTAATCCATTAATAAATCATGATAATGAATCACAGATTCCTACCACTTGTCAATACACTTCTGACAGAAGCTGTGTGCACAGGGCAGAATAAGGTCTGCTTTCCCATCCATACAGATACAGCATTCCTCCTCATCAGTCAGCTGTTTCACCCTGTTACAGAGCAAATTTTGCTTGGTGAGACAATGAGTCATCTATTATGCATCATTACATCAGGTGCAGATTTGGTAAACAGAGCAAATGCAGTCTGTAAAATACCTGCCCATCCACATGCTGGCCTGGCAGGTGTCTTCTGATGACAGCGGTCCAGAGGATCCCTCTGCTGCAGCCTCTGAACAAAATACTTCAGCTGCCTGACTGGTGATGTCTTTGTAGAGATGGATAAACTGGTACAGATTCATAATACGGGAGGCTTCCACCATTCCATCCTCCTTGTTAATCTACAAGCACACAGAGAGAGCAGTAACAATTGCCATCCCACCCTAGACAAACATCAATCACACATTTCAAATTTGCAGTACAGAGCAAATGACTATATTATTTGGATTGAAAATCATTTTAATATATTCCACCTATAAATTCAGAGGTCTGTTCATTAATCTCACCTTGGTGCACACTATTCTCACAGCAACCTTCCATAACGCTGTTGCATCAGATCCCGGCTGTACTTCAAACAAAAGATGTTTCTTTTGGCCAGAGGCTAGTTTAGCAGTTCTGTGTATAAAAAATTCAATCATATTACCTATCACTGTTGTCATTGTGACAAGTTGTAAAATTCAGTATATGTTTACACAGAACAGGTTAGTAAGAGATCATGATAATAAACATACTGTTTACAAATTGTGGCTATACAATTGAAACTGTAAGTAATTTAACATTTATGAATAGGCCATTGCACAATCCCACTGTAAGTGCTGTAACCCAGATTGTTGCTTTCTTTAATGATGTAATAAAGTCCTAATATTTCCTACAGAAAAATGATCCAGTACTAATTTTAAACAGCTTTCAATGATAAATGTATCATCCAAACATTATGAACATTTACTAACATAACATAACTTGCAGGAAAAGAAACACTTATGGGCAAGCATTATATCAAAGATGGACAAAAGGGAAATGGCATTATACATTTATTTTTTTTATAAGAGAACTCTCTGAAAATTTTAGCATGGTAAAGGATCTGCTACACTGCTGTAGCATATACAATAACTTGTAGTAGATCTATACAGGTGGAGCTGGGGAAGGTGAGGGTTTCAGAGGGACTCTGAAAGCATGCTGCGAACTGCTCAAATGAATGCTTACTAGCCATTTAAATGTAAAGCAATAAGCTCATTGGCTGTGTATGCAATATGAAACAATCATCCTGTGCCAACTGCCAAGTAGTTTAACACTGAATATCATCAGTTTGCATTAACAACCCATCAGTCTACGCCATCTAGAGTTTCATGACAGAACTTGGCATTACTTTTAATATCATCAATATAATATTATGGTTTTTATGGGACATGACATTCTTATCAAACTGCAGCAGGTTATTGTGTCACTAAAATGAGTAATCCTAACATGTCACTTACACATCGTTGAGCTCTGCCACACGACCCAAGAACTCATCATAGGTGAGGTAGCCACTGTCACGCACCAGCCCCACATGTTTGATCAGTTTCTCAGGGAGTCTGGTCATTGCCTGGCCAGAAAGCTGCTGGCCCATCTTGGCTCCAGATGGAGGGCTGCTCCAAAACAACTCTAGACCTCATTCACTGCTGGAGGCTCTAGATAAGAGAGGATGTTGACATGACACATCATGCAGTGTGACGTGCTATATTTCATAAAAACTATTTTAAACAGCATTTTCTTACACATGGAATTTTATGACCTCATGTTAATTGATAGCATACAATAAATATTTGTATTTCAAATTCATTTGTCACACCAAATGTATATATAAGTGAAGTTCAAAATGCTAAAATGTGCTCAAAATTGTTAAAATAAATGGTGGCTTGTCACAGAACCCAAATATTTCTTTATAGGGTCATAAAAGGTAGGGTACAAAACTCTGAGACCACACTGAATCAAAACTGTAAATAGAGTTTTGGGATTTTGGTTAAAAAATGGTAATAAGTAGATATTTTTTAATAGATGTAATTTTGTGACATTGATCGTGTGAACTTGCTTGCTTAAAATATAGGCTACTTAATCTATAAAATGCTTTGATTTGAATCATTCTCAAATCAAAGGGATAACCTGATCACATTTCAATTAAACACTTTTTAACTTCTTTGCTGAAAACATAATTTGTAAGTGTTAAGAAATGGAAAATGAAACATTGTCCATATATTTTACCCTAAAATATAGATAAAAATGAAATGTATGCTCATGTTATTAGTCAGCTAAGTTACCAACAGAGAAACAATGTGAACGTGATGTGCTAAAAAGCATGGCCTGAAATGAATCATATTAAACTGTTGATATTAAATGACTCACCTCTCTACTTGTATATTAATATTAATTACTCATGTTACATCAGCCATTTTTCATAGATATCGATGAAGGTCTCATGTTGTTAGTGACATTAATCCCGAAACATTGATTCATAATAAATGAGCACCAATTTTCGAAATGAACAGGTGTTTATTCATCTTACCTACCCTATTGTTTACTAAAAATAACAAACTGTCTTTCAAAAGACGTAACAACCAAGTAGACGAGTGAACCATATAAATTTGTTTCAGAATGTGAAAATGCGGTTTAAATATAGACGATGCTGATATAAAACATTTACTGTAGGCTACTTGTGTTAGCTTGGCTAACCAAAACAATACATAAGAGACCGTAACGGAAACACACCCAACACTCAGTATTAGTTACAAACGTACGTGAGACCAGTGAGATGAAAGTAAGTGACTACAAACCTGCTGACATTTGTTTTATCCGGCAAATATTCGAGATGACAAGTCGGATGATAACAAGAAAACCTTGACGCGGGTTGATGATGTCACGAGCAGGGTCAATGGCAAAATCTATTGAACCTTGATGCTTACAGACAACAAGTACAACTGAGGAGTTTAAAGAGTACAAATTATTATCATTTAGCTTTATCATACAGCACTATTAAGAACAGACTAGTATTTACATCCGTTATTGATAGCTGAAAGTAAAATAATATTTGAAAATGAAATGAAAACAAAGTAGGCCTAACTTGAATTTTTTTTTGTTATTTTTTTTTTATACAGTGTTTTTACAAAAATGCAGTGTTTTTAGGATGAGTCCAGGTCTTCTTCCATTTGAAGGATGATGTTGCATTTCCTATTGTTGTTGTCTTTGCTGGTCTGTTCTGGCATACAATGCCTCTCACTTATTTGTTTCCACATCTCGGTTTCAGTAATCTTATTTGGCCTCATTCTGGTCCAAGATGGGAACCGTTGTCCTCTTTTACTAAAGCAAAGCACACTAGTCAGTGAAGAGTATGCATGTAACAATTCTCATGACAGTGGATTAAACGCTTACATTTTGAGATACCAAGCTGCACCTGCCGCTGCCAGCAAGAACAGGAGCACGATGGAAATGACGACAAATGTTTTGGTAGATGCTAAAATATAAAGAAGACAAACGAGTGTGATAAAATGAATGTGTAAAGTTATTCAATTGGTATTTGATCTAAGTTTCAAAACCCAACCTCTAATGGATGGTCCATTAGGTGTTGTCTGGGACAATGCAGGCTGGCCTGTAGTAGTTGAACTATGCTGAAGAAGAAAATCAGTGGATGAATGAGAGGAAGACGAGGGGGATGAGGTTGAGAATTCGGGTGAAGTTCTGGGAGACGAAAAAGACAGAGGGCTTGTTGTTGCCTGGGAACCGTCACTGATGTTAGCAAGACTAAGTGTTATAAATGTTGTGGAGGAAGTGTTGAAAGCAGAGGAAATGGATGGGGTGGATGTATAGAGAGGAAGGGATCTTGATGTGTAGGCAGAAGTAGAGGTTGACTTAATGGATGATGGATGGGATGTTTTAGTGGAATAATGGTTGTTTGATGGTGTTCTTCCTCCTGTTGTAGATTGAGGCCTGCTTGATGTTGTTTCAAATGATCCATCAGGACCTAAGATGCATTGTGAGAGACATTTTACTGACAAGCTTAGTAGATTTATTTACTGATTTTACAATTATATGTTCATAACAAAATCCAGACATAAGCATATTGTAGATTTTTTTATATCACATTTTAAACACCATTATTCCCAATTGCAGGACACTGATTATTATGATAAAAGTATTTTAAGAAACATATTACACATATACCTGCTGGCTTAAAACAGTAAACGTCAAACACTTTGCTGAAGTCAGCTCTCCAAACAGAAACGCCTAACGTGTTTTGACCACATTTTTCACTTTTCTCGATTCGAGGAATAACTGCGATTAGCTCCTCAACCCAACCAAACCTGTGTGAAAGCATGATATTGCACTCTTAGAAGAAACAGAATATGCAGAGTTCAAAAATAACTTCTAACCATCTCTCTCGCATACACACATGCACACACACACACACACACACACACACACATGCACGCACACACGCACACAGATTACTATTCGGATAATGACAGTATATCCACAAAATTCATTTGTGATACATTTGGGTATTGAATGTATTTGTAGGTCTTTGTGTTGGACATTCAAAATGTTTTAAAAAACTATTTAAAAACAAGAATCATATTTCCTAAAAGAGCAGATCAATACCATATATCTACAATCATATTTTTTATTTGACTATAAAATGTTTGTTTAATTGTCACTCATTAAATAGTGATTTACCTGCATGTCTGTAAGCCATTTTTGTTTGCTGTTTCCACTTCAGCCTTTTTAGCAATTCTCATTTTAATAGCCTCACATGCTTCTTTGGCTGTGGTAGCATTAAAACTGTACACCTTGTTCTTGGTTTGGACTAACAATACTCCAGAAATTCCATCATTTGTAGGGACTAAAAGCAACCACAAAAGATGGTTTTTAATAAAGTGCAAAAGTATAGACTATTAAAAAAAATTGCATTTAAATCAACAGAACAAGAAAGAGATAAACCTACCTTGGATTAGACTCACATCTAGACAGAGTGTGCTTGTAAATAAGAAGAGCAGACATAATTGTAACCAGACTCTAGCCATGACTACAGAACATGCCACCAAAACTGTCCAGAAGTTTGAATACAATCATTCTGATGATGCTGCAGAAAGAGACCCATGAAAATAGGAAACAGGAGGTTGAGGATGATCTGTAAGATGACCTTCCCAATGAGGGCATTTAAAGCTAGGTCAGAGGACAACTAAAAAACTTAAGTTCCTGTGGTTGTGCACCATTTATGTCAAATATCTTTGAACTCATTTGATACATCATTCACACATAGACATTATGGACAAGTTGGGAAAATATGTCACGCCAAGGCAGCTATATTGGACACTATTAGTCGACTATCAGGCAGATAAATCTCTCTCTCTCTCTCTCAATTTAAATTTATTCAATTGTTGTTATAATTACTATATATTTAATTCAAGTTAAATTCATTGTAAATGTTGACTTAAAACATTATTGATGTCCTTGATGATTTGTTATCCAACTGAAAAAAATATTTCCTCTCAATGTGTCCTTGGACAAGTGAAAATTTTATAAGCCTAATGTGTAGCATCTGTGACGTTAGCAGAAGACTGCTGAATTAGGCCTGCTTCCTTCTGCAGGTCATTCTTTCCAGGGTTGTCTGTGATTCTGAAGGCTAAATAAACAGAAAGACTCATTACCACCTCACTTTCAAAGCAACCAGCCAAGTTGCATGCTATTGCGAGAAGCTCTGGGACCGAGAACAGTAAATTATAGGCTACGTTAGTGCATAGTGATGACTTGTCAGGCATGCAGGCAAACATAGAAAGCATCTCCGCTGAATGAACCCATAGGGGAGGTTTAGAAAATTACAGGAAGTAATTCAAAGCATCCTGTACCATTTTTGCAGATTCAAATAATTATCTAATCTCAAAATTCCTTACATAGAACATAAACACATCTTTCCCTGACTTTTCTTATAGAGCACAGGAAATAAACCATGGCAAAAGCTTTTGACTGGGATTTTCAATATTATTCTTTTGACATTTGAAGAATTTTGTGTACTCTGCTTTTATATTACTAAACAAAACAAAAAAATATATGTTTTTGTTCAGTCACATACAGTTGTTGTTATGCAGTGAATAGTTATAGTAAAATCAAAAACAGAGCTATCTGGGCCAGTGGAAATTGTTCTATTTGTGCTGCTTCACTCTGCTTGAATAATACATTTACAATGAAGGGGTTTGAGTTTCCTTCCTCTGTAAAGTAAAGGGAATCAATCTAGTATACTATACTTGTAAAGGACCTGGTGATATTGAGGTAGACTATTACTATAGTGAAAACAAGTAAACTATTACTTAGTGAAATTAAAATAAATAACTATATGGATATCAAATACTGATTTGAGTTGAATCTATTATTTTTTGTTATCTTACACTTACTCTTAGAAAAAAGTCCATTAGGAACCGTTCACACAGGACGCATTTTGTGTATAAAACGTGAGATGCAGGTCAGTCCGCATACCAGTCAAACATGTCCCTCTAGCGCATGTTTACATAGAGAAACAATGGAAAACCAGCACAGAGGAAAGCAAAATCTCATTCAGTGTGAATGGCCCCTTAAGGGTTCAGTGCATGTTTACTTAGAAAAACAAAGGAAAAGCAGCACAGTTGAATGCAAAAGCATGTTCTGTTTGAAAAGCCCCTTTGCAACATGCAAAGCAACCCGCTAAGCAACAGATGAAAACTGCAATGATATTACAGCTAGTGCTATTCTCTCTGTAAGTTGCTTACTCTGTAAGTTGCTTAGGGGCCCTGAACCACCAGGGGACCCTTTGCTCTCTAAGATGATTTAATGATAGGGTGGGTCAATTAATAGAATTTCGTTTAGTTTTTGATTTTGGCTTCCAACAATTATGAAAATGTAATGTTGCATTCTGTTCTTTTAAAGTGCTGCACTGTTGCCCTTCCTACATAACATCTCCAACTGGAAAAAGATGCTGTTCCCCAGAAGGATTTCATTGGGTGAAACATTGGGCTTCTGGTTTGCACTTAATGGACTAATACACACAAAAATGAAAAGTCAGTCAGTTACCATGTCTAAAGTGAACATAAACAGTTGGGAAAGTAATCGAGTATATTAGAACTGTGCATTCGGTCTTAAAGTGACAGCAGCCTAATAAACCTGCTGCTGTCTCTGTCATTAATCAAACAACAAAAGAAAACGAGAGAATCATTCACTGCTCTTCACTTCAGAATCAACATGACAGGGGCCCACTGACAAAGTTTTGATTAGGGCCCCGAGAGGTCCAAGACAAGCACTGATCACAGTAATAATAATATTGAAATCCTCTGAGGTAATTTTGACTACAATCCATACCTGAAATGTAAGATGTGTTCAACATTTTTGCCTGATGGATGATAAAATGAGGAATTTCCAAGAGACTGATATAGACTGAGTCATATGTAATGATTAGAAAAGCACAGACACTTTTGAGTAACCACCCATAACACCATAGCATCTTGCTAGCAGGTATATACAAAAATCTAGTCAGTTTTCAGTTCTGGCATCATTACCAATATGGTGTTAACCCTAACCAGCTCATTTCAGGATGTTGAGAAGCACTATGATGCAATTAGTCAAGGATGAGATGAGCTGTGTTTGATCCCTTGTGGTAGCATAGAGTTTCTGCTCCCTGGTATAACATTTCCTCATAAATTATTGAACTAGGCTGCATATTGGTGAGCCTCCTTAGTTCCCATTGCATTCACGTCTACAGGGACTTTGGGTCGGCAGGAGGAAAACACATTTCACAACGGCTCAAAATTTAAAGTTTGCATCTGGTTTCAGCGTCCGGTGAGAGCGATGAACCTAAGGGCCAGCTCTCATGGAGAGCTCCAGGCTCTGACTTCACTGAAGACCCCTGCTTCAGACAGTGGTACTTTTAAGTCTCTTTCTCACAGCAGCAACAACATGAGCGGCCGATTCGAAAGCATTGAGGAGATTAAAGGAATTTCTAAACCCACGCACCCTCCTCGAAGACCTGTACGTGCAGTCCGACCCGTGAGTGCTCTGAGTGCCAGCGGCTCCTTCCTGCAGATCAACCACCTGCAGGGAGAACTAGTGAGGAAGAGGAAGGTAGGTGCTGACATGATGGAGAACATTAGGGCAACATCCTGTGGGCACATTCAGAACATAGGGTGTATTTTACTAGATCACACACATTAATAGTTAATAGAATTCTGTATTTGTATTTGAGGTCTTTCTCAAATGTTCTGACTTGGGCCTCTTGTGATTGACGTAGGCTACATGTGAAAAATAATTTGTAAATAAGTAATTTTCAGTGCAAGTAAAAAACAAAAATAAAACTAATACTTTTCCATTCATATGTTGTCTTTTATAAAAAAAAATATTTTTAGATTAAAGAGGGTTAACCAAAAAAATTAACATTCTGTCATTATTTTAGGGTCATTATAGTTGCCTAAAAAAAAAAATTAGATTTTTTTTTTCAGTTGTTCTGTTTATATACACTGAACAAAATTATAAACACAACACATTTGTTTTTGCCCCCATTTTTCATGAGCCGAACTCAAAGATCTAAGACTTTTTCTATGTACACAAAAGGCCTGTTTCTCTCAAATATTGTTCACAAATCTGTCTAAATCTGTGTTAGTGAGCACTTCTCCTTTGCCGAGATAATCCATCCACCACACAGGTGTGGCATATCAAGATGCTGATTAGACAGTATGATTATTGCACAGGTGTGCCTTAGGCTGGCCACAATAAAAGGCCACTCTAAAATGTGCAGTTTTATCACACAGCACAATGCTGCATGTTTTGAGGGAGCGTGCAATTGGCACTGAAGGAATGTCCACCAGAGCTGTTGCCTGTGAATTGAATGTTCATTTCTCTACCATAAGCCGTCTCCAAAGGCGTTTCAGAGAATTTGGCAGTACATCCAACCGGCCTCACAACCGCAGACCACGTGTAACCTCACCAGCCCAGAACCTCCACATCCAGCATCTTCACCTCCAAGATTGTCTGAGACCAGCCACCCGGACAGCTGCTGCAACAATCGGTTTGCATAACCAAAGAATTTCTGCACAAACTGTCAGAAACCGTCTCAGGAAAGCTCATCTGCATGCTCGTCGTCCTCATCGGGGTCTCGACCTGACTGCAGTTTGTTGTCGTAATTCACTTGAGTGGGCAATGCTCACATTCGATGGCGTCTGGCACTTTGGCCTCTTCACGGGTGAATCCCGGTTTTCACTGTACAGGGCAGATGGCAGACAGTGTGTATGGCGTCGTGTGGGTGAGCGGTTTGCTGATGTCAACATTGTGGATCAAGTGGCCCATGGTGGTGGTGGGGTTATGGTATGGGCAGGCGTATGTTATGGACAACGAACACAGGTGCATTTTATTGATGGCAATTTGAATGCAGAGATACTGTGACGAGATCCTGAGGCCCATTCATCCACGACCATCACCTCATGTTGCAGCATGATAATGCACGGCCCGCATACTCACCGGACATGTCACCCATTGAGCATGTTTGGGATGCTCTGGATCGGCGATTTGGAGTATCTCTGCAAAGGGGAAGTGCTCACTAACACAGATTTAGACAGATTTGTGAACAAAATTTGAGAGAAATAGGCCTTTTGTGTACATAAAATTAAAATACAAATTGAAAATGGGAAAATATACAAATACAAGCTGATTCAAAATATTAATATGAACTAAAATTATAATAGTAACTCAATTATACTAAATTAAAATAATATATATATCTATCTAGAACATTAGAACATTATAAACTACAAGTATAAAGTATAGAATTTTCAGCAAGCTGAGAAAGCTGAAACATACTTCAAAATATATTTTGTGTCTTACTGGGTGCACAGTCCCTCATTTCCACTGTATCTGTGTTGCTCAGGAATGTGAAGACCTAAAAAAGGAGAACAAGTATCTGTCTAATGAAATTCACATGGAAAGGATCATGATGAGGACTGAGAGTGAGCTCACCATGAGAAACATGCGCAATCTCAACCAGGAACTCCAGGCCCAAGTAAAAGAGGTGTGCACATTACACATCTGGTTTACCGGTTTAAAGGGGGAAACATTATGTATGAAAGGGAACTGAGTTTCTTCAGAAAGATGTTGTTGACATTTTGAATGTTATCTTGGTATAATGCCTAATTAAATAGTGTTTATCAGTGTTTATTATATGTTTTGTTTACAGTGGTAACCCTTGAAACCGCTGTTTTGCTTGTCCAAAAGCGCCACCTAATGTCTGAGAGTGAATTTGCATTTTCATTCAGCATGTCTGCTGCTTTTGTTGCCGTCAGTGTTGTAAATTTTAAGTTTGATGGAAAATAAAACAACTCTAATAATAATGTATCTGGAATAATTTAAGGAATGTTCATAAATAAGGTATTTAAAAGTGAATTGCATATTACACACAATGTTTTTGACTATCATTTCCTTACTTTTAGATGAGTCGACTAGTCGGTTATGTCCATTCAAACGACTTTGAAATTAGTCGTAGCAGAGCACATCCCTAATTAAAACCATGTTTGACTTCTTTCCTTGGCAATAACTAGTTGAAACAGAAGCTGCATCTCAGCCAGCAGAGGGCGACACTGTGCTCCAGGGCAGCTGAGGATGCTGATAGAGGACGAGCAGAGGCGGACAAGAGCAGGGCACTAGCGGAGGCTCGGGCAATAGACAGCAGGCAAGAAAAAGATTTCGCAGTAGCTGACAAAACACGGCTCAGTGAAGAACTACATCTGCTGAAAAAAGAGGTATAGATACAACATCAAACACATAAATGCAAAATAATGCAAAATAATTCTATATATGGCTTCACTGAATTCATTTGCATACTGTCATCCATAGCACAATGATGTCCAGCTACTTTTAGCACAAGCTGAAAAGAATTACTTTGAGACCAAGCTAAAACTAGACAGGGTTTCGGGAGAAAAGCAGGCTCTCCATGAGGAGAACAGAATACTGGAGGATGAGAGGAACACGTTACGATACAAACTGAAGGAGCTGACTGAGGAGAATGTGAAGATAATGGAAAAGTAAGCTCGAAAGCCTTCAGTAATGCCATTCATCTTCGGTAATACAAACATTGTGAATGGATCCTGGCGTGGCAGCATTCAGGCCATTATAATGCAATAAAAGCTATATAGGAATAGTCTGGTTTATGATGCTGTCTGTCACTGTCATCCTGACTCTCTGTAGGGAGGTGAACTCCAGACGCAGAGCTCTGGTTGCTGAAGAGCAGAGAGAAAGGGCCAATAAAGCCCAGCAGGAAGCCGAGCAGGAAAGACATTTAGCTGAGCGGGAGAGGGAAGATCGCACCAGGGAGTGTCTCAGCTGGAGAGAGAAACACCAGGTTCTGGCAGAAGTCATCAGAGCCCAGGAAGAACTTAAGTCTCTGAGACAGACCAAAGCAGTATGTCCACAATTCCCTTTGTGTCTATTTTGAATAAAGACACAGCATTTTGCTCTATTAAAAGTTATATTTTTAGTAGGCAAGGATGCACACAATTGATCAAAAGTGAGAGTAAAGACATTTACAAAATATTTCTACTTCAAAAAAAGAAAAAAGGTTGTTTTTAACTTTATCAAACAATTCTTGTTTTTACTGTATTTTTAGTGTATTTTATGCTTAGTGAGCGTAACAGGTTTTTTTCTTTTTCTTCTTAAAAACATCTAACCGATCTAATATTCTGAGTAAAATTCTTAGACTGTCCTGTATGTATGGAAATAAAAACTTTTTAAAAATTAAATATTCATGGGCATAACATTAAATAATAACCACAATGATAATGACAGAATAAAAACCCGAAAAGAACCTAAAAAAATGCCTTTTCAAAATGTAACTATGATCTTGTGAAATGATTGTTAATTTTTTTTTTTCTTTTTCTGAATTGATGGCACGATAACACTTGCTTGCATCTCACTTCAGTGTCAAGCTAATATTAAGAGCTACTTCCTGTGTATGACTGAAAGTGACCAAAGGGTTAAGATCCTAAAAAATCAAGATGGCACACCAAGGAACTTCACGGTAAAGTTTCTTGTCTGTGATTCCAATACATTACTAACAAAATAAACGAGTAAACATCCATTTTGTTACTATATAACAGCATTTGATAATATGCACACAACAGGAAGGAGACCCTGTGTATATCTCCACACCTGACGTCAACAGTGAGGAATCAGAGAGGAGTTCAGGGAGGTACGTGTTATTCATCAAAGGCTAATCTTTGATTAGTAAATGTATTGACTTAATTTGTCTCATCTAAGCAGGACGATGTTTAGGGTGGCTGCACCTCGAGTTGGACGGGACACCGGCCCAGCCCACTTCAGCGAGCTGTCACCAATGGCAGACACCCATGAATCAGGATTTTCAAGGAGAAACAGGAAAGTGGAATATTTCTGGATCCCCACTGATGAGGAATAAATGTAAATGTTTAGTTTTAGATATATTGCCTAAACAAAATATTAGTTGTAAACATGTTGAAAAATCTCCTACTAGATTTAATTTGCCTACATTTAATTTTGTAAATGTTTTCATCTACAAAATATACTTTAACAAACAGTACTGTATCCCTGTGGTAAAAAATAAATAATAATCTGGTAAAATAGTTCTATCTTCACTAGAAGAGATTTAGCACAATGAAACTAAAACACTTCAGCTGATCAAGTTTGTCCTTTATTGTGAATTCAGCAATAGTGGTGATGAATACAGCACTAAACAGCCTTACAATGACATGATCGTAAGCAATTTCCTTTCTGACAACTGGATTGCAGTTAACATGTTGGCAAATGCAAGTGTACAAGATTAACTTTGTCAAACAGTTAAAACACCTGTCAATAAAAGGTTGTCTGAGAACCCCTTATTGACAAGGGCAGAAGCCTTTCACCTAGTTTTTTTCCCGTTTTCTTTTACATTTAATGACCCCATTAAAAGGCAGGTTAACATAATCCATCACTTCGATGTTTAAGATTGGAATATTTTGCAGCAGATCAGTGGGACCTGAAGGGCAACATTACTACTGCAATTAAACAAAGAACACATTTCAGTTACCTTGTCAGAACACACTGTAGACAACATTAATGAAGTAAGGCTGGGGCAGCAGAGGCATTAAGTTGACACTAGTAGCTTGATTTCTGCATCTTCAAATGGAAAGCACTTAAACTACTGCAAGTTGAGATACGTATTAGGTAGTGTGTTGTGCAAAAATCAAACTACGCAGATGTTCTGGATCTTAATTCATGACTAAAACTTTAGACATCAGAAGCCTGCACTAAATAACGCTTATTCAGTAGGAGGTAGAAATGGAAACTGCTAACATGTTACAGTGATTACAGTTTTACGGATGTTTAAATCATGCACAAGGGGTGTAGGATATTGCAACTGACCCAGAATAACACTAATAAAAGCGTCTACAGCGTAACCTACAAAGGCCATTCATCTCATGATTCATTTTAAATCAATCCCCAAGACAGACCGTAAACAAATCATTGGTTCTATATAACAAGTTTCACTTCCGCCGAGATGCTGAAAAGGTTTTGTACTGTGTCTTGTGAAACAAAAACAAACATGTAAAAGGAAGATTTAGCTACCACTTTTTCCTACTGAAAAAGCATAGTGGTTCTGAAACTAAAGCAGATAACAAGCCTGATATTGGTTATGATGCGAGAAAACACATTAGAGACGTTATGATAATGGTATTACTACATCTTTCATTTAATTCATGAGCCTAGCAGCAGTGTACTGTAATTGGCTGAGTGTGAGCTACTGCAAAGAGTGCAGGAACCAAAGAGAAGACAGCAAGTCATGTAGCAGGAAATTAATATGTACTAGAAGACTAGTCTGGTTCCTCAGTCAGCTTCCTCCTCAGACTCCTCTTCCTCAGCCGTCTCAAGCCAAGTCAGCCACTGGTTCACCTGAAAAGAAAGATTAAAGCCCAGTAAATCTACATACTTATACTCAAAATGGTAAAGACCTTTCCATTTGAGAACATTTTGGTTAAACTTACCTGGAATAAAGCTTTTCCTTTTCCAGGAAATTCTTGGGAAATGTCTTCTTTCCATGCAAGGAAACCTTCCTCCTCAATGATCTCCATGTCATAAAAGTAGACAAAGTAGCGAAGCAACATGCCTAAAACACACAAAAAAAAAACCCCACCTCAATTCTCAAGTAAAAAACAAAAAGTCATGGTTCAATTGATTCAGAATATCTCAACAGGCACAGCAGGATACATGGAGAGTAGTTTCTATACCTTTTGGGAAAGCGTTGGCATTGCAGTGCACCTGCAGGGCATACAGGGCGCTGACCTGCAGATCAGTGTGATCATGGAGGAACTTCTGCATGACTGGCTTGAAGGAGAGTAGAAGTTGCTTCTCCTGGTCCAGCTGCTCTTTAGAAGGGGAGGCCAGTTGCTCATCACCTTCGTTCACGCCAAGCTCAGCAAAGATATACTGCAAGAAGCTGTTAAATGGAAAAAACAATGACATCAATTATATCAATCTTAGTCTCACATCTCTCAATTTATGAAATGTAATGCACATTCAGTGGGCTGTACCTGGTCATAAGTATGTTGATGAAGCCCTTGTCAGTGTGGAGTTTGGGAGAAATGTTGTCTTTGATCCACTTGTAGATGGTCTGAGGGGAGGGGTCTGCCATGATCTGCTTCAGCAGTTCCTTCTCCAGTTTCAGCAAGGGGAAAAGGAAACTTAAACCTTTCCCCTCAAGAACCTCCAGCATGCGGTCCTTATTCTGGTCAATTTCTGAGAAACAAAAATATCTAGTTAAATATTACACATGATCAAAATCAGTCCTCCTATTTAATAGCAAAATATCAATATGTTGTGTGTAGGAAGGAGACATACCAGGAAGCATCTTCTGCATGTTGACCTTGCTCTGCTGGAAGAGATCTGTGAGCCATTCACGGTCCTTGAGCTTGGAAGCTTGCTGCAGGCATAGCAAGAAAAGAGGAAAGTGGTTGCCGTTCTCCAGTGGATGAGCCAGTTCTGCCACACTGACCAACTCAGCAATGACGGCCCGTGCTGCAAACTGCGCTAGGTATGACTTTACCAGAGGAATGTCCACCTCGATCTTAGGGCACTGATCCAAGACATTGAGTAGAGCCTGGTGACAAAAATCATAATTATGGAAATTAGACAATGAAAAACTAAATACAAATATTTTGACTGCTTAAGGGGGAAAAAAAAAAGCAAAGTAACTTACCTGCATGAAGTTTTCCCCAGTGATGAAGCCCTCAGTACGCAGTGTATGGATAAGAGTGCTAGCCTGTTCCCGGTCTTCATCAGTCCTCTCCAGAGAGCACAAGATAATCTTACTCAACATCTCTGGCAGAAAGTGTTTGGGAGCTTTCATTTCTTTCACACCACTGACAGCATCCTCAATGTTCTTACTGTTCAGATATTCAGTCACAATGTTCTCCTGTTGTAAACAAAATCAGTAAACCATTAGAAAGTCTCTAACAACCGGTGATAAAATGTTTTGAGGGTAGTGGAACAAAGACACGCACAGTCATTTTCAGCAGTTCCTCCTTCGCAGGTGCTGGTTTCTTAGTAGTCTTCTGAGGTTTCTCCTGGATCAGGGGTGGGTTGGTTTTCAGACCAAGTTGTGGAGGCTAAAAAGAACACATGGACTTTGATAGTTTTCAAAGCAAAGTCATTCCATGAAATCTAAATTAATTGCCATGCAGTAGTAACCCCAACTAAAGAGTTCAGCAAAGCTGAGAATTTTCTACCTGTCCAAGTGGTGGAGTCTGTGTCCGTGGAGGCTGAGCGCTGGGAGGAATCATGGTGGGAATCTGGGGCTGCAGTTTTGGCACTTGGTTTTTATTCAAGAGGAACGTCTGAGCAGGTCTAAGGCTGATCTGTAAGCATGGATAATGGGAAAACATACAGAACATTGTTAGGCTAGTTACAAAGATTTAAATGTTTGATACTACTTTGACAATTCACACCCTCATATCTCATAATCGCAGTCAGCGGACTGGCTGGCAGTTTAAGAGTGAGGGACAGAAGAAAAGCATAAGGAGGAGAGAAAAAACAGGAAGAAATAAAGAACAGACAAAGTATGAAAACTACCATCCAGTGGAGTCCCTCAGAATAACGCGTCTTTTTATAATCACAGGGTGGAAAATGTTTTGGTTTTACTCAGCACTTAAGTGTCTCTGGTTTACCTCGTCTGCATTAAGCTGCCCCTTCTTGAAGCGAGGAGGCATGTCCTTAGATTGAGCTTGCTGCTGGTTTGAATGGTTCTGGTTTTGGTTGTGAAAATGCTGATTCTGTCCCTAGTGATATATAGTTGTTTAGTAATCTCATCATAATGTTTTTTTTTTTTTTTTTTTTAAATAGCTGTAAGAGCTGCAAAAACATTTATGCTTACCTGGTTAGATTTGATGAAAGGCTTCATACCCAAGTCAAACTGTGACTGTGGTTGGGAAGCCAAGTGTGCACTGTGGCCATTGAAAAGAGGATTTGTACGATGACGTCCTAGGGTGGGAGAAAATCTGTCCTGGATCACACCTGGACCAGTCCCTATGCCACTACCTGCAAAAATAAATACAGTGAAGATGAAGACATGGCACATTTCTCAACAAACATAAATATAATTGACAGGTGATAAACTCACCTGGCATCTGACCAAACATATCGGCCAATCCCCCGAGAGTTTCTCTATCCAGTTTCATCCTGTTCGGCATGAAGGGGCCTTCTAGGAAGAAGTCCATTCTCATTCCCTGGTTCATGGGTGGAATGAAAACACCCAAATCCTTCAGAGAGGGAAAGATAAAGACTTGTAATAAACACTTCACAGTTTTTCTAAAAGTAAAAAAAAAAAGAAAAGCCCGTGCTGACTCACCTTCACTGCATCTTGACGAATCTGGTTAATCGTCTTTGGTCCGTTGTCGATGAAAGCTTTGCGAGGAACCCAATTGTTCTCTCTCAGCTCCACGGTGTCCTGCAGTAGGAAACGAATCCTTGCAGGCAAATCCTTGTTGTTCATTAAGGATTGCATTCGGCCAAAGTACTGATCCATTAAAGACTGTGGGAAAGGCAACAATGGATGAGAGGTCATGCCCACAAATTACACTTACGTAACTTAATGGCTGCATCATCCTCTTAAAACTGCTCCGCAAGAAAAATGTTTTCATCTCAGTCTAAGATCTGTTTTGTTCAAGAAAACAAGACTTAAAAGGCACTTTGGGTACTTTCCAAAAAGTCACCATGACATTCCGATCAGTCATGTCTGGTTCATACAAATACAAAGCCAATTTCCAGCAAATTGACCAATTTTAGACAAGGTGAAATAAGGTACATCACTCAAGGATCAATTTTGAATTGGGGTTTAAATATTTATCAATCAATCCCCTTTCGCACTACTGAATAACAATCGTGACCCTTAATGGTTATTGGTCAGGTGGTACCTTGGCTTTTTCATGGTCGAGTCTGGGCCCCACAGTCCTCATTATCTGACAGAGACACTCCAGATCCTCTCCCATGTCCTTGAGCTGGACCCTTTTCTTTTTCTCCAAAAGCTACAGAAAGTATAAAGTGTGAGTCATCAAAAATCACAGAGCCACCACTAACCAAAGCACATAATGGAGTGGAACTAATAGACTGATATGTTGAGTGGGATACACACTGTTTTGATGCACTTATGAAGGATAGATTCATGGATGAGGTCAAGTTTGCCGAGTTCTCCAATGAATTTGATATTGCCAAGCATCTTGAACTTGGCAATGGCACGCTGCTCCTCCTCCTCAGAGGTGAGAGGGTTGTCTTGTTTGTCGTAGACTAAATGAAGAGACAGTTGAATGTTAAAAACCTGCAACACAGCATAATGTCTTGCAATAAAAAAAAACAAAAACACCTAGGGTGTTGGGGGAGGGAGTGACTCACTGTCAACATTTTTGGTGCGGTTTTCAAATTCATCTTGAAGCTTGGTAATTAGAAGTCTTCTGAAAGTCTGCAAGCAAATACACAGTATGGTGCACTATTAGAAAGATGAAACTACAGGGGCAATTAATTCGGTAACCAATGATTTATCTGAGAATTAATACACGTAGCTCTTTCAGATTCAACAACCTTTAATAAATGCGATTATGCCACACAATTTATAATGGCATTCAGGTACTCACTGTGCTCTGCTTTTGTGATGACTGGATTTCAGGTGTTGGGCCATCAAAGTTAGGTGCATCCTCTGCCAAACGCAGACATAGCTGAGCATAGAGTGAGCTGTATTTGGGCTCTTCTAGGGCTTTGTCTACGATCTACAGGATAGATGACAGAATTAGTATTTTACCATAGTAATTCTGTAATGCATGAAATTGATGTCAACATCTATATTGCCCTACAAAGGCAAAAGACCTTAACTCGCTAGAGTGAGAAACTGAGAAAAATGACTTTAAAGTTTATTTGTTCAGCCAAATTAATTATAGGTAGGACACTGGAAATTTGACAATTAGATATTTTAGTAATGAAAATTACCTACATTAAAATTGAGAGCACAAACTATTTTAAAGTTATTGTACTCTGCCTTTGCATTGTCTGCAAAATACGAGAAGTCACACCAAGGCAAAAGACAGTAACTTCCACATTATCAATATTCGGCTGCTGATTTACAAAATCGTTACAGTAACACCTGTATGAAATACAGTGATCATGGGCTATTGCATAGAAATGTGACTATTATTTGTTCTTTTGACCGTAACAAGTGGACTAAAAGTTAAACATGTGAGTGGATACCGTTTTGCAACCAACTTATCTGCTATGCTCAGTAACATCAAAGAATGCTAGAATAAAATAGCCTATGGTGGGAATAGCCTAACCTAAAAGCACGACTTGTGGATTGATGTGAATGCCAGCAAGCAGGAATAATGCTCAGAATGCTTGTGGATTAAACATGGATTGATTGTATCGGGTTACAAGGTAGGATATGGATTTAATTGCGAACTGTTAGTACTGATTATATGATTGATCATACTACGGCATTCGAGTCCACACACGTCCAACTAGAAGTGAATAATACGCATTATAAAAAGGAAATAATAATAATAATAATAAAACCTTTAAAGGTTATTCACGATTATGTATTGCTGCCAAGGTAGTCTCTTTACAGTGCTTTGTTATATGGAGCTGTTTTGTAGATCGCAATCTAATTCATTTGTCTAATAAAGTGCTTCAGTGACAGATCAGTTGTATGAAAGTAAATACGCGGCAGTCTTTAATGGCCAGTAAAATAAAGGAAGAACACCTTATAACTCCAAGCTGGGACAGCAGCACCGTAACTTCTTATTGATGCGTGGCTAAAGAAAGGCAGAACACCATAACTCATTCTGAGCCGTAACTGGTGTTATACGGTGTTCTGCCTTGGTTTCTCTTGGGCTTTTTGAAGTTATGGCCAAGACTACCCATTATTTTTTAGGAAAAACAACGAAATTGACTCAAGATACTTATGCACATGATAAAGGATGTCTTTACCGTAACTCAAGTTACGGTCTTTTGCCTTTGCACGGCAGCATAGGTTTAAGTCATTATCCTAACATGTCTGGTATGACTTTGACAAAATGGTTTATGTTTCAAACATGTGAAACATTAAAACATTCCTGAGAGCTGTTCTTTAGGAGTGGCAAAGTAATGACTAGCTAATGACTAATATTTGAACAGGTTTGCAAGATATTCTAAATATTTATTTTATTATAATTTCCACCACAGTCAAACTATCGACTACACGAGCAAAACCCATAACCTACACTATTAAGTGTTCAGCCAGTAAGATTTTTTTTTTCTTAAAAAGAAGAAATGTATTCAAGAAGGATGCCATAAATTACACCATAAATAAATAAATGCTGTTCTACTGAATTTTACATTCAAAGAACGCTGAAAAATGATCATGGTTTACCCACAAATATTATGAAGGACAACTGTTTTTAACATTAATAATAAAAAGCACCAAATCAGTGTATCAGTGAAGAATCATGTCACACTAACAACTGGAGTAAATGCAGCCTTACCATTACAAGAATTAATTATTTAAAAAAGTAGAACAGTTAAATTGTAATATTACACAATATTATTGTTTTTAGTGTATTTTTAATAAAATAGTAGCATTAGACACTTTTCAAAAGCATTAGAATAATCCAAAATCCTTTTAACACTTGTGTATTATTATTTTTCTTAGGCCATTCTACATAACATGTCTGCCTGGTTTCTTACATTTAAATGGTTCAATCAAATTCACCATGAAATCTGATAAAATTTATAAAAAAGCCAGTAACCATCTTACCAGCAAGATGATTCCTTTGAGGACAAGTTTAGAGTCTACGCCCACATTGAGAAGCTCAAGGCATAGCTTGTCAAACTTTTCAGGGGTCAGCTTATTAAGTATGCTACAAGAGAGAAGCAAGAGCAAAGAATAAACATCTTGAACCAGTTAAAACAAAGACCACTGTTTACCACATGTAATTTGTGCTTATCTGAGCTTGAGAGCGTCAGCTGACCCAACCACAAAAACATGCTCACAAGGCTCAGGGCACAATGAACAAAAGAGCTCAAAAACAGAGGCTTCTTTAAACTCCATCTCTGCTGAAGTGAATATTCATTCTCCTTAAGGACACTCACCCTCTCACTTTCCTAAATATTGCATCATGATGTTCTTTTTCATTGGAGGAGTTGACATCTCGTCTAGTGCTTCGTGAAGGAACCCATCTCTGAACGCTAGGCCCTGGGGTTTTCCCCAGGTACTCGCTGAAGGGAAACAAAGCGATTAGCGTCTCTAAAGCATATTACAAAGCTAGACTGTTCTTGACTTCAACAAACCATACCTGTTACCGACAGTCTTGGGATAGTGCTGAGATGCACCCCTACCTCCTCCTCCGCCCGAAGAAGCACTAGAATTATAAACGCAATACTAGATTAGACAACTTCAGAAAACCATTCACACAACAACCACAAGACAATACATAACTGAAGTTGTGGAAGCCATTTTAAAAAGCAAAGCAGCAGAAAAATGAACTGGTGGACCAGTTAATACACCTTATGACTTTTTATCTTTAATGTGGCAAGTACCCCAATATCTGAGTGACTCCATTTTAAGACACCCATCAAAAAGAGTTCCCCCATCTTGATCAATTTTCAATCTTCAATTCAAAAATCCTTTTAAAAATTCAGGCAAATGCTTTACCCCTCGGTCATGAGTTAAGTTAAATCGACTGAACTGTCCACTTGCTCAAGGTGACTGGTGTGGCATCAACGCAGATGATCGGGTCTAAAACGCAACTGAACCAGTGTGCAATAGAGAGAAATGCCAGTCAATACACAATGTTTATGGTGTTTCATCTGAAAGTAAGCCTATACACAGACAATCTTGAAGTGAAAAGCTTCAACATTGGGAAATCCCATATAAATTGGGTGCCTCAAAATGAAGCCTTTTGCTGAACAAACAATGATGTAAACAGGCAAATTGTCATTATCTTTTAGGGTACAGCTAAGCTATGTTTCTTCTATTGATGGATGACAAATTAAGAAAAACTGGTAGCCAAGTCCTGGCCAATGTATGGTGTTTGAACTCACCTGAAACGAGAAGCACCCCCTTCTGCAATCACACTCTCCACTTTGGCGGCTTGACAACGAAGAATCTTCAAAAGAATAATAATCAAAGGGCGGGGTGGGGAAATCCGAACTGTATTAGAGAGAAAGAAGAAAACACAAAGAAAGAAAGAGTCAAGGAAACATGAGAAAACACATCTGCCATGCTCAGAAATGGCTACGTATTACACACACTGGAAGTACAAGTCTGATCAGATTCAACAATTTCCTCTTTCACTATAGAAGAAAAGGCCTGCATCAGAGATTGAGATCAAATATGATCAAAAATAGTTTACAGCACCAATATACTCGGTCGGAATCAGATTATTTACCCCCTTTCATAACAAAAGAGGCCAAACCTTTAGCTTGCTAACACAGCAACGAGGCTAACAAAGAAAAACGAGCAAACACCGGCTAACATATTTCAGTTTTCATTATTTTGAAAGCCTGAAAGACAACCAAATCACCTAATAACAATAACTTAAACAGATATAGCTCAACATTTCCACAAATATAATGGCTTTTGCGTAATAGCCAGCATGCGTGCTGTGTTTGGTCATGTAACATTTTCCACGCTTCAGGACACAGAGAGAAGCCATAATAGACATATTAATCGATCTAACGACTGACACGCATGTAGATATTTTATATAAACAGCAATGCAAGCAGAAACACTCTCAGGTGTTTGTTCTATAACGACGCCATTTTCTGCATTCACGCACTCATTACAGCAGCCATTTTAACTTACGTTAAATGAAAAAAAAAAAACCTACCTTTACTAAGGCAACTTCAGTTTTGATTTTGGTTTTGTTCTTCTAAAAGAGAAAAAGGGATAAATATAAAAATAGATATGTTTTTGAGAGTATTGAGACGGTCACCGGTCACACACGATTGCAGTTCACTGTGGGTGAGAAATGTTGTGCGCGAGCCTCCTCCTGCCTGACTGCTTGACGTCACACAGGAACTTGATTTGTATTTGTCAGGACTTTTCGTTGGCAGTAATTTTCCGTTATTATGAGAAGAACCACATTGGCAACGGATATTTCGGAATGGTCTCCTACAATTTTGTTTATTTATTTTTTAAAAATTGTAATTATAATTTTAGAATCATACATTTGATGATAAACAAAACGGTTGATCATCAACTATCATTTGTGACTCTGGACCACAAAACCAGTCATCAGAGCTGGTAGATTACTTACAAATTGTAATCCGTTACTGATTCCAGATTACATGACAAAAATTGTAGTCAGTAACGTAATCCGTTACATTACACATTTTGGTAATATAATCAGATTACTTTTGATTTGATTCGTTTATCACATTGATTTAAATGGGATTATCATGTACCATAATGATGTAAAAAAAATGCAAAGAGTAAGAAAACTTGTTCCATTCATTCATTGTAATTTACAACATGAAGTGTATTAAACATTACATCAAGGTTTCCCAAACTATATAGGGTTCGTAAAGGAACTGCAGCGGGTTATGAGTTTAATGAAAAGCTATTAATTAATTAATAATCATATTTTTTTAAATTAAAATAAATCATTTTAAAACAAAGTCCCTTGCAAGGAAAGTCTCTTCACTCGGCGGCCATATTTGCAATGCATCCAGGCAGCTCATACACAGTGGCGCCTCCAGAAATTTTTCATAGGGGTGGCCAGATGGGGCCACTTAAAATCTTGGGGTGGCACACCAAAACTATAAACCATAATTTCTGAATTTTATTCTACTGTTGTAGTAAACCGGCCTGTAGAAAACACTATCAGACACTATCAGTCTTCTTTCTTAACTCTTTCACCGCCAGCATTTTTAAAAAAAGTTGCCAGCCACCGCCAGCGTTTTTGATGATTTTCACCTAACTTTGACGGCCCTCAGAATATTTTCTGCTATGAATATAAGAACATATTATATATCAAAATAAAGAACCAAGTCTCTGCTTTTAAACAAACAAAAAAACTATTTTATTCTATCTTCATGTGTTCATGTTTTATGACCATTTGAATACAGGTGGGTACCATCAAAAATACAACATTTTGGACAAAAAACTGAGAAAAATGCATTATTATCAAAGTAGTGCATTTTCATGCAAAATACATTCAGATGTCATATTCTTTCACCTGTAAATAATTATATGAATAATTTAAATTGCATTCAATAAACAGATCAAACAGACACACACACACACATACATATGATTATACACACACACACAGGCTACATACATACATATACTGTACATCCACACACACACACACACACACACACACACACGTGCACACACACACATATGATTATACACACACACACACAGGCTACATACATGCAGATAGATAGATAGAGCCCACACACACACACACACACACACACACACACACACCCCTATTCAGATCGACGGATCGGTTATAACTACAGATGTTTCTGTGTCTGTAAATGTATCTCTCTCACTGACTACATCGTCCCGATCAGATTCAAAATGGTCAAAGCATGTTCTACATAGGCTGTGATCTATATATGATCTACATTTTCTCTGATCCTACATTTATGGCGATCATCTTCTATTCGCACCCTAAAGACCCGGAAGTCCCATAACTCACTCAGGACATGCGCTAGGGCTTTCCTTACCGTAATACACATAGAACACGGATTGCCGTAAAAACTCGTCAATGGCGGGGAAGAGTTGTCTCTTAATTGACGAGATATCTCGTCAATGGCGTTGAAAGAGTTAACTTCTTTTGAAATTGTTGACCGACGGGCACGCGCTGAGCTGTTGCTGTCTGAGCGCGCAACAGCGGCATGGACGGAGGGGCGGGGAGAGGGCTGGCTACTGTGTGCGATCGAAGGTCTAGAGCGGCTTACTAAAATTTATACTGGCCAGTGGGGTGGCCAGTGGGGTGGCCAGGAGTCGGCCAGGGGTGGCCACGGCCACCCCTGGCCACCCCCTGGCGGCGCCAGTGCTCATACAAGACGAATCCTGAAATCTCAAAAACTGCTCGCTGAACTCGCAATTAAATTACACGTCAAATCAGCAACAAAAATCTAAAATTAATTGACCCGAATGTTGTTTCTTATGTTCAAATAGCATTTAAAAAGTTTTTTTTTGTTTTTTTTTTTAAACGCGCTTGTAGCTGTGCATGCGCACTGGCTGGTCTAGCCTCAGATTTCTATGGGAACCGGAGCTTCTAACGGCCGCTGCAGTGAATGCCTGTTATATGTAGTCTAAATAAAAAATAACGTGAATATATGCATTTTAATGAGTTTGAAAGACAAAAGCCTCTCAAAAGGCATAATAATACACAGAGGTGGACAGTAACGAAGGAAATTTACTTGAGTATCTTACTTAAGTACACTTTTTGCGTATCTGTACTTTACTTGAGAATTATTTTTTCTGGAAACTTGCGACTTTAACTTCACTACATTTGATATACTTCGTTATATTTAGCCGTTTTTAAAATGTGTGCATTTTCAGATTCGCTGAACCCTTTTTTTTCTGCGAAAATCCGGTCTACGATTTGCCAGGACCTTCCTGTGTTGCCAGGGGTTACATAATTCTAAGCCTGCAGTTTTCCGCCTAGCTTTGATTAGACATTTGGCTGATGTGTTTACACAAATCTGGCAACCTCGGGATCTTCCCCGCTAAACTAATGTAAATGTCCGCGCTACTGCACAGCTAAAAGCCTCTAAAAAGGCATGTGTTAACTCATTAAAGCCCTTTGGAAAATTAACCATGTTTTTACTATAGTAACCATAACTATGGTATTTGCAGTAAAATCTCAGTATCCACACATTTACTATTATCTCACTATAGTAACCATATGCTATTTGTAGTAAAACTTGAAGTAACCACAAATTTACCATATATATATATATATATATATATATATATATATATATATATATATATATATATATATATATATATTAGTGCTGTCAATCGATTAAAAAATTTAATCGCGTTAATCACACTCATGGACTGTGATTAATCATGATTAATGGCAAATTTAAAATACTAGGATTTACCTGTAAATGTGTTGAAAAAGAAATGCATGTCAAACTATTTTAAGGAAACAGAACCTTTCACACTTCCGCCAGGTATGAGACATAATCCTTATTATTCTTTTATCATTATTATTTTGTTTTTATTCAGCCATTATCAGCCTTTATACTGGCAATAAAACGTTTACCAAGCCACATCGCTTCAATCCCAGTATACATTTACCCAACTATTATCAAAAGTATTTCTAAATAAATACAACAAAACATTTCTTGCGACCTTACGTGAAGTATTATGACAAAATGCATTATAAAGAAGAATTGGACCTGTTCTGCAGCTGCATTAGAGCTAACTTTTGCATCATGCTTCATAAGAAAATTTATGAGATTAATACACTTTTACTCAGAACTCACTTCAAACCACCATTGAGTGTTTGTAATAACTTCCTTTTACAATTACTAGTGGAATTTGGTCGTTTACTGTTGTTAAAATATGCTATTTATAGCCTTTTATATGTCTGCACAAATTAGCATTTCAGATGTACACATTCAACTCAAGAAAATCACATACAGACCATATCTATCATAATCGTGTGTTTATTATCTTATATAATCTATAGTGGCTGTTGTCAAGTTTATTTCTGCTGTGTAAAATCTTAACATGTATGCTCTGGCTGAAACTCACGTTGTTTGTGATGTTACAACCGCCTCTCCATTCTTAAGTTGCCAGGGATACATTCCAAGTATAATACACATTAGTAAAAGGATGTATTTTAAATTTTATTTGTCTATGTACACTTTGGGCGGCCGCGGTACATTATAAAAGTAGCCCAAAAAAACGCAACCCATGGCTCTGTAATTTTTCCTGCGACTGTATTTTCAAAATAGCCCACTTGTGCCATTACCCTGGCAACACTGGTCCGCTGTACCCTCATCACACAATGATAGATAACCTTCTGCGCTGCAATTACGGGAAGAAGTTGGGGTCAAACCTTATCAAACGATTAATTTGCATTAAAAAAATTAACGGGTTAATTTTTTTGATTAATCGCATGCTTTAACGCGTTTCGCGCGGCTGAAAATTCAGTGCATCCCTAGTAAATGGACTAAAACGATTCTTCGAAGCACACGAATTTGCCTCGTTGATTTTTTTTGTATTCAAGTTACTTGAGTTACTCGAGGAATCGTTTCAGCCCTACTGCAGGCCTCACTTGCCTCAATTAAGGTCAGTGTTCATGATTCAACAATAAGAAAGAGACTGGGCAAAAACAGCATCCATGGCAGAGTTCCAAGGCAAAAGCCATTGCTGACCAAAAAGAACACAAAGGCTCGTCTCACATTTACCAAAAAATATCTTGATTATCCCCAAGACTTTTGGGCAAATATTCTGTGGACTGATGCGACAAAAGTTGAACTTTTTGGAAGGTGTGTGTCCCGTTACATCTGGCGTAAAACCAACACAGCATTTCATAAAAAGAAAATCATACCAACAGTCAAACATGGTGGTGGTAGTCTGAGGCTGCTTTGCAGCTTCAGAACCTGGATGACTTGCCATAATTGATGGAACCATGAATTCTACACTCTATCAGAAAATCCTGAAGGAGAATGTCCGGCCATCTGTTCGTGACCTCATGCTGAAGCGAACTTGGGTTATGCAGCAGGACAATGATCCCAAACACACCAGCAAGTCCACCTCTGAATGGCTGAAGAAAAACAAAATGAAGACTTTGGAGTGGCCAAATCAAACTCCTGACCTGAATCCTATTGAAATGCTGTGGCATGACCTTAAAAAGGCGGTTCATGCTCGAAAATCCTCCAATGTGGCTAAATTAAAACAATTCTGCAAAGAAGAGTGGGCCAAAATTCCTCCACAGTGCTGTAACAGACTCATTGCAAGTTATTTATCGCAAACGCTTGATTGCAGTTGTTGCTGCAAAGGGTGGCACAACCAGTTATTAGGTTTAGGGGGCAAGCACTTTTTGACACAGGGCCATGTGGGTTTGGATTTTGTTTTCCATTCATAATAAAAAACTTAATTTAAAAACTGCATGTTGTGTTTACTTGTGTTATCTTTGATTAATATTTAAATTTGTTTGATGATCTGAAACATTAAAGTGTGACAAACATGCAAAAAAAATAAAAAATCACAGCACTGTAATTTATGTTTTTTTTTTTTGCAAACAAATGATCAAAAAGTAGGCTAAATGAAAACTTTGGAATCTAAACTGGGAATCAATAAGAACTGAAATCAAGAAGCAGAATCAGAATTGGAATGGATAAATTCAAACAATACCCAACCCTAGCCACATGTTGTGAAGTTCACTGATTTCTGAGCATTTTATGAACACTGATCAGTTGATGGCAAAATTCAAAAAGACGGTTCTTTGGCACAACCTGCGTACACCCATGGCCATACTGAGAGAGTATGATCCAGTTTTCTGAAGAAACTAAAGGTTTGTTTTCTTTTCAATGTTTGCTTTGTTTGCCTAAAATGAACCATATCATAGACTTCAATATCTCTTTGAAAAAGAACTTTGTAACTTTCAAACAAGTATTAAAATGAGTTCATTGTAGTTGTAGGAGTGTTAAATAAAAAAATAAAGATGATTATCTTCATTCAGTTGTTCCATTTCTATGGGTTTGGTAACATAAAAGCTCTTAATTCCAAAGATAATACAAGCTAATCAGTGTATTCAGTAGGTTGCATTAGTGGCATAAGGTATTGTAAGTATACAACAATGCGACAATAAAACAATGCATTTACTTTTTACTATTGATACTTAAGTACTTTTAAAAACATATACTTCTGTACTTTTACTCAAGTAAAAAATCTTTACAACTTTAACTTGTAGTGGAGTAGTATTTGACCAGTGGTATCTGTACTTTCACTCAAGTAAGGAAGTTGTGTACTTTGTCCGCCTCTGATAATACATGGTTTAAAAAAACAGAGTGATAATTCAAATAAAAACGAATGTGTTCATCAGTAGTTGATGCAATGTTGAAAACCTTCTTAAACCTGAAATGATTTTTGTAAATCCAGTGGTCAAATGCTGTATCGCCACCTGACTAACGACTAGTCTATGTATGAATGTCCACAAAACTGGACTTTCTGAATGTATATAATCGGTAGACTATTTTAAAAAGTAAAATTTAAAAGATGAAAAAGAGAAATTAGGGAGAATCTGAATAATTTATTGCTATTGTGTGAATAATATGTAATCATGTAATCCAGAAAAAAGTAACTGTAGTCTGATTACGGGTATTTTAAAATGTAACTTACTCTAATTACAAGTACTTAATTTTTGGAATCTGATTACGTAATCCTGATTACATGTAATCAGTAAACCATCTCTGCCAGTCATATGGGTCAATTTTTTGAAATTGAGATTTATGCATCACCTGAAAGCTGAATAAGCTTTCCATTGATGTATGGTTTGTTTGGACAGAAAAATATTTGGCCGACATGTTTGAAAATCTGGAACCTGAGGGTGCTAATATATCAAAATATTGAGAAAATCGCCTTTAAAGTTGTCCAAATTAAGTTCTTAGCAATACATATTACTAATCAAAAATTACGTTTTTATATATTTACAGTTGGAAATTTACAAAATATCTTCATGGAACATGATAATATCCTAATGATTTTTGGCATAAAAGAAAAATCGCTAATTTTGACCCATACAATATGTTTTTTGCTATTGCTACAAATATACCTGCGCTACTTAAGACTGGTTTTATGCTCCATGGTCACATTTAGTCTACACCTGGACAATGACGCTGCATCCAATGCAACCAATCAATATGGATGTTAGTGTAGGCCTTTACTGATATGATTGTATTTCAGAATATAATCTGGTATTCTGTGATATATTGTTAAATTAGAAAGTTGTTCTCATGCCTTAGAAACACAGCAAGTTTAAATGAACAAAAGTCATTTCAGATTTCCAGTTGTTTTTAAGGCAAGCACAGTGAGGGACAGGGTGACTGAAGCATGAGTTAACACATTAGGCTATTTTCTCTTCCCGCTATTCAGAAACAGCTTCAACATATTGCATTATTGGAATTAACAGGGCAGTTTTTTTAAGCTAACCATAAGTGGTTTTTAAGATACATGACAACTTTTCTCTAAGGAAATGAAAAGGAGTGCAGAATAAACTTCTCCAATGGTAAATGTGAGAAAGAATTTGACATTAGTAACCGCGAAAAAGGCATGGATTTGAATGAGTTTTGACTGCAGATAAGAGAAAAGGGAATCGGATAATGAAGGCTTGAGTAGGTGAGTGTTCAGTGTATTCAATTCAAGACAGATTTGTCTCTACAGAGCGAACAAGGTCAGCAGCATCAAGCAAATGGCGAAGCTTATGGGGAAAGTGTGACTGAAAACCTGAAGATAAGAAACAGTGGACCAAGTGTGTCTGATCATGTGCACTTAGACAGAATTGCCCACAGGCTTGTTATGGGTAACAAAGGGAGGTGCAAATACCCTGGCTGTGATGGAATAGTTTAAGAGCAGCAATTACATTAAAAAGGATCTGATTCTAGGAGTTTAGCAAGACGCGGGTGGGACTAATAACATGATCACATGCTTATGAACGGATTGTGACAAGCACACAGTGTATCATTTCTGTAGGAAATATGAAACAAAAAGGGATAGATATTATGTTCCATACTGTAATTTGTAAATGCATTGCAGATAATAAAATACAGTAGAGATATGTACCTATTATTTAATATTGCAAAGTTCCTTACATATCCATAAAGTCACAATGAAATCATCTTTTTCTGTTTCTTGTTTCTGAGAAAAAAAAAGGGAGACAAATGTAAGCCAAATCAAAGCATTTTAGCACAAAATTAAATTTGTTGGTAAACTGAATTTTAGTGCTTTTACAAACAATATTATAAATATAAAGTAAATAAAAAAATACACATTTCTGTTTCACTCAGTTTGAGTGTCTTGGAGGTCAAAGGATGTAGAAAAACATTTAGAAGTGTATTTGGAAGAAAAATGTATATATTTTAAGAGAAACCTTTTTCTTTTTTTTATTCTTTTTCCTTTTGTGGTCCGAAGTTTTTGTGCCAAAAATCAAAGGAATAAAATAGTTATCTTAATATCCCATCAAATATACCATAAACATAATCCATACACGGTTAAATTGCACTTCTGACTTTAGCCACTAAATGGCAGTAGAGACCTTGTAAATATCCTTTAAAAAAAAACCAAAGCCCAAAATACAGTTGCTTCCAAAAGCTGATCTATGAACAGTTAATTTGCACATATAAAGCTTTAATAATAATAGGTTATATAAATCTGCCTTGAATTAATAGTTGTATGACTCTTTCAATCTTATTGTAGGTATACTTATAAGTACTTATCTTTTGTTTACCATTAGCTAATAGTTTCTTCCATTAATTTGATTTATTTATGTAATCCACCTGACCTTAAGGTTCAATAATTGCAGAAGGAGTCAAACATTTGTTATTCTGTAAGTTATTCTATATTCACACTATTCGCATATTCTACAGGTGCATCTAAAAAAATTAGAATGTCGTGGAAAAGTTCATTTATTTCAGTAATTCAACTCAAATTGTGAAACTCGTGTATTAAATAAATTAAATGCACACAGACTGAAGTAGTTTAAGTCTTTGGTTCTTTTAATTGTGATGATTTTGGCTCACATTTAACAAAAACTTACCAATTCACTATCTCAACAAATTAGAATATGGTGACATGCCAATCAGCTAATCAACTCAAAACACCTGCAAAGGTTTCCCGAGCCTTCAAAATGGTCTCTCAGTTTGGTTCACTAGGCTACACAATCATGGGGAAGACTGCTGATCTGACAGTTGTCCAGAAGACAATCATTGACACCCTTCACAAGGAGGGTAAGACATAAACATTCATTGCCAAAGAAGCTGGCTGTTCACAGAGTGCTGTATCCAAGCATGTTAACAGAAAGTTGAGTGGAAGGAAAAAGTGTGGAAGAAAAAGATGCACAACCAACCAAGAGAACCGCAGCCTTATGAGGATTGTCAAGCAAAATCGATTCAAGAATTTGGGTGAACTTTACAAGGAATGGACTGAGGCTGGGGTCAAGGCATCAAGAGCCACCACACACAGACGTGTCAAGGAATTTGGCTACAGTTGTCGTATTCCTCTTGTTAAGCCACTCCTGAACCACAGACAACGTCAGAGGCGTCTTTCCTGGGCTGAGGAGAAGAAGAACTGGACTGTTGCCCAGTGGTTCAAAGTCCTCTTTTCAGATGAGAGCAAGTTTTGTATTTCATTTGGAAACCAAGGTCCTAGAGTCTGGAGGAAGGGTGGAGAAGCTCATAGCCCAAGTTGCTTGAAGTCCAGTGTTAAGTTTCCACAGTCTGTGATGATTTGGGGTGCAATGTCATCTGCTGGTGTTGGTCCATTGTGTTTTTTGAAAACCAAAGTCACTGCACCCGTTTACCAAGACATTTTGGAGCACTTCATGCTTCCTTCTGCTGACCAGCTTTTTAAAGATCCAGCAGGATTTGGCACCTGCCCACACTCCCAAAAGTTGGTTAAATGACCGTGGTGTTGGTGTGCTTGACTCACCAGACCTGAACCCAGAGAGAATCTTCGGGGTATTGTCAAGAGGAAAATGAGAAACAAGAGACAAGAAAATGCAGATGAGCTGAAGGCCACTGTCAAAGAAACCTGGGCTTCCATACCACCTCAGCAGTGCCACAAACTGATCATCTCCATGCCACGCCGAACTGAGGCAGTAATTAAAGCAAAAGGAGCCACTACAAAGTATTGAGTACATATACAGTAAATGAACATACTTTCCAGAAGGCCAACAATTGACTAAAAATGTTTTTTTTTTATTGGTCTTATGAAGTATTCTAATTTGTTGTGAATTGGTGGGTTTTTGTTAAATGTGAGCCAAAATTATCACAATTAAAAGAACCAAAGACTTAAACTACTTCAGTCTGTGTGCACTGAATTTATTTAATACACGAGTTTCACAATTTGAGTTGAATTACTGAAATAAATGAACTTTTCCACGACATTATAATTTATTGAGATGCACCATAAGTGATAATAGTCCTACAGTAAATCATCCATGCACACAACACAACCGCTATCCATTGAGCATGAAAGTTTAATCTTGTAAACTGAAGTCCTACAAAACCTAATCTTACAAATCCTTGCAAATTGAGATTATTTCATTTTCTTTTGACCCCAGGTGAAATACAATTCAGTAATTTAATTAATTTATCTGATACAATGCAGACTAGATCTTCTAGACTTCCGTTCATATATTACATACAGCACATATTTCTCTGCAGCACAAAGAACATATTTCAGTTCAGCATTTGAAATTAACAGCATGTACACATTATCATGCAAGCCATCGAAGGTCAGACATGAAGCGAAACTGGCAGGATCAGATAAATATGCCTGCAACTTTTACAGATTAAACAATAATGCAATGTCATCTATTTATTTCGTTTACGGGACTGTAAAAATTTCCATTAACGCTGTACATATTGAAATGACATATTTCTAGGTGGCAGCTTGGGGGAACTGTTTTATCATACATTTTAATGGCCCCTCTTTGACCTCCCCTAAAGATGGAGATAGGATATAAAGGTCATCAAAGTAGTAGCACCAAATCCATAATATTCACAAAGGCTTGATTTCAGTTGCTTGAAATCCTGGACACAGTTACTATTGTAAATAATGTCTGTAAACAACTGTTTGTGCAAGTGTGAACTTTAATACAGTGTGAAAATGTTAAGCTCCCTCTTAGAGTACACTCATCTCTCATGGTACACTGCGTTCCCTTGCTGTTCCTTTATAATTTGCCGTGTTCTCTTTCCTGAGAATGCAAATTCATTAATCAGTATTTCAAAGGGCCATAAGCCAGTACCAAACATACCACAAACAAGTTTCTGAAATTGGGAATGGCCTTTCTCTGAAGAGATCATTTCCACACAATCAAAGAATGTGCATTCATCATGGGAACATGGAGATTCTTGCACATTACCTCTAGTTTAAAACAATATGTTCATAAGGTCCCTGATGCAGTAATGTTCAAAGTCAAATCTAGTCTCTCGGGTGTCCCTCACAGTATGACTTTGCATTGTGTTTGTATTGCAGGCCCATTGAACTACAAAGAATACACACAGTGACAAAAATAAATTTGCTTTGGTAACAGCCACTTGATTTCTTGTTTACGTCCCACTGCTGTTTTGTCCTTCAACTGCAACATGATTTAGAAGTAATGATGTAAACTAAAGACACCTTATTTGCGTTCAGATGTGCTAACTCAAGCACTTTTATAGGAAAATGCATTCAGCTTAACATAAATGGTCTCTTAGCTTTTGTTTTTTTACCTAGGGAGAAATTAATTTGATAAAATGTTGTGAAAGCAAAACAACTTCTTTCCAGTAAGGATTTTTCTAAATACAGAATGGTTGTTTTGCAATATATTGCATCAATTCAATGTAAAATGGAATTGAATTATTTAAAAAAAACACACAAAAGACCAACAAATACATATAACTTCATATGTGCTTGTTGTAATGCCTGGGAGGATGAAACTAAGAAATTTGATAAGGATCAAGCGAGAGAGCTTTTACAGTTAGTTTGCATTTTTGTGAGTGTACAAAAGTGTGTGAACTGTAAAGACGAAAGTTACTCAGACCCAGACAACGGCAACAAAGATCTATTTCACATGTTTTCTCAAATATTCAAGGCTGGTCTTGTTGACAACTGATCTTTGCACAGAATGTTTTCCTTGGGTTATTTCCAGTGTTTACACAAACCTTCTCCTTCTGTCTGCTTTCACTGTCATAAAGAAGAAATGAAACATTAGACGATGGGGACCCTCATGTTTTTACCCAACACTCAATCTGATTTGTGAAATCACAGTCACTGAGGTTAAATAAAAGGCTAAACCTTGGTGTATTTTTCTAGGTCCTGCCATAGTGCCAAAAACCTCAACAAGATGTGATGCATCCAATCATTTCCTTCCCTCCTGAAGACGAGCGAAGTGGTCCTTGTGATAATTAAAAAGCCATCGCTAACAGGAATCTTCTGCCTCATTAAAACCCTTCAAGCTCATAGATTTTATCTGCTGGAGGGAATGAGTACCGGTAGGGTGGCAGCCAGAGGGCCATGTTTCAAAGATGTGTTTCAGATGATAGCGTCACCTTCAAATTAGGAGATGAATTGTGACTTCAAGGTTTCCTAAAGGTTGAATTTTGGCCCATTTTAACATGATCACACACTTGGACTCTAATTGAGAGTCCATAGAAATGATGAACACTATAAAAATGGAAGAAAATCAAGAAAGGGCAAGGGAGTGGAGAATAAATTTTTAAAAACCACAAAGAATCATGGCTTGAGACAATGTGACAACACACACACACACACACACACACACACACACACACACACACACACACACACACACACACACACACACACACACACACACACACACACACACACACACACACACACACACACACACACACACACACACACACACAGACAGACAGACAGACACAGGTTAACAATATCATTGTAGAAATAAACATTTTTCAAAAGTACTTTTAACTTCTTGAGGAGTAAAATGTTTGTAAAAATGTTCTACAAATTTTCATTTTTGGTTGAACTATTCCTTTAATGTTTTATTAAATATAAGGCAGACTATTTTTTTTATGATAAAGCATTCAAAGTGAGACCATGAACATGCATTGAGGAAAGTAAATAGGGTCAATTATGATTTCATGTTGACTTTAAATGTGTCATGCGTATTCTATATTACAAAGACTTCACTCAGATATGTGAAATAATAATATCTTGAAATGATTCTTTAGAGAGAACAGCAATAAAATGAGAAATTCATCGTAATATCATCTGATTTGTATTCAAATAGGACATGCAAGGAAATGGAAATTTCTTTCATCTGCCTTCAGCATTATTATAAAATTGGCATATATTTATTGGTACACATAGGAGTGTTAATATTCATGTCTGAGGTTCAAGGAAGATTCTTTATTTTAAGCTACAGACACAATGTACATGAAAGTCTGGGAAGAAACACAAAATCGGTTTTATCAGTGGAAAGTGTACTTTTTTTCTGGGAGTTTCTGCATTAGCACAATGACCCCAGGGCCTTTTATTTCCTGTATTGGAAATATCATCCTTTTAGATTTGCACATGAAAGGCCAGTTCTCTCTCCTCAACAAAAAAGGGACATTTTTGAACTTCAAAGAATTCAAATGACGAACAGAACTCTTGATAGGCTTTGTGATAACACATGAAAAACACTGTTCAGACACTGTAATTCCAACACGGAGTAATTTTTTTAAGATTATGACGTCCTTGCTCAGATGTTAAGGGCCACGCTTAAGATTTCACAAAGCTAAATGATTGCCATACACAAGGTTTGCTTTTGATACTGCATTCAAAATTATATGTATACACAAATATGAATATCTTTCACAGCACCCTATAATCTAGATCTTTACAGCGTTTAACCAAAGCAACAACATAAAACCCTAATTCATGATTTATGAATTCATTAATCAAATACACCTGTGCAATCAAACTATGTGCAATTTTCTCCACTATCAGATCTATTGCAATAAAATCTTCAGAGGAACCCTTGAGGTATAATTTTAATCAACAAAATTGATGATATGCAGTTTAGGGTCATTCTGTTCTGAGCTTCATTATTTTTCAAAGAAATGCTTTATTGGATGTAACTTGAATTGCCACACGCCACACATCCTTAAGAGGAATTTCTTTAATCTACATTTCTATCAGGACTCAATCAAAAGCTCATTTCCATAAAGCCACTATTTTTCCAGTTAAAATGAAGAAAGTCAAAACTGCCACTGGACTTGATCTATAAATGTTAGTGTATTACTGTCGTGTTTGTTTTTTCACAATGGTTTGTGACTGTAAAAGTCAATTTGGAGAAGACAGTGGAAAATAGAATAAAACATATGCCAGATCTAGTTTCTTTTCTGCCAACTTCGTTTCTGTTGTTTATGGCTTAGGTGCACATAACCAACAGAAAGTGAAATACAAACAGATACTAAATTTAACTGTAAGCTTGGGTTGAAAAGTCGTTTCAACTCGACACCCACAACCTTGACAGAAGAAAGGAGGCAGAAATAATGGATTCCAGGGGGAAATGATTGGAGGTTGTCCCATAAATCTGCAGCAAGAGAGCCGTTGAGGGCCGGCCATGCTGTGCACCAGCTCATTCTGATATTTCATGTCATGGCTTGAGCACTGCATATAACTCCTCTGTTTGTGGTTGCAAGGGTGTTAATTTTGGTTAATGTGGGTGTTTTTGCCTGGACTTTACCATCTAATGTGGTAATGCTTTCCTTCTAAAAATTTCATTTAGTTTCATAATACTGAGACTGCTCTCATTAGAGTTACAAATGACCATCTCTTATCATCTGATCGTGGTTGTATCTCTTTATTAGTGCTACTGGATCTTAGCGCTGCGTTCGACACTATCGACCACAACATTCTTTTGAATAGACTAGAAAACTTTGTTGGCATTAGTGGAAGTGCATTTGCATGGTTCAAATCGTACTTATCTGACCGCCATCAATTCATAGCAGTGAATGAAGAGGTATCATATCGATCACAAGTACAGTATGGAGTACATCAAGGCTCAGTACTAGGGCCATTACTTTTCATGCTTTACATGTTACCCTAGGGAAATATCATTAGGAAACACGGCGTTAGCTTTCACTGTTATGCTGATGATACTCAGCTCTATATTTCTTTGTGGCCCGGTGAAACACACCAAATTGAGAAACTAATGGAATGCATAGTCGATATCAAAAACTGTATGATGAGTAATTTCTTACTGCTAAATTCTGAAAAAACAGAGGTGTTAATTGTCGGACCTAAAACCCCACATGTAATAACTTAGAACACTGTCTAATACTTGATGGCTGCTCTGTAAATTCTTCATTATCAGTTAGGAACCTAGATGTGCTATTTGATAGCAATCTTTCCTTTGATAGCCACATTTCTAGCATTTGTAAAACTGCATTTTTTCATCTTAAAAGTATATCTAAATTGAGACCTATGCTCTCAAAGTCAAATGCAGAAATGTTAATTCATGCATATATGACCTCAAGGTTAGACTATTGTAATGCTTTATTGGGTGGTTGTTCTACACACTTAATAAACAAACTCCAGATGGTCCAAAGCAGCAGCTAGAGTCCTTACTAGAACCACACTGCGCTGGCTCCCTTTTAAACATCGTATATATTTTAAAATCTTGTTAATTACTTATAAAGCCCCGAATGGTTTGGCACCTCAGTATTTGAGTGAGCGCTTATCACACTATAGTCCTTCACGTCCGCTAGGATCTTAAAACTCTGGCCATTTGATAATACCTAGAATATTAAAATCAACTGCGGGCGGCAGATCCTTTTCCTATTTAGCGCCAAAACTCTGGAACAATCTACCTAACACTGTTCGGGAGGCAGACACACTCTGTCAGTTTAAATCTAGATGAAAGACCCATCTCTTTAACCTGGTGTACACATAACACACTAACATGCTTCTAATATTCAAATCCGTTAAAGCTGCATTGTTAGCTGCATTAATTAGGTCAACCGGAACCGGGAACACTTCCCATAACACCCGATGTACTTGTTACATTGTAAGAAGAATGGCATCTACGCTAATATTAGTCTGTTTCTTTCTTATTCCGAGATCAGCGTAGCCACCCGGATCCAGTCCGTATCCAGTCCAGATGGTGGATCAGCACCTAGAGATGATCTCTACAGCCCTGAACGTTAGCAGAGATCAGGACCCCTAGATGAGCCCCAGAGACAGATCCTCAGTGAAGACCTCATCACCTAGATGGCCATCGGGACAAGACCTCAGGAACCAGATGAGTCCTTTACACAATTTGATTTTGCTGCGGTTGGAACTGAACTGCTGGTTCATCTGGCCCCCGACTGCCCCCCCGACTGAGTCTGGTTTCTACCAAGTTTTTTTTCTCCATTCTGTCACTGATGGAGTTTTGGTTCCTTGCCGCTGTCGCCTCTGGCTTGCTTAGTTGGGGACACTTAATTTCCAGCGATATCGTCAACTTGATTGCACAGATACTAATTAAACTGAACTGAGCTGGACGATGACATAATTGAATTCAATAATGAAATGCCTTTAAGTGAAAAATGAGTGTTTAATCATGTCATTTTACATTATTGACACACTATTTTCCTATTTTGATATTGGAAAGTTTCTTTGACACAATCTGTATTGGTAAAAGCGCTATATAAATAAAGGTGACTTGAATTTTAAAACATGTTTGTAAACAGCTTCATTTTAGCAAATCACAGCTAAATCCATTACATCCAGGTAATCAAGTAAAACCACACACCTAACAGGGACTAAAAAGCAGTTTGTTTTCTATTCCTTTTTCCTAAAGCTATATACATGTGTTTTTCTTTGTGAGGTCAGCAACTTCAGCAGATTGTTGTAAGAGCCGGAGGGCCATGCCTCAGGGATAACGTGAATGATCCCAGCCATAAGATTCAGTGATTAGTTAAACGTTCCTAGTGTTTCAGCTTGCAGAAGCTTAAATTTCAAGCAACATGTTTAGACCAACATCTCACTCTAAGTTAAAGTATTTATGTACTGTACTTCATATAATGATTAACATAATCTTTGCAGAAAATCGTATGGGTCTTCTCTAGTATTCTCAAAGTGATGTTTTTTTGCACACCTGCTCTGTTGTGCAGTTTTGTCTTTTCATTATGCAACAGAATGCATAATTCACTCCACTGAGATATAGCGAATAAATATTATTTAACTAAATAAAGACACTGTTATATGTTTTCTTTTCTACTGCAAATGAAAAATGTCCTTAATGAACTCAGTGTGTCTGTTATTTCTACATCACATACTGAACTGAAAATGTGAGATTAATCTATTGGCAAAATATTTGTTATATTAAAGTCAACATGAAAGCAAAAGTTACCCTATAACTTATTAATTACTTATTAAACAAATTTCTGGTCTTGTTGAACACAATTTAAGAAATATAAGAGGAAACAAACACTTCAATCATTTATTTATTTTTGCATCCCTATGTTTTGAAAAGATTTGTGTAGGTCTGTCTTTTATTGCTTGGGTGTCCTGCAGGATCAGAGACAAACAGGAAATAGCACTTTTAACATCTGAAGTTTGCACAGAGCCCTATTCATTTTAGACTAAATTTGCTGGGAATCTGTGACATTTATACAACAGGTGACTTCATAACTTGAGTGACTAAAGCTGAAAAAGTATGTAGAGAACAAACAAAAAGTTTGCACAATTTTTAAAGGAACAGTTCACCCAAAAATGAAAATTTACAAATTAGCTCATCATCAGGCCATCTAAGATGTAGATGAGTTTATTTCTCATTGGAACAGATTTGGAGAAATTTAGCATCAAATCACTTGCTCACCAATGTATTCTCTGCAGTGAATGGGTGCCGTCAGAATGAGAGTCTAAACAGCTGATCACAATAATCCACACAATTCCATCTTTAGTCCATAATAATTCTAGTAATCCACACAACTCCAGTCCATCAGTTAACATCTTGTCAAATGTTGTATGTTTGTAATAAACAAATCCTTCATAAAATTCAAAATTCATAATAATGCTTCCTCCAGTGAAAAAGTCAACCCCCTGTTGTACATCCACATTAAAATCCAATTTGTTTAGTACGGTTTTGGACTGTTTTTTTTACTGATTATAAATGGTGCTTCATCTGTGCATATTTCTCCAGATCTAGACAAGACTTTTTTTTTTTGTTCCAATTAAGAAACAAACTCATCTACTGTACATCTTGGGTGCATAAATTTTCAGCAAATTTTGTTCTATATCTAAAAATGCATTTTCAATACACCAATATGATTTATAGTCAATATTTTAAATGACATACAATGTAAACAAAATGCCAGGCATTTATGGTTTTGTTGTTGTTATTGATTCTTTTAATATTGTGCTGATTTATATATGTGATACTATGAACATTCCCCTGAAGCATATTTAAGTAAAAGTTAATGCCGTTCCATAAAACAAGTTTTCTAAAGGCTGATAAACATAGTGTCACTCCTTTCTGTTGTTCTGTCTGATGTTGCATTTCCTTCCTTCCCACAGTTCTCAGCAGCCCCTCCAGCAATCACACTACAGACCTGAAAGTGTGCAGGAAAATGATATTAAATCAGAGCATAGAGAATTTATCATATCCACCTTATTTTTGTGATGACCCTGACCTAAAACAACTCATAAAAACCTGAGACATTTGAATTTTAATATTTACACAATATGGTTTGCCATTATTTCCCATTAAGTGAAACAGGCAAATTGCACGATCTCATATGCTGATAAATCATCCTCTGCGACATCTCAATCATTACAGCGTTATTCTCAGAAGATTGTGCATTGTTATTCATTTATCCTGTTGTATTCAAATAAAGTCATCTGCTTGATAGAGCTTGGAGGGCATTATCAAAAGGAATGATGGGTTTGTAAATGAGTATGTATGTATGCGAGGAGAGAGCCCTGAGGGATCCCTGAAAGCCTCCAGCCTGGTAGTTCATGGAATCTAAAAGAAGGCCATCCGCTCTTCTCTGCACAGAGGAGACAGTGAGAAAAGAGAGACATTTAGAGGCAATATCCAGATGCACGGTGATGATACATCTCTTTGTCATTACAGAAAACTTCAGTGTATCAGGCAATATTCCAAACACACCCTTGACATTTCATATCTAGCGCGAGGATCTCAGAACAGACGTATGTAGGAGGAAATATCATGACATCGCACTCTGCCATATTCTCCACCATGCATGGTTGATCCGTGTTAACCGAAGACAATTTGGCTGCCATAAAATATGCATGTGGGAAAGGTCAGGGGTTTGATAGTTAGACATTTGCTTCAAGGGTCACTTCCGCAAAGTTCTTTCTGTGATTGGCTCCATCCCACACACTCGTATCTGAATCAATAAGGACAGTTACAACTGATAAAGGAGCTTGACACACTCAGAGGCCGTATCACATGACCCCAATCAATAGTCTGGAATGCGTAATTCACTGCTGAACCACCCACCATGTTTTTCAATGACGTGAGAGATACTAGAGACTGAGATGTATTGTATTTAACCAAGTGGAAGCAGAGGAAAGGAGAGAGAATGAATCATGTTAATAATTAACAATTATTAAATGGTACAAATGACTGCAATTAGTGAAAAATGAATGCACAATACAAACAAGCTCATCAGCAGAAGCCCCAGTTTTACAGAGGTACACACTGAATCCCAAAGACAGAGCCCTGTGAATTCAGGCTAAAATTTGCATCTTAACAAGACCCTTAATAAACCTGAAGAATAAAAGTGATGATGATTTTTCAGATTGTATTCATAAATTGTCTGTTCACTGTAGTGAAAACACTTTTGCTGTTATGCATTATATATGTATGGCAAGCTTGTGTTTGCATGATTTTAAATGTTCCTTCACAGTGAACAATGAGGAAAATAACCTTTTCATTACTATATTCTGCTCTAAACTCTTTTGTAATATGTCTAAGGTTATATTTTCTCTTATTACAGCACATAGAGTACTCATTAATTTTGGTTCATGTTTGTTCAGTTAGGCTGTGAGAATTGCAGTCAGATTAAAAGAATTTCAACTTTTAAAAACGCGTCTCCAGACACTGCATTCTGTTCTATTCCTGAGCGATGCATCTTGTGTGTGTGTGTGTTTTTTTTTTTTGTCAAAATGAATGGCACAGTTTTACAGAATACTCAGAGTTTCCCTTACTGTAATCCTGCTGTTTGCTGCGACATGTCTAAATAATTTTCTTGTGTAATCAACTTTATGCAAAATATGCTGTCTATTAATCGTATTGACCTGGACCATTATTTTAATATAGCAGGGGGAGTCAAAGATGTATATGTGATATATATTCATGGATTAAAGGTAATTTTACAGTGTTTTAAATTTGATAATGCTAGACCAATCAATTCTAACATAAGTTTCAGAAAAAAAAACAGTGTTATGAATTAATTATAGATAAGTGTCAAGAAGTGTACTTACCCCTAAAGTCTGGAAAAGTAGCAAACAGACTTGTGTACATGTCAACGATTATCACATCTGGAACAAAAGCAGTCATGGCCTCACCCTAGGTCTAGTAAAAAATAAATAAATAAATAACCTCGATGGGCTTTGAATTATTTATGAGTTTTATTGCAATCTTGTCTTTTGAATGTAATCAAAGCAAGCTGCAATTATCTCCTGGAGAGGACCTTTCAACATAGATTCAGGGCTCTTACTGGGAATTTGCATTTATAATACTTTTCCCCATGCTTTAGTTGTCCTGAAGAGTGATTAGGTCTTACCTGCCAGATATCCTGGAGTGCAGGGATACAGAAAAATCAAATCAATGCATCAACAAATCATCTAACCAATATCTTTACTGGACGTCTGCTGTGAACAACTTAACAGTGAGCAAAATCAGACTTTGTGTTGAAACATTTACTCAGAAAATGATTTATGTTGCTTTCTCGATCATTTTACGCCTTATTTATGGCACAGTAGGAATATGCAAAAAAATGGGGGATTGAGAGGGGAAATGGAATGAGGACATGCCCCAAATCAGACTCAAACCTTGGTTCTTGTGAGTCAGCTCTTATGTGTCACTAGCAAATGCACTATATTCGGTTGCAACTTTTGTTTCATGCAGTGCATTTAATGAATAATCATAAATATGAATAATTTCCATTGGTGTTATTGTAGCATTGTTGAAACCAGACAGTTCACAGTATGTTTTAGATGAGTAAATATTGAAATAGGGTGACCGTACGTCCTCATTTTCCCAGGAATGGCTTTGTTTTCTGTTGAGATGCTCTCTACAGTTCTCCTAATTTATATGCGTATTTGCATTGCTTTGACTGTTCTCTATAGATTCCACTTTCTCTTGATTGGTCGATTACTTACAATGTCTGCACACTATTGTTTAAACTAGTAATTACCTTAATCATATATGAATACAAAGACAAAACGGGCATTTTAGGCAAATGAAAATCCTTATGGAGAAATGCACATGGAAGTTGAGGATGTATGGTCACCCTAATTGAAGTGAAGTGCTCTTTTTTTGATGAGAACAGGATTTAGAAGAGTGTCTGTTGTGCTGAACGCTTGAGTTTTACCTTTGTTGTGAAGAGTGGAGCTTGTACTCAGATTGAATGTGTTGCATGTTGTTTTACTCAAAATGGAAATGACCAGTTTTCTTCCTTGTGTTTTATGTTAATGCAAGACATTATATATTGCAAAATGATGCAAAATATTCATTTGGGTTACTTTGACATGTTGTGAGGTGTTTGAATTTCACAGTGTATCTGCAACATTCCAATGTTTGGAAACATTAAAGTCTGAATTATTTTTATTTTTAAGTTTATTACATTTATTTTAATATAAAGGCAAGAAACAAGTGTATTAAAAACACATGTGAGCACTGTGCTTTAAAAAAAAAAGGAAACGGCACTGTACAGAAAAAAAAGGAATGGTCACGCTTGACAGTACTTTTTCATACTGGAATATGAAACTTTTGCTGTGCTTGGGGAATAATTCTGAAACTTCTCAGACAGATAAATATTTTTCATAACCAGCGGAGTCATTTCTAATGCCTTTTTCTCCCCATGAGGGCAGTCAGTCTGTCTAAGGGTGTTAAACAGAGTTTGCACCTCGCTGGTGCTAAACAACGAAACATAATGGGAAATCACACTGTCTCTGAGAGATTTCTCAAACCTCTGAGATAAGCCTCCTCCATAACAACAGATGCCGTCCAATTGTTCTTAAGTTATTACATAGAGCCTTGGAGCTCATCATTATAACACCAAATTGTCTGTGCCAAATGTCATTATGTATGGCATTATTGCTAGTTGAAATAGTCAATTCTTGCTTGTTTTCAGTCAAGTTCTTGTCAGTAGTGAAATCGTGGCTTCTTTAATTACATGTATTATTTCCTCCTCAGTATGTTTGCACATTTATGAAATCTGTCAAAATAGCATGCAAAAAAAATTGACGTGCTTTGTTCTCTTGGTATATCGAAATCAGCAGCTTGAGCTGTAATTTAGAATATATTTGTATTAGTTCCAGTAGATAAAAACATCTAATTGGATTATCATTACCTAAACTTCTCTCTTTAACAAGGTTATCCATCAAATGCAGTTTAATTACCTCAAAAGCAAACACTAAGAGGGCTGACTTGCAGCAACGTGATCAGAATGGTTAGCGTAGGCTAGCCGGTGTGTAACAGCGGAGATGTGAATGACACAACTGACTTCAATGTTTTATGGATGAGTTCCTCTAGGCTCCTAGGGAATATCTGTCTAAGCACAGCTCCTCAAGGATTGAATTAGTCTTTTGATCTACTAATTGATTTGGAAAGCTAAGAAAAAGAAACACTGGAGTTTTCAACTAGCAAGCATGTAAGAAATAAATCACTTTTGGCTGCTGGCTGTAAGAAGCTGTGGGGAAAATGTAATTCTTTTCACCTGTTTTTCAAACTGGTGTATGGATACTTCACATACTCATTCATTATGATGAATATTCAGAAGTTTGTCATAATGATGTATGAATGTAATTTCCAGCGTTCAATTTGGAAGTGTTGTATATTTGTATATACTGTTTGCTAACAATATTTGGAATAACAAAACTCATTCCGGTCTTACTCTTAAAGGAATAATTCATCCAAAAATGAAAATTTGCTGAAAGTGTACTCGCCCTCAGGCCATCCAAGATGTAGATGAGTTTCTTCGTCAAAACAGATTTGGAGAAATTTTGCATTACATCATTTTCTCACCAGTGGATCCTCTGCATTGAATGGGTGCCGTCAGAATGAGAGTCAAAACAGCTGATCACAATAATCCACACAAGCCATCTATTCCATCTTTAGTCCATAATAATGCTTCCTCCAGAGAAAAGGTCCATCCCCTGTTGTCCTTGTTTACAACTGTTTTGGACTGTTTGCACTTGTAAACGGTGCTTGATCTGTGCATATTTCTCTCCTGATTCAGATGAGATAACTTTATTTTGAACTTTTACTTTTATTTATGAACTATTCAAGATACTGCTATCTCCATGTATTACTCTCAATGTGCACAGGTCCATATTGAGCAATATTAATCATTTTACAGGGCAGAAATTTGCATGCAAGCGATGGCATATTGAAATGTGGATGGATGGATGGAGCAGGTGAGTGTGTGATGATGACACAAAGCCCTAAGAGAACTAGAAGTGATTAATGAGGACTGAACACAACCCACACCAATCTTACACACCACACAGGCCAGAAAACTGGGTCAGACTCAAATGTTCATATAATACTGGTTTGGAACAGAAGTTGATTATACTCTTAAAGGGACATTTCACCAAAAATTATTATTCTTTCATCATACTCACCCTCATGTCATTCAATATTGTAAGTATTCCTTCTAAAGCATAAGGAGTGCTTAACTTGTCTGTAAGTTCTGTGTAAAACTGCTCTATGTTTTGCATTTTCGCTGTAAAGCTGCTTTGGTTTTCTCTGTAAAGCTGCTTTGATTACTGTGTAAAGCTGCTTTGAAACAATATATCGTGTAAAGCTAAATGCAGACCAAACGAAGTAAATTAACCCTTGTGTTGTGCTAAAAATCCTAATCCTAAATCCTGACCAAAGATGACCAGGCTTTTTCATGTAAAGTTTTATGACCAAATATTGGATTGAGTCTTTTGTCAACATGTTTTCTTTCAATTAGCACATGTTTTGTATTTCATTTTAGAACTGGTTGGTCATGGGCCTCATTGATCTGAGTTTATGCACCTCAGTTTTAGAGTGAAAAATAAAACCACTATTTGTGGACATACATTTTGCCAATGTTCACCCAAAAACTGAAGTGCAAATGCTCGGATTAGTAAGGCCTATGATAACTCAGTTTCAAAAGCAATTTTTGTAGGCCAGTCATGTTTGACTAGGAACACCAAAAGCAAGGTAACAATGTTGGGAATTTTTATTATTATTTTTTTTTTGTTACACCCTGTGTGAGTAATGTGATAACATTTTCAGGAGATCACAGGAACACAACACAAGGTCTACAGTTTTCAGCTATAATCTATAATTTGGTTATAGACTTATGTATCAAAAATCATACAACCTCTCTGGAAGGACATCCTGTTAGAAAAAAACAGTACTATCAGGAGCAGAATGACCTGGTCGACTCAAAGCTGCGCCACACACTGCATATTTCATGCATTAAGCACAAATTGCTAATTTTGGATGCCTCAGCTCAGTGAGTTCATGGTTTTGAAACAGTATTTAAATTCTGATCACATCAGGGATGCAATTAATCATTGCATGGTTTTAGGGTCAAACTGATGAATATTTAGATATCTATATAAAATTGCCTTGACCTCTCTTGCCATAACTTTCATTTCATTATTCTAACTAGAGCACCGGCTTACCTGATATCCCAGGCCGCAGCCTTAAGAGGCATCTGCACCTTCATGGATTCAAAAATTAGATTCATTGCGCATAAAAATTTATCAAAGTTCTGCCAAACTGCTTGATATGAATTCATCTTAATCTCATTGAGAGTTAAAGGTGTTTATTCTTCTCCTGTTTTAAACATTTAAAAGGTTGATTTTTCTATTTTTGGGACCCCATGGAATGGAAATGGATTCTTTTGAAATTTGAACCTACTTTCAAGATATGAATGAATGAATGAATGAATGAAAAAATTAAAGAATGAACTAATAAAAATAAATAAATAAATAAATAAATAAATAATACATTCTTTACCTGGAAAAAACTCATTGCTTTACCCCAGAGATAAAACAGTCTTAGTGCTGCTGCTATTTTAATGTCTCAGCAGGACTTTTCTACACAGCAGTCTTCTTGCAAGTATGCTAATAATCTACATTACATTGTGTTTACAACTTTGCAATGTTTAGCAGATTACATTGCCTTTTTTTTCCCTTTTTTTGCATCAGCCAAATACATTTTCGAAGGCAAGCCATGCTGAGCTGCTAATAGACATTATGTTAATGCAATCCAATATTTTTTTCAATCTTAAAGGGATAGTTCACCCAAAGATGACAATTCTGTCATCAATTACGTACTCTCATGTTGTTTCAAACTTGAAAGTTAAACACAAAAGAAGATATTTTGAAGATATTTTGGTAACCAAATAGTTGACAGTACCCATTGACTTCCATAGCATGGAAAAATACTGCATATTTCAATGGCAACCGTCAGCTGGTTCTTTCTTTAAAATATCTTCTTTTGTGTTCAGCAGAAGAAACTATAGAAATTCTTAATGATTATTTCAATGATAAGGGCAGATGCACATTATGTGGAAAATGTATTAAATTAATATTACAATTCATGCACGTCTATGAATATTCGGCAACAACAATGTATCATTGATGTACCAGGTCTAGGCGCTTGTTCACACCAAGAACGCTAACTATAAAGATAACTATAATAATCATTTAGAGTCCACACCATGAATGACAAAATTTGGTATATTATGAGTGTGCACTGTCATTATGTCGTCTGCCACTATGATTACCTGAGCTCTTTAAAATCAGGTGGATTCTGATTAGCTGCCAATCTTTTTATCGTTCATCAAGCTGGAATAAATCGTTCTGAAGGTAATTCCAACGACATCACTTTTTTAGAACGATTATTAAATCTTTATAGTTATCGTCCTTGGTGTGATCGGTCCTTAAGTGGCAGCTTTGAATGAACATTTTATGTTTCATCATTTCTTGATAGCCTGACATTTTCCGTTTCAAAATTGAGCTCTCTGTGCTTCTCTTCTTTCACTTTTTCATTGCCGAAATGGATCTGTTCCCTTGGCACTTTGGAAAACCCATTTTTGCTGCAGCTTCATTGTTCAGAAATGATGTATTTTTAAAGAGACTGTCTTTAAAAGTTTTTCTTAACCATCAGTTTTTGAATAATAGTAAACCACATGATGGTCTCAGCATAGTGTGACTATACCCTGAAAATGAAAATGTGCATAGTAAGAGGGTTTCAGCTCATATATGTTTGATGGTTATTGATTGGAGATTGGCAATATAGAGCAATTACTCGCCACTGGACAAGCTGAAGCTTGATCTATAGCTCTGGTTTAACTGTGCCCGATCAATGCCTGTGCACAGCAGACACATACATCATAATATTCTGACATTCAAAAGTCACAGGGCAAGAATGGAGTGCCAGTCTCAGAGACTGATGATAAAGCAAATATTCACAAGCAAATATGTTGTGACAGCAGTTTGACAAACACTTTTCAAAAATTGATCCTGCATGTCTGTCTATTTCTCTAGGGGATACATATGCAGAGGAGGCAAAAAAAAAAGAAGACCTGAGAATATCCTATTTATGCAGTCACAGCTTGGTTTAATAGTGGATGTTATTTTAGTATCATTGAGATGCTATTGTAGTTAATATTTTGAATCCATTTTTGTTTGTATATTTTTCATTTAATTTTAGTTAATGTTTTAGTAAACATTTGTAATTTTTAGCAGTTTTTTTTCTTTTACATATATGTAGTTTTAGTGAACTATAATAACCATGTTATTACACACACATAATATAATTTTATATTTATGTGTGTGTGTGTGTGTGTGTGTGTGTGTGTGTGTGTGTGTGTGTGTGTGTGTGTGTGTGTGTAAACATGTTATATGGATATAAAATATAAATGTAAATTTTTGGGTGTGCAAAATGTCTAGCCGTCTTAATGTTTTCCAATTTATTTATTTTTTTTTACTTTTGACTACTATGAAGCTTTGTGGCTTGGTTAGATGATCCTAATAAGCCCTAACAGCCTTGTATTTAGATGCTCAAACACTGCCAACCCAGTGATATGGAACAGGCATCTCAGCAAGACACTGATCGCAAGCAACAGCTATCGGAAGCATCCTGTGTTCCCTCCCCCTCTATTCTTCTTATCTTCTCTTAATTGCCAACCGTCTTCCCAAATCATTATTCAACCCTCTATTAAAAGAGCAGAGCAGACATGGATCAGATATGGTATCCTACGCACTCTGCCAGCCGCCATTCTATGTCATCACTTCCTGTGTACGCCCTGCTCTCATTAGAGCTCCAGCCTGCCATTGTCTCCTGCTGCTGATCCACAACTTGCCCATCAGCTGCACACAGCAAAATCAATACCCTTCCTGGAAAAGCTTGAAGGGTCCATTCTATATCTAACCCTTATTAGAGCAGCTACTGCCCATGACATTTACCATATAAGACCTGTGTCCATGTCAGCGACCCTCAACCTCATCCCAACCCCCTGAAAACAAACCTCCTCTCACAGTATCGCTCCAAAACTGTCACTGTTGCTATGGCAATGCCCGTTTCAAGATAATTGTTGTGTTGTGGAAACCAAAAGCACTCAAATAGTCTGCATTGGTAATGGTCCAAACACCTTTAGGGACAGTAAATTATTGTAGTGGGATTCAGGGACTTAAAAACATGGTCCGATGGAAAGGATCATTTCATTGATGTGTTATTTTAATCACTAAAATTAAATACATTATTATGGATCTAACAAAAATGCAACTGTTGGCTTGGAAAACCACCTTTGGAAAAATGAATGTCTTTGATGACCTTCCCATGAGTATCTTGATCCTCAGTTAGCATTGTAGAGAGCTGTTTAAGTAATCGAAAGATTACTCTTTTGAAGACTGTGTTTAGGACCCCCCTCCAATGCAATTCCCAATGAAATCCATTTTAAATTTTAAAAATCACATGAAAAGACCTCAAAACAGAGATCAGACCAAAATGTAGACAGATGTGGACTTCAATCGAAAGGAAAAAGTGATCACAAGGACGCACCAAAAATACAAACAAGAGATATGCATATAAAAAGCTGCCGAGCTTTGTAAAAATGTAGTTTCTGTAGTTTCATACACTGGAATTTGAGAATATTCTTAGAGCCCTGCTTGGTGTATGATTGTATGAGAGGTGTAATATAGCACCCTCACGGTTTTGACCTTTCCAGCTTTGGATTGCTGTAATACTTTTGATTTTCTGTCTATATACCTGCTATATCCTGCAAGCATAATCACACACAGTGGTCATTTGAATTCTGCACATGGGTGTCTCCGTTCACTTGTGTACTCTGTGAGGAGATACTAATGATTTCCAACAATCAGAGAGGTGAGAACACTGATATTTTAGCTGAGATAACGCTTGAATTAGGATCTGCCCTGTCTGGACTTCTGAGAATCTGTCTGTCTGATAGGGATCTTAAAGGGTAGAACACTGCTGATTGGATCACCGGTCCCTATGGTGAGTTTTTGAACAGATGTTCTGCTATTTTTTTAAACTCATGGTGATTATGTTCAACCTAATGTGGTGTGCTGATGTATTAGTAGGGTTAGGAAAACCATTATTGATAATATTCTTACAATTCTAACTAAATGTTCTGCAACTAGGTACTAGTGTTCATTATAGGTTTATTATAGATCGATGTCAGAAAGCTGAAAGCAGTTTCAGATTAATTCAGGCTTCAATTCAAGAATATCGGTTAACATTTCTTAACACTTAAGGTAAAAAGTGACCATTACCATTGGGATTGCAGTCATATTGGATAAATCCTGGCTCAGCATAATGTTGACTATGAAACTGGACAGTGGGAGAAATTTGTCATGAGAGATTTGTGGGATATGCACTATCCAATCACACACAAATTCATGCTACGTTGACTATTAGATATTGTTAAATTCATGCATTTTATGACATTGCATTAATTGTACCATCAAAGATTAATGTTATGATTTGCATGAATTAAGCTGTTTTGTGTATTGTGTTTGCCAAAAGAGACTTTGTATTGCCTTGGATAATGTGTTGGTGGAGACTATGAGTTTCATTGTGCGGCAGAACACATGCTAGCACATTTTTCCCATAAGATTCATAATCTCATTGTATGCTCTCTGGACAGAGTTATTTTGTGCTCCGTGATAGTGAAAACTGAAGTGGTATAAGAAAATAAAAGAGATGTAAACGCTTAGTTGTTCATTGCTGTCAGTTTCGGGGCTTTCTCATCTTGTACACTGTTTGTGAGCAATTCCCATTGAGCAGAATTCATAAAACAACAGTTTTATGTTGACTGTTTCTTCTAGGTTCCCCTGCAGTTGATCGATCTGTTCAAGCACATTGCAGTTTTTATGCTTAAATTGCATTTTATTTGAGTCGGCTCTGAACAAGTCCCCCGTTGATGAATAAATAGCGGCTTTCCTTTAAAAAAACATTTAACTTAACAGGTAAAGATGTTGAGATTTCTGTGGCTTAGTGAATTTACATCAAACCACGTTTTAGGTTTATTCCCTTCTTTCGAGCAACATAAAATCTCTTTGTACCATAAATGCAGACAGTTTTAGGATCAGCCCTTTTGAGACACCTTTTCTGAAACTTTTTTAAATAGTATACTGTAGTATGTCAGATTTATTGCAGTAGAAGCCATAAAAGCAATTTTAGAAGTATGAAATTTGTATGAAATTTGCAGCAAGCCCAATGGACAGACATGTTTATAACCTCTGTCCTACATATTTGCCCTTCTTTGAAAACTTTAAAATGTCCCTCAGAAAGCTGTCCTTTGAAGGCTGTTTAGAGGAAGAACATTGATTGACTGGGAGCTTTCAGAGTCTGTGAAGTAGAGCATGCAATGAGGCCTCAGATAATGTTGAGTTCGTACAGCATTCAGGCATATTTTAAAGCCAGTTTTGCAATCTTCGGACAGCTCTTGTTGAGGGGCTATCAGCTCACTGCAGGCGAGTGGATGCAAGCAGTCTTGCATAATATATCGAAATCCATCAATGTGAACATTGATATAAATGTTCCAAATAACTGGGCAAGATAAATGTAAGCATATGTTGCACACAATTTTAGCTTTTGCATTTGTGTCTTTGAATATGTGTAAATATAAGCATATTGGATTGCAGCATTGCAATCTCAGTTGTGCTGAAGCATTCCTTATTTGGAAATTTGAATAAAAGTGTGGTAAATAAATACATGTAAATGCTATGTTAGTTTTTCAAGGCACTTTTACATTCTGTATATCTTCTTTTTCCAAGAATTTGTGTTGTTATAATTGTGAGTCATTGATTCAAGTGTAGATATTTCATGAGAACGTATGTTCCCCACCATGAACGACCTTAATTGCTCAATTTTCTCTATTGATCATTTTTAGTTTAAGGGCTCTCTGACGCCTTGTGTTACAAGAAAAACCACTGTGTTTTCTCAGAACCTAAGAACTTGTTCTTTGTTTGTTTTTACGTAACATTATATCTAAGACCTTCACGATCAAATGAAACAAATAATATTTCAGAATATGTCAAATGTATTATGCATTATATTATATAATTATTAATCTTTTTATTCTTTTGTGTTGCTCGGGTGCAGTTCCACATCTAAACAGCTGCACATTTCAAAATGATTATGAACAAGGCTATAATTCAATACGCTAATTTTAATATCAGCCAGTTGTGTGGATCCATTATCTACCTGCATCCTTATAGCGTGAATGAAATGCAGACAGTGTAGTAGTTGATGGGGCACCACATCACTTGTCACTTGTACGGGACAATACGATTTTCTGTGCTCCTAAGAGCCCTTTTCTGTTCCCAATGTTCACAAGAAACCCAACATATGCCAATCTACTATGTAGGCACTCCAGAAACGCTAATCGATTCTAACTTACACTGAGATATAAATTCTCTTGGGTACTTAAAAATGTATAAGAGGTCTGAATAGTGGACTACACACACCTCTGATGTCAGAGATGTCTTTACCTACAAGAGATCTCAAAGGGCCTAAAATATGAATATCAGTTACTATACAAAATTAATCAATTTTCATTTGCTTTTAAGAGGCACAGCTGTCATCAGTCATATTTTAGAGAAGAATGTGCCCTATATGTCTGCTGATCAAGTGTGACAGGGAATCAGAATCAGATAAATATTAAAGATGCACTCAGTATATATATTTTATATGATTTAATTAGCCTATTATTGTCTGTGTAATTATTATTTGATACATTAGTATTCGACTTTAGTGTCCTTTATGACATATGCAAGATTTTGTATTTCCTATTTCCATTTTTATATTATATATTTTTATTTTTATTATTTTTTATTGTTGACAAATAATAAACAAGAATAATGACTTTATGAAAAATGCACATTGCTCTGTTCATTACAAACATCTGTACCTGTTGTCAAATAGTTACAATTTATGAGCTGAATTGTGAAGAAAGGTGTAAACACACACACACACACACACACACCCTCGAGCCTGTTTGCTTGGGAAAAATGAAATATGAGGCACCTCTGTGAGTCATGGTAGTCTGGATGGTGTGAGCTGAAGCTGTGAGGTATTTACAGGGGGGTCCACTGCAGTGATACAGAAAGCTATGACCTTTCCTTTAAGAACAGCCACTAAATCATTGTCTCTGTTGCAGAGTTTCTTAGCTGGCTAAGACAGAGTGGATGGCTATATCAAGGGATCTGCCTCGCTGCCTTTTGAAATTTTTTCGATTAATTGCCGGGGTGGTGGATGAAAGGCCAGTCACCTCTGTCTAAATAATCCTGGATAATGAAAATTCCCTGACAAAATCAGTAGCGAGGGATAAAGATCCAGTGCCCTAGACTCCATGTTCAGAGGTAAAAATACATTTAGAGCAGATTACATTGGTATTACTTACATATTCAGATCCATTAAGTAATTTCACTTCACCAATAATAACATGTATCCGTTATGCAAATAAATCAAATAGTTGGATAGTTGTTCCACAAAAGAAATAGTCATTCAGGTTTGGAATGACATGAGGGTGAGTAAATGGTGATTTTTGGAAGTGGAATTATCTGCTTCAACATTGTGTAACATTTTATTATTGAAAACATTATCTTATTTATTTCAACAAAAACATTCAGCAACCCCCCCCCCCCCCCCCCCAACCCCCCGGCCGCCTTTTTTTTTTTGTCAGAAATGGATATTTATAGCTGATTTTTTGTTAAAATAATGTTGTTAAAATAATTGCTTCTATCCCAACCTAATGTGACGTTGACTCAGTGAATGGAGCTAGGACATTTGGTTTATCCAAATAATGTATCAGCAATAAGGTAATGTGTTTGGGAAACCCATTTGGAAAGAGCAATTATTTTTGTGATTCCATTTGATGACGATAATGGCACTGAATTTACACGCCTTTAAAAAGAATGGCAACAGTTGGACTGACAGCTTTAAAGCAGTACTGTAAAAAATATCCTGTTAAATTTACTGTAAAAAAAGCTGGCAACTGTGCATAACTTAACGGTATATTTCATTAAGTGATATAATGTTAATACATTAAGGTATTTGAACTACCAAAATCTGTTTTGATGTACTGATAATAATAAAACTTGAGGTACAAAAGAAAATCACATCATAAATCAGAGTTCACAGTGTCTATCCATAAAACATGGGCAATACTTGTATATATAAAGAGACAAAACACCATCAGGGTGTAACTAATTGGCCTAAATGGATACCACAGATGCCACCAGAATAATCCAATAAACATAAATAACATAAATTGTAACACAAAACTATAATTATATGTGATGTGTAACACGGGGACTTTGGGGAAATTCCATTTACTGTTTTTCATTGTAAATTTTATGATAATTCATAATTTTACTTCCTAAAACTATAAATTTGAAAGTATTTTACAGTAAAATTATGTATGATGAATAGGGTATTTTATTTATTTATTTTACAGTTAATCAATTAACAGGTTTTAACTGTGGCATTTTTAAATATATATTTTTTTATTTTTACCAATTTCAACTGCATTTTTAGGTTATACAAGATTTAACTACATTTAAAAAAAATCACCTTAATGTAATTTGTATTGAAATATTGATTAATACTTTACTGCAGCAACTGAACTTAAATTTTAAGTTGAAGTATGTGGAAATCATATTGAAGAAGAAAAGCAAAGGACATTTTCTATGTAATCAGTGACCCTTATGAAATATCTGTTGCTTTATCATTAGCTGCATTTGCTTGAAAGCAGGTGAAGCGAACTGACGAGGCACCTCGGCGAGCTTTACTCATCAGAGCTGGATTCTCGGCTCACAGGGCTGTGGGAAGGTCTCTGACACACACCTTCTCCAGTCATGCCCTGTTAGTTCTGCCGTGAGGCGAAATAGAGGGAGACACATTGCATCGTCCAAGGGCCTCACATCCTCTCTGGCAGCAGGCGTTTTTTTTCTTTTTTTTCTTGGAACTGTCAGTTTGGTTGAGCCGGGCAGCAGCGGTACCTGTCTCCCCCTCAGTTTCGTCCCTCTACGCCCTCGTTGAAAATTCTGGTGCTCACCTGACAGGGCCTCAGCAGGGGCCTTCTGCCATCTGGCCTCATCTGCATGCTGGTACACCGGCAGCCAATGAGACTCTCTGGAAGAGCTGGGCTTTAATGTTGGTGTCTCCAGCGACTGACTCCAGTTATATCTCAGACAGCGGGGCTTTAAGAGCTAAAGCGCTAAATTGCTGTCTGGAGATCCTCGACAGTTTTAAAAGGGAAAACCACTAAGATGCTCTGCAGAGACCTGCCGTCTTGGTAAAAATTAATTCCTGTCTAATCAAGCTAGCCAATAAAGCATATAAGCAGCTTAGCCAAGGCCTTTTCATTTTTTGGCTCTTAATGTAGCGTAGATATTATGTAAATAAATATTTCTAGTTTTTGTTCAGGGAATGGGCTAGTATTTGAGTGATTTCTTCTTTTTGGTGCTTTCAGAAAGTTTCCAGAAGTTTGAAAAGTGCAAGATCTGTAAATGCAGCAAGGTGTGCTTGTATCTAGGCTGTACTTTAAGACATTTAGATGTTTTGTCAGAGTTTCATGACAGCTGTCACTGTTTGGCAGAGACCCAATAATGAGTTGGTAGTGTTGTAAATGAGTCCTGCTGGATACAAAATTCGATGACTTCTCTAAAAAAGTAGATGTAATGCTTTTTTGAGCTAGGTTTAAGTAAGCAAAGTTTGCAGTTCTGAAAAGTAATTCATATTCTAATTCAGTGACCTGGAAAATCAGTTTTATGGTGAAAGGTAACTGCACTTAATGAAACTAAGCAGAAATGTCTTATAACTGTGGAAATGGCATGATTCCATGGTAATACCATGTTTTGTACCATGGTATTCTTTGAAGTACCTTCTCTGAATGGAAGTATTGAGTTACATGAATATAGTCATTCAGTTCTAAAGAATATACATAGTTAATATAATATAATCTCATTTTTCACCAAAATATTATAGTACAAAAGTTAACACTGACAATAATAAGAAGTGTCTCTCAATTATTTCTTAAATGAGCACAAAAATAAGCATAATAGAAGGATTTCTGAAGGATTTTGACACCCATAGTGAAAAATATATATACTAAAATGTATTTGAAATACATTTATTTCATGCTAAGTACTACAAATATATTTACATATTTATGTACTTAATAAAAAATACCCTGCAATTGTACTTTTAGTATACTAAACTGGGATACTTAAAGTCTGCTAAATTGGAATTGGAACTAATTTTGTTCATTGTGCACAAGTAGTACACCAAATAAAGTTTTCAGGAATTATAATTTTTATATAAGTAAGTATAGAGCGATATGCCAGTTAATACACTGTAAAAAAAAAAAAGAAAAAAAAAAAGTTGAGCCAACTTAAAATTTTAAGGCAACCAGCTTCAGCAGATTTTAGAGTTTGCTCAACTTATTTTTGTGGGAGATTCTCAAATTTTTGTTGTATAAACTTAAAACGACAAGTTGAGAAAACTCAAATATCTGCTGAAGCTGGTTGCCTTTAAATTTTAAGTTGGCTCAACTTTTTTTTTTTTTTTTTTACAGTGTATGTTAATAGGTTTGAACTATACTTAGTATGAAATCAATGTAGACTGGAGTAATGGCTTTTCCATCACAGGACATTTTACAATATATTAAAACAGAACACAGATATGTTAAATTGTAATAGTATTTCAGAATACTACTATTCTTAATGTAATTTTGAACAAATAAATTCAGCCTTTTAGGTTAACTGACAAAACATTTCAATGTTGTTTTTACAGTGTCTTACTCTCGCCTACGTAGCAAAAGGGTTTCTCCTCTTGTTCTCCTATCTTTTCTCTCAGTTTTTTCTTCTTCTTTTATGCCTTGAGTAGACATCGATTGATGCCATTATCGTCGCTCACTTGTGGAACGTAAAGACCGCAGAAGTCTCTGCTCCGCTGCTTGACTGAGCGTTAACCTGTGAGTTTGACCCAGTTTTCTGGCCCGTGTGCGTAAGGTTGGTGTGAGTTACGTTCAGTCCTCATTAATCACTTCTGTTCCTCGCAGGGCTTTGTGTCATCATTACACACTCACCTGCTCCATCTACGAGTGCTCTGGCACATTTGAATATTCCATTACCTACATGCAAATGCTCTGACTCTGCCCTAGGTTATGATTTATATGGGTTTGCAACAGACCTCCACACACATATTTCTACTTGTGAACAAATCCTCCAGGCTGAGCGAGATCACCTGCCACATTAAGGTCTCCTGAAGTTATAGATTATTCATCTTACAGCTTGCGTTATGAGCATATTGTGTGGCAGTGCAGATCAAAAGCATAGATGTGGTGTAAGTGTGCACCTGATAAACTCAGAAGCAAATTAATGTTCTCACTGACACCCAATTGCCTGCAACCAACCTGATTTATTTTCTTTGAGAATGAAAGTAGAATTCTGTTACTTATTCTTAACTTTCAAAATTGATTAAGAGATCAGAAAGACTAATTTAGTCCTCAAGGAGCTGTTCTTCCCACATTTGCCTGAAGGAGCATATTCATACAGCTCACAAGTCTGCTGTTGTATTTATGACCTGTTATGCAATGGTGATGCTGACTGTTCAGATTTGAGTTTTGTCGCCGGCACCTTGTTACTTGTCACATGTATCCTGTTTTGTGAGCCATTTGGGACTTTTCTGTTTCCTGTCTCTGTTTTGTAGTCCTTTTGGTTTCCCTCATTCTCCTTGATAGGGGATCTGTGTATTTAAGCCCTCAGCTGTGTACAAAATGGCATACTCTCTGAGTAGGTACTTCCTTTGAATACAGTAAAAAATGTTCAATAAAGTATGAATGTTTGAATTTAATCTGAATATACTACATTTGTCATGTCAAACGTCATTATCATATGATCTATATTGTCATTTGCGCCACTTCACTGACATTCACAAATACTCTCCTGTGGCCTTAAGGCATAGTAAAGTGGTGCTCACTTAATCCTTTCTGCCTACTGTTTTATGAAAACTGTAAATTCGGACATACTATGTTCACCTACTGTTTCCCTACAATACAGTAGGGAAGTATGCAGCCCTAGTGTTTCCTGTGTTCCTTGTCTGGTCTTGTTCTTCCTTGGTTGTTCTTGGTTTTTGCTCCTTGTGTTGTATTGTTTTATTTAATAAATAAATTTAAATTAGTTAATAATTTGCATTTGGACCCATCTTCCTCCACATTTCTGAGTTTTATCCCACATTATCAAGTCTTTCTGCAGCACCGGTAGTACCGAGTACCAGGTCAATCCAAACCTGCTTTCAACCTGCTTTTTTTGCATATTTGTTTTTGCATATGTGAAGAGGATTAGGAATTTCTATTATCCTACTAATATCCTCTCAATATGAATTTATGTAGCATAGCGTGGGCTCTGCATTCTGGAAACACATTAAAAGCAGGATGTAAATAAGAGATTCATTGTACAGTATAGTGTGACATCATCATGCTGCGCACACACAGGAGTTGGAAATTAACAGGGAATTGGAGCAAAAATGCCACCAAAATGAATAAAAATGGCCTCAAAATTCAAGATATGGGGCAAAAAGTCTCAAGGTATGGGGCAAAAAGTTCTTGTTTTGAATATTTATAACAGATCTAGTTAGTTAAGCAACTGAGGAGCAAGAGGGTAATTTTTCCAAATATCAGCACAATTGAAAATGTCACCATCTGTTTATTTGAAATGGGCCTCCAAATTGCAAAGGACACTTCTGAGTATAAACAGATTGTTTTGATTATAATGGGAGTTTTCACTCAGTCAGTGAGCTTGTGCTTTTGCTGACATGAAGGGATTTCTCTTTACTGATAATAAAAGGAGCACACTGTTTTTTTAGCCTATATAACTTTCCTTGATTTCTGTAAATAACCTATTAATAACCTAAAAACCTAAATTTTCATGCACACTGCAAGATTTCAGAAGTGACAATCATATTAAAATGCGGAAGTGAATCTGAAATGTCTGACATTGTGATAACAATAGCTATGAGTGGGACAAAAAACATGATATGTCAGAATATATCTGTGTAGTAGGTCTTGCAGTGTATGTGCAATAACCCTGCCACTAAAAAAAAAGTAATAATAAAATTCAACATTTACAACAGTTTTGCCATGTGAAATTTTACTGGCATTGGTACTGACTAGTTCAATTTTCATACTTTGACAACACTACCTGAGGGGCAATTTAGAGCTTTAGAAAATTGTGCATAACTTGAATGGGATGACACATTGAGGATAGTATGACACCGTTTAGGCCATAGTATTTAATCCAATTAAGTGATTTGAACTAAAGGAAGTTACTGGGAGGCGAACAGAGCTCGCCTTTGAACACAGTGAAACACTATTCTCATTATACATTCTGGCCTTTTATCTCTTTAACAGAGAAAGCCAAGAAATCAATATGGAATTAGAAGAGAGCAGAGTCCTGAATTATTGAGGATTTTAAGCTCTGGATGCTTTGAATAATATTCTTCATTATTGCAAATTAACATTCACTTGTCTCATCCTTTCATTCCTGTTTTATTGACTCTTAATCATTTTAGTGAACATTTTCTTAAAGGATTGCAATATCTTCACAGACGTACATGGTGAACAACAAAGCAGCTGTGAGTTAAAGCATGAACTTGTTAATAGTTAATGTAGAAACCAAGATGATTCATTGTATCACTGTACAGTAAATGCTTTATGTGAGAAATTAGAGAGTGAGAGAATCTCATGGGCTATTTCAAGGTCCATATGCTGTAAAGGTTAAATTGTAGTAGTAAGTTTTTATAGATTTACCGTGCAGGTGATGCCATTGTTTGTCTTGTTATAGTAAACTGAAAACAGATGCCGCAAATGAAGTCAGAACAATTATAACAATTACATTTTCTTTTGAGAAGAAACTCGAAAACAGCTATTAAAAAATGAAAAGACAAAGATACCAACAATGACAAATGCAAATGCAAATTACAAATTACCGGTCTGATACATTTGATCAAATTTTGCATACTGTTCTCTTAGAGATAACGACAGGCTGCTTTAAAACCATTGAATTGAGAACATTAAAAAATGCAAATAAATCATGTAAACAAAAGCTGGAAACGGGAAGCGAGATCTTGCTTGCACTTGATGTTTTTAGAGATAATTCGAACAAAAGGAGAGCTTTCAGTTAATCTGCAGTCTTTATTTGACCTTATAAATCTTTAATTAGATTTAATCTAATGCATAAATATCTGCGATTTTAAAACAGATGTTTTAGTCAAAAACTCTGCTATGGATATGAAACTTGAGCCATGTAAATCATTGATAATTCCATTCTCTCATAAACTGCATTAAATTGAATGGAACAATTTACATGAGAGAATTTTCAAGCCATTTACACAAAAAATCATTGTGCTTGCGTTTGGTGAATAACACCCTTTGACTCTGATATTTACAATGCTAGGACTGAATTCATTATTGATGTTTTCAAACTAAGATATGTTGTCTGTTTGCTCAGACTCAACCAACAATTATTGTTTTTTTCCCATGTTTTTTGATTTTCAGATGTGATGGGCTTTTAGTCCTCTCCCTCTCAATTTATGCCTCCAGTTGACTATTAATGCCTTCGTACTGAGTTTTCAACAACACAAAAGGGCAAGACAACCAAGCATTCATTTCTGAGACAGGCTAACCTCCCTGACGGTGAAAGACTATTGAAGAGAACACAATGTATGGTATTAAGTGTAGCGATTGATTTGTTCTGAGTCACTTTCGCCAGTAAAAATGATTTAGAATAAACAATAGAAATCAAAAGGCAAATTTTCCATTGTTAAAGGAAAGGTAGCAGGTTGGGTCTGCTCTCATGTCTTTTTTGTCAATATGTCATCCATCATCATTTTGATTTCCATTAGATTTAATTAAACCTGGATCATTTAACATGCTATGTAATGGTTAACGGTTTTAATGGTTTAATCTTTTAACGGTAAAAGATTTTAATGACAATTAATGGTATTTTTGTGCAAAAATGTTAGTGGCTGAAATTTCAGCGCATTCCTAGCTACCTCATATGCTTATATATATTTAATTCTCTGATAATATAAAATAGCGAATTTCTTTTGTGCCCTCAAGGGAATCCATTACGACTGCAAATAAAGAGATGTTTTCAGCTATCAGTAAGACAGTCTCAAAGAGACAGAAAAAGAGAGAGATGCTTTTAATGCATTCACTTTCGTAGGCTGGTACAAAAGAAGCCTCAGTAGTTGACAACAAAGTAGAGAGATTAATGTCGACGATTTAGTGACCCACCAGAGCGGTGTGTCAGTCTGGTGGAATCCGCCTGACCTTTTGCATTATCATGGGGATTCAGATAATGATTCTCAGTGGGGAGTCTGAAGTGTGCATTATGTGTGCCTCTCACTTTGTTAAAGAATATAATCAGTCCTTAGCACTAGGACACAAGATGAAAAACAGATGGATGAGGGAGTGAACTGTGAAGGGCAGAGGTAAATGTCTTTGACACACATTAACTGACAGAAGGTGCTCTCATCCATGCACTCAGACATAACCGTACGCTAGGGCTAGACAGTATGACTGTCTGTATATATATAAAACGTGTGGCCAATGTGTCAAAAAACGTGTAAAGATTCTGTGGTATATGACATCAAAAGTGGCTCATCCAGTCGAATTTATAATGTGTTACTGTTTTGAGGCTTGTTTTTAACCTTCAGAGTCACGTAATGTGAAGCTGTTTTTGCAGACCTGCCAGCCCTATTCTTTTATTTTAATTTGGGGTTTAATTTCTTGCAAAAATAGTATAATGAGAGAAAATGATTTATACGGTGATACACTACCGGTCAAAACACTGGAATAAAAACCAAAGAGATTCGTACAGATTTGGAAGTCCTTCTTTGAATATTTGGAAGGTGACCAATGATAACTTAACCTTTTTGTTTAGTTAATTTGATAAAATAGCAGTGTGTAACAATTATATATTTCCATAATTGGGTATTTATTGAAAAAAAAAAAATAAATAATAAAAAAAAAAAAAAATATATATATATACAATTATTATTTTTATCTTAAAGTCTCTTCACCAAGGCTGCATTTGTTTAATCAAATATTTGTGAAATATTATCAAAATGTAAAATAACTGTTTTCTATTTTAATATATTTTTAAAATGTAATTTATTCCCGTCATATGCTGATTTGGTGCTACTTATTTTTGGGGTTGAATTATCAATACTGATTCTTCGTATTGTAAATGTTACAAACAGTTTTTGTAGGTTAATATTTTTTTTTGTTGAAACCATAAAATAAATAAATGTTCAAAAGAACAGCATTTATTTGAAATATTTTGTAAAATTATACATGACTTTACTCTCGTTTTGATGAATGTAATGCATCCTTGTTGAATTTAGGTATAACTTCTTTTCTTATTTTTGTAGTGTATATTAATCAAAACAACTGTTTTAACATTGATAATAATAAGAAATGTTTCTTAATTATTGGCTGCTGAAAATTTAGCTGTCATCACAGGAATAAATGACTAAAAAATAGAAAACAGTTATTTAAAAAAATATATATTTTAAATTTAAATTACTGTTTTACTGTATTTTTCAACAGCATAAGTGATTTCTTTCAAAAACATTAAAAAATCTTAAATTTCAAACTGTTTAGTGTTTGAGATTTGGTAATTCCACCCCTATTACATGCACTCACACACATCAGCTGCATCGTGACGTGCAGTTTAAAGTCTCTTACTGCAGTTTTAGGAAGGGGCACTCCCACTAATTGTGAAGTATTAGTTTCATGGCTGGGTGCCTGTGCCCTTTGGTGGGGCTGATCACACCCACTCATAATGATGAGATGTAGAACACCCGGCAGTTGACCCGAAGCCATGCGTAATGTGGCGTGCTGTTGTTGTTCTCTTCACTCTGAGCTTGAGGCAGTGGCACTGCATCAGAAAACCAGCTTTCTCAGAATTTCAACATCAACTTTCCTTGACATTGCTTTTGGCTACATAAAACACCCAGAACAAAAGCATTTTCTCCATTCGCTACCTTGCCATTCTTATTAGAATCTCATTAGCATTTTCTCTTCCTTTTTCATGGAGTTGCACACATGCAAAGTCTTAGTCATCACAGAAGTATGACTTTAACATTCTGTTGCAGCAATTTTTGATGTACTATCCATTCTTATCAATTAGCCGTATCTGGTCATTTAGCTGTAATGCATGGGCTTAGACTACGGGCTTTTGTGGTCTTTTCTTTCCTGTATTTAAGTTGGCGTGAAGACAGCAAGTGTGTGTAGAACTTTTCATTACCTGATAGGACACACTTAGTGTTGTAAAAATGCAAGTAAAATTTTTACAGAGCTTTATTTACACATTTTAATTTTCGAAACTTTGCACTTCAAAACGAACCTTTAAATGTCAGTTCAGTAGTGTTTATGTAAGGGACAACAATTTATTTGTGGTGCATTTAATTAAGTGATTAAAATCAGCTTGGTTACTCTTAATTTTAAGGTCATATACAGTGGAATTATACAGTTAAGTACTGATTAATATTAAGTACTTTAAGGTTAAGATTTAGTTTAGGTTTAGTTGCTTGTAATTATGCATAATTTACTGTTATGATTATAGTAAGTACATGTAACAAGTACAGTGTAAAATTAAGTGTTGCAATCAGTTGTGAAAGTTTTATAAAATACACATTCTCATCTCTGTACCCATAAAATGTGCAACACTTAATCATATTACCAAATTATATGAAATGTCTAATTAATGTAACTTACAACTTAGTTCTTCTCAGTCTCGCAATTTTGGGACGCCCGAGTTTATAAACATGATGAATGACGGGATACGCTTAGCCTCAAAGTGCTTGGATACTGTCACAGTCCTTGTGCAGTGCGCACACACAAAAGCCACACAAAGATAAAGGCTTAAAGGGAATAAGTTATTTAATATAACACAAGATGAGGAGGCTCAGCACACACAGAATAACATTAACAATAACCAACCACCAGAACTCAAAGGACAGGAACCCATATAGGGCAGATAACGAGGGACAGACAGGTGGACACAATGAAGGTGATTAACTAATAATTAGACAATGAACTAATGAGAACAGGAACAGAACCAAATATGGGCAAACAGGAAGGGAACACAGGCAGAGACAAAACTAGAGTCCAGTGGGTTGTGACAGATACAGTATTAGAGATAGTATGGATTTGCTGTGTGATAAGTGCACCAAGTGTTGGCATTTTTGGGCAGTCTTGCACACTTACTTTTTATTGGCCATGTGGGTTTTGTGACATGTCCTATATTCTGGCTGTATAGAAGAGATAAGTCTGAGAAATCAACCAAATTTTTTTCACTGATAATTTTCCCTTATCTTAATAGCTGAAACCAGATCATGGAGTCAGTAAGTTGAACTTTGAAAACCGGAGCAGGCTGATTCATGAATGAATTATTTGAACATTTTAGTGGTCTGAATCTTTCATTGAAAAGATCCAACCAAAAAGGAGTCGTCAGATGAATCAGTACACTACATGAACGGTCATAAACACACCAAGGAGAGCTAGAGTGGAAGAATATCACTACGTTTCTCACATAGCTGTCATATGTCTTCAGAGGACGTATGTAGCACAAAAGTTGTATGAACCACTTTGATGATGCTTCCATGGTGCTTTCATGTCTGTTTTCAGGCTTGAAAGGCCTCAGGCCCTATTCATCATGACTGTATGGAAAAAGAGTCTTTTTACAGTCAATTCTTTTTCTTTTGTGTTCTGTAGTGGAAATATATACACACTTGAAACCTGAAAATGTGATTCATGTGGTAACATTAAAAATAACTGAATTGATTCAAGTCATATATTATTAAATATTACTGATTCAAACACAATTCATTAGGTTAAATCAACAAAAGTCGTTTTTATGGGCCATATAATGTGGAAATAACCCCTCTGGGTAACAACATGTACATATAGAGCATAAAACTATTTGGAGTTAATAGATGCCTTGCTATGATTACATATTTTCAAACATGACTGGTAAAGTAGGTACATCAGGGTTGCCAGGTCTGTGAGACAAAACCAGCTTGGACTTGGGAACAGTGAGGTACATTATCATGATGGGCGGTTTTATCATTTACCTATTGCTGCAATGTGAGTTCCAGTATGTTCTGACTGACTTTACATAGTGCAGCTAATGTTAGCTCATTGACCCCTATTAAAGACACCGATAGGCATAAACTGGTAATACAAGTTAGTACCCCTTGCCTGCAAACAATATTTTATTGAGACATGTCAAATTACATTTACACTAATTACAGTACCGTTCATTAATATGTGCAGGAAAACAGAAAGGCTACAACCTGACAGACTGCCAAGGTTTCTTTCAGCGAACATTCATCCAATCTATCTATCATCTCATAATGTAATGCCAGCCAATAGTGCACAGTATTGAGTAGAGAGCCATGTAGTGATTTGCATTCAACCATTTAACTACACACCAACATTCATCCTCCTTTAAATTGCTTTTCCTCATTATCATAGGAAGGAGAGAGATAATGTAAACACCTTGGCTCCTTTAATTAAATGCCAGTTTAATTAAGATGCTGATTCGTAGATAATACTTTTTGAGTCCAAATCAGAGTACAGGGCAAAGCAAATGAACCATCAGGAGGTCTAGACCTCCACACACTTCAAGTTGGGAAACATGGGCAGCATAACAATGATGAAACCTGGGCATTAAATTAGTAAAAAATAAAAATTAGCTGTAGAGTCATCGTTTACACAAAAAATATTAAGTAGCACAACCATTTTGAACCTTGAAAAAAACATTTAAAAGACAGTAATGATAAACAGTAATCCATTTTGAAATGTAGTGTTTATATTTATGTAGTTGTGTATGTGTGTGCTTCTATTTTTGCTCTAATTTGCAATTTAAGCATCAGCTTTTTATTTTCATTTTTAGGTATACTTTTATAATTTTATAAATGACTTAAACCACTAAGTATAAGGATAATTATTTATCTAACTCTTTTTGCATCGGTGTCACTAAACGCTAGTGTTTTTAAAGCTGTTAACAAGAGTTTCATTGCCTCATTATGCGATATGTAAGATCTTAGGTTCAACGCTTTCTACACAGTAGTTAAATGGAGCACATTTTCCCTCTCTCAGTATGATTGCTAGTCATAGCACTAATTGTAACTTCTATATGGAGTCAGATTATTAGTTAAAACTTAGTGAACTGCTTTTCATTCTTAAGTATAGTTTGAAAGTGCAAGAAGTCATTAAAAGCCTGCCATTACAATTAGACAAGGTTTGTTCTGATTACATTACTGGGCTACCATGACAATTTATCTCCTTTTTCTTTGGCACACATATGGCCTCCAACTCTTTGATTAAGTCTGGTGGACTCATCCAGGCCTGGTGCTGCTGATTCGGAGAAAAGTCCAGTAAATGATAGATGATGGGTGCAATGGTGCCAGTGCCGGAAGTCAGCACGTAGGGAGACGTGATTGGCCGTGTCAGGGCTGGAACAGCGCCCTGCTGAGAGACGTGTTAACTGATGTGTCAGGTATTTGCGTCCTGTCTACGAGCTCACATTAGTTCAGCCCCGTCACCCCCCAGAGCCATCCTAAGTCCAAAAAGACAACCCCCTCCGCAGTGCTTTTATGACATTAGCGATTGTGCCAGCATGCTGTCGGGTCTTTGTGGAGCTGCTGCTAGCGTTTTTGTGAGGAGATTTTAATAAAACTAAAAATGAAAACTGCGACAGAATGCCGCCAGGAGCAAACAAATAATGAGACATTTTTTTTCTGGGGTGCTGGTGAAGTGTATGTTTACTGGAAGATTAGACTGTCCGCTGTGATCTTGTGTATCTCAGCATCTTGCTTCAGTGCTGAGAATGCACTCTGAATTTAAGTAAAATAAAATACTGAGTAAAATTTGAGTAAAATACTGAGCTTTAAATACTATTATTAATCCTAGAATCCAAGTTACTTAATTCTTTTGGATAAAATTTCAATGAGAAAATATATTTCTTGGCATTATACCCACTGAATTCCTTTGAAATGCCTTTGTTATTTCACTCAATTTACCTCTCAAGTGTGGTTTTCCATTGATGGAGACATACTGTTAAATGAATTTGTAGGAAATGGCCTTAAGCCTTATTGCAATGAGGAGAGTGAAGTAATTACTGCACGAAGCCAGTGTAAAATAGGTGTCTCACACCAAGCACTTTCACAAACACACATTTTATTCACAAAAATAAATGTCCTGTAAATGTTCATACTGCAAGCTGCTGTGAAAACTTAAATCCTAAATGCTGCCTTATGGACAATTCTGCAACTATATGCTACCACTGGATGGAATGTCCAGCCTTAAGTAGGTCTGGTATTGATATTGATTTTCCAATTAATTGAGATCTTCATCTGATCAATCCCCATACTGATTCCTTAATGTACGAGATTGATCTTTTACTCCATGCCTATTGAAAACATATTTGTACAGTACATTTCCATACTGTAGATGTCACTGCATTCTGTTGAATTACATTTACATTTACATTTAGTCATTTAGCAGACGCTTTTATCCAAAGCGACTTACAAATGAGGATTTATAAAACAGAAAATGAGTAGAAAAAAGAACATAGTGTTAGTTTTTCAAGAAAAGCTAGCAGTTAGAAAATAAATATGCAATTGATAGAGGGTCAAGTGTGTGTGTGTTTTTTAAATAAAAAAAGACAGATAGATAAAATAGAATTAGAATAGAGCGTGCTAGAGTTAGAGGGCCAAATAAAGATGGAAGAGATGTGTTTTTAGCCGTTTTTTTGAAGATGGCTAAGGACTCAGCTGCTCGGATTGAGTTGGGCAGGTCATTCCACCTGGTGGGAACAGTTAATGAAGAAGTCAGTGAAAGTGATATTGTGCCTCTTTGGGAAGGCACAATAATGCATCATTCACTTGAAGAACGCAAGCTTCTAGAGGGCACATAGGTCTGAAGTACTGAATTTAGGTAAAGGGGTGCAGAGCCAGAGGTGGTTTTGTAGGCAAACATTAATGCCTTGTGTTACAGCCAACACACTATAACATAATGAGGGACAACACAAAAAGGCTCGGTTCATAGGGAAATTTATTTAAAATAAAAACTTAACATAAAGTGGGGAGAGAAAAGTAGTCGGGTAAACCGAAAGAGGGTGTAGAGAATTTAATCACAAAACAAAACAAATACAAAAACACTTCCGACCCCTAGAGGGGGGACAAATCATTAAAGAAAAAAAACAAATCATCCTAAAAGGAAAAGAAACCAAATTAACCTACTTTAACCAAATTAACACCTTCAAAATTTCTCAAACAATTCTTACCATTTTTCTCTTTTTTAATTTTTTTTTTAATACACAGTCCTATGGCCCTACCCCATCTGGGATAGGGCATCAGCCACTACATTGTCTTTACCTTGAATATGTCTGTTGTCGTTATACGGCTGCAAATACAAGCTCCAGCGCATAACACACTCATTACAATTGCACATCGAATTAAAAAAAGTAAGAGGATTATGATCGCAATATACGATAAGGGGATGCGAACAAGCTAAATATACCTCAAAGTGTTGGATTGCGAAGACTAAAGCTAGAGCCTCCTTTTCAATAGTAGAGTATTTCCGCTGTGCAGAGGAAAACCTCTTTGAAAAATAACATACAGGATGTTCTACATCATCAGCACCCATCTGCTGAAGGACAGCTCCCACCCCCGCATTACTCGCGTCTACTGCGAGGCTGAACGTTCTTGAATGATCTGGTGCGGCCAAAACTGGTGCCGCAACCAACAAAGACTTAACATTCTCAAATATGCGCTGACAGGCATTAGACCACTGAAATTATGTTTTGGGACTTAACAGATCGGTAAGGGGAGATACTACAGTTGCAAAATTTTTACAAAACGTACGACAGTACCCCACCATTCCCAAAAAACGCTGTAGTTGTTTTCGGTCTGTTGGCGATGGAAAATCACAAATAGCCATAACCTTTGCAGCAATAGGCCGTACTTGTCCCTTTCCTATAACTTTCCCCAGATAAACTAAGGTGGCTTTACCAAATTCACATTTGGCCAAATTAACCGTTAGGTTTGCTTCTGCCAGCCAGTGAAAGAATTGCTGGAGCAAACTCAAGTGCTCAGCCCAAGAGGAACTGTATAGTACTAAATCGTCTAAATAGGCTTCGCAACCAGGCACCCTGGCCAGCACATTATTAACAAGCCGTTGAAAAGTATTTGGCATCAGTGCTAAGATCATATTGAAGGGTCGTTCCAAACCGAAGTGCTCAAAACTAGCCACTTTAAAGGGTCCTTCGGAATGAAGGATTTCGAAGGGTACAACTGATGGACACTTCGGGCTCCCATGATCCTTTGCGCAGAGTCTTTGCATGATGATGGCGCCTCCGTGTGGGCACGGGATGATGACGCAGAAGGGCACTTCAAGAAACAGTTGTGTATTTGCTACCTCAAAGTTTCTATTTTCTGTCACAAAGGGTATCTAAGTTGATGATATCTATTTCCACTAGATGGCGCTTGTGTACTTAAGCACTTTTGATTCGTTTAATTTGTTTAACTTTATATTTTGGTTATTTTACAGTGTTTATTGTGATTTCTATACTGAATTATCGTTTACTTGAGCAAGATTTCAAGACTGAAAAAGAGTTTTTAGTTGTTTTATTTTATTCCCATCTTGCCTTTGTATATCACTTCCTGTTTTGTCATCTGCACGAAGAGATAAAACGATGCTATCTTTGAAAGGCTTAAGGTGTTTCTCTGTACGATTACAAGTCATCCGTCCAAGAAACTTCAAGATATAACCCCCTCTCTTAGCTTACAAGCAGGCAAAAGTGACATGTTGGTGTATTTTTTGTTCATTTAAAGTTGTATGCGTGTTTTCCGTGTAACTGATTGTGTGACTGATGTTTGTTATATTCGTCCTGTTTATTTAGTTCTACGTTGTTTGTGTTGGCGTTGATGTCCATGTCCATAAGTGCATTAAACATCTGTAAAAAGAACCCCAGCCTTCGCGTTGTGACTAAGGGAGGCATAGTAGAACACTTCACTGCGTCGGTGTAGGCCAAGATCATCAGGTGGTAAAAGCTGCATGCAGAAGTCGTCCAGCAAGAGGCAAAAGGTGTTGGATAAGAGAAGTACAACTTTCAAAGCGACCGCTATTGAATGACTGAAGCAGCAGTGAACAGGTAAAGGCTGAACAAAGCAAGCACCTTTAAGTTAGTGTCTTGGATGCAGCGCAAGGTTTTGTGAACTGTTGCTGAAGCTTCAATTGGTATTTCCATCATCCTCATTCTAAGATAAAAGTGGACATTTTCTAATAATTGCTCTGCTTATTAAGAAACTATAAGGATTAAAAGAGACAAACAAATGTGTTATATGTATTATTGAGAAAGACTGAAACTGAAATTGTCTGTTTTTTGAATGCTTTATAATTTTGAGTGTTCACATTTCAAAAGTTGTATTCAAGCTTCTGCTACCTCACAGTTCTATAGTTCTTAATTTACACGGTTGAAACACTCAAGTTTAAGGAACTTTAGACTGTTCCTTTTGAATATCACATTATAGTGCAATACAGAACTGACATGTCAGATTCAAGTGAAAATACAGTGTTGTCCAGTAAAGAAGCTATCTGTGCAGATCCTACAGCACAAGAAGTTGATGATGCAGACCAGGCTCTCCCACCACAGCAGGCTGACCTAGCTGAGCATGTTGAAGTGGCTGCACAAGTACAACAACCTTAGGTGGACGCAGATAATACACAGACAGATATCAGAAGAAGCCAGCGTGTACGCATGCTCACTGAAAAATGTAAAAGGTGCTACACTAAACAATCTGAAAAGAAGCTCTGAACAGAAGTATAGACGATGTAAGTATCACATCAATGGTTTGAAAAGAGCCATGAAGACCAATGATGATGCAGATTTGATTTTTGAGGTTGTGAGCACTATTAAGGCGATTCAGTCTGAGGTCGACCATATTTATGGTGACATAAGAAGCCTCACAAGCCCTGAGCCAGAAATTCGGAGAAAAAATGATACTTGTTTGCCATTACTAGCACTGCAAATGAAAAGGCTCAACACTTTCTCAACGGAGATCCTGAGAACATACCCTGACCCACTTGTGAAACAGCAAAGAACTGGTCTCATCTGGAACATCTAGCAGATGAAATGGCTCCTGCACTAGATTGTGAAATAGGTTTGTTAATAGGGTATAACTGTCCTTAAGCCTTACTCCCCAGAGATGTTCTCAGAGGTAACGGAGATCAGCCCTTTGCACAAAGATCTGTGTTAGGCTGGAGTATAATCGGATGTAACCACTATGATGATGACGATGAAGATGAAATTGGCGTGAGTCATAGGATTATTATGAAGCAAGTTCTACCAGTTGGCGAACCTTCTCACAAGCTCAAGTCTGAAGTCTGCTATGTTATGTCTCCAGCAGAGATATTGAAGGTTTTTGAGTCAGACTTTGTTGAAAGGAATAATGAGGAAGCTTCTGCATCGCAAGAAGACCTACAGTTTCTGGCAAAGTTAAATGAAGGCATTAAGCAACTGCAAGATGCCATTGCCTTTTAAAGGTGAGAGACCAGATGTGCCAAACAATAAAGCGTGTGCAGAGCATCAACTCAAATCCTTAGAGAAGCATTTGAAGAGGGATGAACAATACTTCAAGGACTACCTAGCCTTCATGAAGGACATAATAGCAAGAGGTGACGCTGAAAGGGTCCCAGAGATGGAGTTAAGCGATCAACCAGCATGGTATATCCCTCACCATGGGGTTTATAACCCACAGAAGCCAGGCAAGATTCGCATCGTCTTTTATTGCTCTGCAAGATTTCAGAATACTTCTCTGAATGAACATCTGCTGACTGGGCCCGACCTCACAGATACCCTAGTTGGAGTCTTGTGTCGCTTCAGGAAAGGGCAGATAGCCATCATGTGTGATGTGGAGCGTATGTTCCATCAGTTTTATGTTGCCCCAAAGGATCAGGACTACCTCAGGTATTTGTGGTGGGAAGAAGGCAACATGGAAGCTCCATCATCAGTTTTTCGCATGAAAGTCCACTTGTTTGGAGTTGCTTCCTCGCCTGGCTGTGCAAACTTCGGGCTCAAGTACCTTGCCTCACAAGGTGAAGGCAAGTTTAATCAAGCCACAGTGAAGTTTATTCAGCGTAATTTTTATGTTGATGATGGCTTGGCAAGTGTGGATACGGAAGCAGAGGCTATCCAGTTGGTGAAGGAAGCCAGGGATCTCTGCAATACCGGGAAGCTCCACTTGCACAAATTCATCACCAACAGCAAGAGGGTAATCACCACAATCCCGAAGGAGGAATGCACTGAAGGTGCAACTGACTTTGACTTGGCACTAGGAGAACCTAAAATAGAAAGCACTCGGAGTCCACTGGTGCATAGCTTCAGATGAGTTCCATTTCAGAGTACTAGTAAAGGAAAATCCTTTCACTACAAGAGGTGTGTTGTCTACAGTTGCTTCCATTTTTGATCCTCTTGGATTCGTCGCTTCCTTCATTCTGGTTGGGAAGAGGACCTTGCAAAGGATGTGTAATGACAAGATAGGCTGGGAGGAACCACTTCCTGATGACCTCAGGCCGCATTGGGAAGCTTGGCTATGAGACCTCCATAATCTCTCCTCAGTAAAGATACCGCGTTGTTATGTGCCATCAGCGTTCAAATATGTCCAGCAATATGAGTTACACCATTTTGCAGATGCCAGCATACAAGCTATGGGGCATGTTCATACCTCAGAACTGTGACCAAGTCTGGTGAAGTTCACTGCATGGGTAAAGCAAGAGTTGCTCCAACAAGGGTAACAACAATTCCAAGATTGGAGCTCTCAGCTGCAGTTGTAGCCACAGGAACTGGTGATCTGCTCAAAAGAGAACTAGAATTGGATGGTATCTGTGAATACTACTGGACCGATTCCAAGGTTGTCCTTGGTTATATTAACAACGATGCAAGACGGTTCTTCCTGTTTATTTAGTTCTACGGTGTTTGTGTTGGCGTTGATCTCCATGTCCATAAGTGCATTAAACATCTGTAAAAAGAACCTCAGCCTTCGCGTTGTGACCAAGGGAGGCATAAGTTGTTTGGTCCCCTACACCCTTCAACCCTTCGAAGCTCTCACTCCGGAGGGTAAACCCTTTGAAGGGATAAGGGCATAGGGATGAGCCCTTCCAAATGGAACGCAGGGTCTGTCAAGACTCGTTCACTCCGCCACCGTCTCACAGCGGTCATTTTCATTCCACGAACGCTAAACATTCTTGCAAAGTGTCTAAGCTGAATTGTACACGTCATGCAGACATTCATATTTGGAGTTTAACAGCAAATTAGTCATTCAGTTTTGAACATGAAAAATTTACAGAGGTCCGGAGCTCGGTGACCTCATAGCTGGCTACAGGCCTGAGTAGAATTAATTATGGAAACTCAATTATGGAGACAATATAAATTCCACTGTAAAGCAGCTCTAAAAGACAACAGTGTCATTATTCAGCTCAAATCAGTTCAGTGTTGGCTCTGTTCAGTTCAATAACAGTGTAAAGATGATCAGTTTTTAATCAAGTTCAATTGTTATTCAGCTCAAGGCAGTTCAATGTTAATTCAGAGAAATAATACATACTTTCTGTATGTAAAACAAATGCACATTATAACTGAAACGTACCCCAGTGCATCTGAATCAAATCAGAAAGTGTATCCAGTGTACCCAGTTTACTTAAAGATAGTTCTATGCAGAGCAGCTTTGTCTGTAGTAGGAAATGTGATTGTGAGGGATGAAACCTCAAAACTATTTTACAAAAGTGTTTTTATATTGGCATAAAAGGATGCCAGTAAACATGGCACTGAAAATCTGCTTAAAACTTCAATTCAAAAGGTCACAGGGTGTTATTAAAAACTCTGCATCTATGTTTGTTGACATTTAGACAAGCCTCCTTTAGAAAAGCTTCTTATCTGATGAGAGCTGATGTGCAATGGTGACTGAAGATCTCACTAACTCAACTAATGTTCATGCATTGCTTTTTCTAGGGTTTGAAGTTAAGCTGACGACACATACAGTATCTTTTATGACCACAACTTGAACACAGTTTTCAATAGCAAATAAAGGATATCTTTTATTAATGGTCTTTTTTTCCATGATATCGCATAAGTGCGGTTGAGCTGAGAGAGTTGAACAACAATGACATTAGAACTCCTAATGGCATAGTAATATGCAAATCAGTCCTCAAAGATCAGGGGAAATTACAGTAGCCAATGACGCAAATAGAACATAAGCCTACCAATGCCATTGTTTTGAACCCCAATCTATGCAAGTAGTGAACTAAGTAAATGTTTTCTGCATTCTTCAGGCTAAACCCCCAGGCAAGATTTATATAAAGCAGGGCTCATAAGTAAGGCAGAAAAGACGGTGAGACAGCTGCAAGGACATCTTCTAACACTGAATATTACCAAAACTGTTGCTGTTAATGCTGCTATTCTGACTACAGATGTCTTACTTTTCTCCAACAAACTTGAATCTGTTCACAACACCTCTCTGTTTAGAAAATGTAAGAGTATATATATTAACTTGAGGATTGTAGAAGATAGGCCTACCACCCTCAAGTAAAACAGACCTCTTTACTTTGTAAGCTCATCACAGCAGTGACAAAAAGAGAGAGAGAAAACCACTCTGAGTGGGTAAATGTACATCTAGCTTGCTCCTATAGAGTGTTTCATATGGCTGCCTACCATAGCTAATGCTTACTTGACCACCACAGGCACAGCACAGTGCTATACCACATTCATCATGTTGACATTTCATGCCAAGTTACGCTATAAAATGCTGGCCATACTTAATCCGTTCGTATATAATAATTTAACAATGGCGGTTAATGTTGGAGCAGTGGTTCATAGGCTAGTGCATGTGCTCATGGGAATGCAGGTTTGAATCAGGACTGCATAATGTCCTGAGATCATGAAGATAAAAATGAAGATTGTTAATTTGTAGACAAATATTTCTATGAGATGCACATTTTAATCATCTTTATTTTTTATCATGAATCTTTGGAATCTTTCATTCCGAATTCTTAGTCTGTTGCTATTATGACAACCCCATCCAATAAAAACACATGCGTGTATGTAATTCACTGAATTATATGTAATTCAAATGTGTCTCTTTGATTGGGGACATTATTCAAATAATTCAAACTAAATTCCCAACTAAGTCATCAAAATGCATGAATTTATTTAAAATATTTTATTTAGTATTTTACATTAATAACACTTCATTATTTATTTTACAAAAATAAATAAATATTAAAGATTAAGTGTATTTTGCATATTCTGCAAAGATTGCATATGACAGCTGGGATTTGTTTATCCCAAGTGATGGTTATCATGAATAATGAAGATATTTATTAACTCTAGAAAATATAATAATTATTAAATTAAATTAAAAAAAGTAAATGCAGCAAATGCTCCCCCATCTCCCCCATCTTTACATATTAAAATGCCGTATAGCATCCCTGACCATTAGTAGTCCATTGCAGCAAATAATGTCAAATGATACCCCCTAATTGCTGTGAAACCGAGAATATTTTGTCTTCATGAAAAATACAAAAATGTGACACAAATATTCAATCAGGCTTTGAACACTATACACAGTCTTTGTGTGGGTCATGTTTCACAAAGCTCTCAAAGCTGTTCATAGCTGATAGAGGGATTTTAATTGCTTTCCGTGTGTTTAATTAGGTCTGTTTGTTTGGATTCAGCTTTGAGAAGACGAAACAAAAGATAGTGCTAGAATTCATCAGAAAGAAATGCCATTTTTCATGTTTGAGGGGGAAATGGGTAGTGGCTTTGGAATAACATGAAGGAAATTTCTATCAGACTTTCTGTCTATCGCCATCAACCTTTCAAGGGCAAAACTCCCATCGTCAGAGAGCACGGGGGCCGCCAGAGCTGCTGTGTTGTCTTGCTACCTAACTCTGCATGGAGGAAAACAATAGAGTTCAAAGTCAGCTATCATCCTGGGTGAGTCCCATCCATCATGCAAGAGCACATGTGACGTCCACTTTACTCCATTTCCTCTTGACTGAGCTCTGTCTGTGCACCAGTTTCTATTAGATCAAGATCATGTTAGAGCAGAGGTTCTCAACTGATTTTTTTTCTTTATGTCCTAGATTTTGCATCAAGTTGCGACCCAACATAGTACCAACATTTATTTAGCATTCACAAGAACACAAAATGTACTTCCATGTATTCCAGAATTGGCCCAATATGATAAATTAATACCATTTTGGCCATTATTAATGCATAAACAACAGCAGAAGTATGATTTTTACCAGCCTAGCACACAGGACAAACAATGCATTAGTATTAGCCATATTACCAAATGACAGATGAATTTGACGTCAACAACGAAAGATATCGGAAGTTGATGAGCCCATATTAATTTTGGTATCTTCACAGTTGCTTTTTATTTACATTTAGTATTGTTTTTCACCTCAGAACAGATTCTAGTTGAGTACCACTGTGATACAGCAGTGAAAGTCTTATACAGGATTTATTTCCGTTTAATGTCAGTTCATAGCATCAATATAGACAGAAATAGATGAATAATAGTGCTATGTATACTAGTAAGGAATTAGGAAATGTGTAACAAAATAGATGGTTTAAATCTTAAAAAATTAGTATAAATGTGAAATAAATGTGAATCACAGACAAATATACCTCATTTCCCATGTCTGTTTGTCTCTTCACTGTCCCTTTAGCAAGCCATATACACAGCAGGCAGAGCCAACACTGTCTCTTCCTTTTAACTTCAAAAAACCTTACTTCAAAAAGAGAAAGAGTGAAAAGAAAAAATGGCATTTCAGGTTATTTCTGTAAAGATGCTGATACGCATCTCTTTTCTGGGTCTCAGTGAGTCTGTCATGTGAAAAATAGAGAGAAGCAAGGGAAGTTTTGCTTTGATATCTGTAATATTCTTTGGAATTTGAGGAAGATAGCAAAAGAACTTGAGACAGTTTACATAATGTTATGTAAATAATGGCCAATCCCCAGAACAGCCACACTGTTGTTGTATACATTTAACTTCACCACAAGCGCAGAAAAACAACAACAACGCGCTGAGCATTATTAAGGAATCAAAACAGCATGATCACGTTAGAGTATGATACTGTTTTCATAGCCGTTCAAAATGCAAGACGTTAATGATGAGTAAGTTTGTCACATTACTTGCAGTTATGTTGTCTGTTTTCACTCCAAAAAATAGGTCTACATATTGTTTAGTTCCTGACAGAATCTGTGTTTTTGATTCAATGATTCACACACTCATTTCGTTCCTGAAATAAATCTGTGTTTTTAAATGAATCAGTTAACTGAGTGATTTAGTCACTTTTGAACTAATCAGTAAAATTGGAGAATTAATGGCTCATTCACTCGTTTCCTTGTTTGCTTTGACCTTAGTTAAATTAATTATTCTCATTCGTTTTTGTTCCTGATTGAACAAATACGATATAATTTTTGTTTCTGAATGAATAAGCGTTTTTCAACGAATTGGTTGAATGAGTGATTCAGTGACTCATTCATTTAAAATGTTTTTAAATGAATCTGTTGAATGAAAGATAAAATAATTCACTCATAAAGACAGTCACTCTTCGCAACTATGTAACTTGCAAGTCAAATTTCCACCAAATGCAGCAGAATGATAAAAATTGTTCTAGAACACAGAATGCTGTTAAATTCACAATGACAAAAATTTTACTAACAATGAAAAATAGTGATATGCGAGTAAAATTCAGAGTACTGATTTCAGCACGCCAATCAATTAGATAAAATTGCAAAGGGTTTCTCCAAGAGAGTAGAAACTTAACAACAGGGATTTCTGGCAATTAAGACGATTAGTTCATTTGATTTACATTGCTGCAAAGTGTGGATTACTGCAGTGCACAGATGGGCATGCTGAATTGGCTTGGGCAACATGGAGTTGAGTCAAGGAACTCAGACAAACAAATATCTGGCATGAAATCCTGTCCCTGTTGGCAGGAGAGATAAAGTGAGACAAAATAATTTTGATAGTTAGCTTGTTGTTATAAGTGAGAATGTTATGTGAGTTCACTTCAAAATGAATAAAGCTGCTGTCTCTCCCATTAGAGACAAATGTGCAAGCAGCCAGATAAGTGTTTGGCTTATTTATTAAGCACTGCCGTCATCAAACCCTATTTTCACCTTCATCATCCTCACCATATAGAATCTCCTAAATATCTCCCCATATAGCATCCCTGTTTAATTAATGCTAGAGAATAAAACTCAAAGTGTGCCTACTTGGCACTTAGCACACGTTTGAACTCAGGGGTTGGGAGTGATCCATATAATGACAGGCAAATGACGGTTCCAAGTCTCTCCAACACGATTCAATGCAAATGCATTCAGAGAGCATATCAACCTCAAAGGACAAGCGTAAACACTTTAAGAGCGTATCGATCTCCCTGTGTCACTGGATTTAATAGGCTTTGTGTTTCTGACCAAATCCTGAAAATTTCTACCTTCATCTTCAAGCCCGCCGAGAGCAGGGTTAGATAAACTCGAATCGATGTGACCTAGCACACTCAAATTTTTTTAGACCTAGATAACGATGATGATTCTATGAACTCTGTGGTGTACCACCAAGTGGAAGGGATTCGCAGTAAAAACTATAACCTCTTTAAAGCAGTTAAGTGCCTATAAATGTACTGCGGTTGTTCACAAGCTAAAACATCCAATAAGGCTGTGTTACAACTCCCCCAATTAAATCCAGCATGAGATCTGTTTCACACTTCGTGACATTTTTAGAGAACACACACTGACAGACAATAACACCAGTGAGGTGTCTTGATTGCTGTATAACTGTGATTAGAAAACAAGGTTTTCCTTGTAAAGTTGGTAAAAAAAAACACTCTCTCACACACACCTAAAAGGTGTGTTTTCACTGCATTGCTAATTTAAAGCCTCTCAGCTGCCCTGACTAGGTGAAAATGAAGATCTACATTACTTATCTGCTTGTCAAATGAACAAACCCATTTGTCAGGAAATAATGTATTACTGCACGTGCAACCCAAGCTCTTTGGAAAAACATGCATCTGCCAAAATGTTTGCAAACTCCAAAACCATGCTGCTACATAAAATTCGCTGCAGTTTGCTGAAACCATTTCATGCAAATTATGGTTATAGGTAGATTATCATGTAATGACTAAATTCTGTGTGGTTCCTTGCACAGTACTGTTATTTCCTTTGAACACTTTTACCATATTGCATGATTTGTAAAGCAAAATATTTTAAAATTTGCATCTCATATCAGTCTTCATATGTATGGCTTTTCCAGTGTAAACTTGCTTGGTAGCTCACCTGGTACAGCATTGCACTAATGATGTAGAGTCCTATAAAACACTTGCTAAAAAAAAATGCTCAAAGCCATGTAAAAACAAAGTATAATGGCGTGGTTGCTAGAGAAAATTAATTTGTATCTCATTATTGGTTAATTTTAGGGTAAGATTTAGTGTAGGTTTTATGTTATTTTAAAATGCGAAAAGCATTAACTTTTTAGTGCCTCTCATCGGGCATTTACTGAACTGCCATGTTATGTGCATGAACCAATATAATAAAATATCGGCATGGTAGTGTTTATCTGTTTCAGGGACAAATGCACTAGCTTTTTAGCGCCACCAACTTGACATTTAATTTTGAAACTGCGAAAATGTCGCCATATTTTTCATGAGCCTAGGTTGCGCATACCTGTGTGTTCATCACATTTTTAAATAAAACAGATTATTGGAGTCTGTTTTACAAGAAAATACCATTTCAGTGTTTGCAGTTTTATGTTTAATTTAATATGTTACTTGCCCTTTCTTTGTAATTATTAGTGACTTTTACTAGCAGTTTCTGAATGAAAAATGTTTTAAAATACACCATTTTTTTCAGTGTAATTATGGTGCACATTGTAACATGATATTTCCTCTATCCAGCTGTGCTTCTGTGCAAAGTGAAGCCTGTGAGTAATCAATACGAGCTGCATATCTCAAATAAAATAGCCCTCTAGTGGGATACGCTCACCACTGTAGATTTTACACTCTTAGAGATTTATAATGTATTCATTAGCTTTCTAAATATGCTGGGAAATCCTGCCCAGACAGGCGTATACACACACTCATACCCTTGGGACCATGAGCTCATTGGGTTTGTTGTCAGGGAATGTTGTGGACTACAGAGCATCAATGACAAACTCCTAGATGAAGTGGTAAAACCTCTTGGATGGTCCTGTTATAGCACATATTCACACTCTTTTCAATGGTTTCCCTCTGGGATCAATTCTTTCTGGTTCTTTGACTCTGTCAAGGTTGCCGGTGATGTGTTGAAAGGGCTTTTCAACCTCTGCTTCTTGTTAATTTTAGTAACAGTTTGTATTTTCCTTTTGAGTTGCAGACATATCTGTTTCTGAACTTTATAGCTACACGGTCTTGTAGAACATTCTGGAGTATAAAGTGAATCTTTTTCTATATAAAAACATAAACTATGAGCTCAACAGAAAATAAAGCAGTGTCATCCTTCAGGAAGTGCACATATTTTTAGCTGTATTACAGGACAAATGGAGTAAATTGAACAAATTTTACACTGACACTGTACTAGAGTGATTTGCTATAAACCAATAGCCACACATTATGTACGGCAAACTTCACTCACGTGAGTTGTCATATATGATTATAATGTCACTTTTCTTCAGTTAATCTGTAAAGATTAGGAGACAAACACTTTTTCAATAAAAAAAAGAAATGAATACTTCTACACTTTTTTGTAGAAACATTTTTTCACAAGTACCTTTGAGATAATTTACTATCAGTCAGTTTTAATTTTTTTTTTTTTTTGGGGGGTTTGTAGGTTTTACTTTTAGGTATAGTTAAAGTATAGCATATACTTATTATAATATCAGTCTCCCTGTTATGGTCTTAAGGAACATTTCCAGAGCAGTTTTGCACAAGTCTGGTTGTGTTTGTTTTGACAGCAACATGGTTATCGCATCCCAAAGAATTTGTCCTTTGCCTTCCACTCACTCTGCAATTTGTAAGCATTGCACAAATAGGCCAATTATCTTCATACCCATCATTCCATCACAACCTTTGACCCCAACCTTCCTGACTTCCATTCCCCGCTGTGGGTGATGCTCACAAAAATACAGGGTGGAAAGAGAGCAGGACATCCTGCACTGTGGTCACAGTCATTAAAAATATTGTCTTCCTCAACATTAGACTAATTTGGAGTGTGTGGAGTAAAATTAAGAAAATGATCTGCACAAGCACATGATGGATGTGCTTTTCCAAACTAACTTCAGTTCAACCATTTTAGTATTTGGTTTACATAATTGGAAAGCAAATTGCAAATTCAGTAGAATGGCAATATCCAGACAGTGGTTACAGATCATTAAGTATTTAGATTGAAATTGCAAACTGAACAAAACATACCTGTGTCAAAATATAAAAAAATAAAAATAGTGATCAAAACCACCCTACTAATAGCACATTGTTCTTAAGCGGAAAAAGAAAATGTTATAAAAATAAATTAACATACTTTCTTCTCTACTTAAAACCCCACTGGGTTTAATCAGAATTGGGTTTATATACTCATGGGACAAAGATACTTTGAACATAGTCTTGTGGGAGAATACATGCCATTTTTTTTTTACTTCCCTGACTGTTCTTAAGCAAGTAGAGGTTCAAACATTTTTTTTTTCTGTAGCTTTCTGGATGAATATAAACCAAATCAAGACAACATCAAACAAACAAACAGCAAAGTTTTGCTAAAAAACTCTTGGAAAGGGAACGTGGAATTGGAAAGTGGCTTTGAAGCTGATAAAAGATTGTCATAGAAAGACTGTTTATTTTCATGAACTGATAAAAGGTGCCTAAAATGAGAGAAATTATTTAGGGCAAAGCATATACTTTCCATATTAAAATGACTAAAGTTGTTTCTGAATTCAGATTATGAACTTCACTGTTCACTGTTGTAGTACGTTCTTTAGGTGTGTAGTATGAAATCAATTTACTCTGGTGTGGTTAAATAAGTACAATATAGCAACGAGGTACAATTTTTCTGTTACCTAAAGCACTTATACTTTACAAGCTGCTCAGCTCATTTTGAAAAAAAACAAACATATATTTTAGAATAGAATCTGACAGCTCCTCTGCACCTGTGGCCTTATGGGAGAGCAGTGGTTGCACACTTCAGAATCTCAACAGATGCTGTGTGTCAACCAGGTATTGTTTGTCTGTTTCCTAAATACTGCATATCCTACTCGTTTGGTGTTATCTTTTTGCAAATTATATAGGAAGGAAATAAACATCTTTTGAACAAAATTGACCTTTGACCTCTGTATCTTTCAGAGGACAAGCTATTTTTGTCCGATAAGCTCATTAGTTTAAACTAATTAGTTCAATGGAGGTTGAATCATGCACGCATGGAGTACATTCTTCATAGTCGACTGTGTCCTTGATGTGCCCAGACTGTAGAGACATTCAGCTCAGTTGAAGTTTTAAGTTTGAGGGAGCATGATTAAGGTTTCTCATTCAGAGAGATCTTTGATTCACACTGATGACAATGTGATAGCCTGTGGAAATGAATAGTTCGGGCCAAGAATAAAACTGATCTGTTGATTAGATATTTTGGTGGACGCATTCCAAATGAGGCTGTAAGGGGAAAAATGAGAGGACTTTGCAAGGGTGGCCGGTACATTTTGTGATTCACCTGTTGAGATGCAATAGTCCTGAGGCAGAGGGTGAGACAGAGAGTACATTGAAACTCAATCTGTGTAATCAAATTAGAGTTTGCAGTTTCTTTATATTATTCCTATTATGATTTCAGAGCATGACAATGTTTATTATATTACAGAGAAGGTTATCAAGCACTGAGATCTTATAATGCATTATCACAATGAGGTCATTATGCAAATGAATTGTCACAATGTACTGTAATATTTTAAAATGCTATGAGTTGACAAAAACCCAGTTGTACTAAATAAAACCATTTCATTTGCTATTTGTTTATGGCAGGGCATTAATGAGATTAATGATTAGATGCAGAGTAGTCTCATGTAGCCAGATCTCTGACTAGAATGCAAAGGCCTGGGCCATATTCTGGCCATGAAACACCCACGTAGTCAGGAAAAGTGGTTTGTATTGTTCATGCAATTGTTCACGCTTAAGGGGCGAGATTATCTGAGATATGTTATACCACAGTAGTGTGGAAAAACTCATTTAAATAATAGCTTCAACAGCTTCAAATAAAATATTTCTTTCAAAAAATGTAATGTCATCAACCTTGCAAACTTTGGCAAATGCAATGATCATTTTATTCTGTGCTTGCTGTGTTAAATGAATAGTTCACCAGAAATTAAAATTTGCTGAAAATTTTCTCATCCTCAGGCCTTCCAAGATGTAAATGAGCTTGCTTCTTCATCAGAACAGATTTGGAGAAATTTAGCATTTCATCACTTGCTCACCAATGGATCATCTGCAGTGAATGGGTGCCGTCAGAATGAGACTCACAACAGCTGATAAAAACACCACATTATTCCATAAAGCAATTTACATGACTTCAGTCCATCAATGATAGTCTTGTGAAGAAAAAAAAAAAGCTGAATATTTGCAATAAAACAAATCTATCATTAAGATCTTTTTAACTTCAAACCTTTGCTTCTGGCTACAATAGTATGAGTCCTCTATCCATAATACAGCTTTCTCCAGTAAAAAAAAAAAAAAAGTAGTCTCACCTGAATCAGGTGAGAAATATGCACGAATCAGGAGAGAAATATGCACAAATCAAATACTGTTTACAAGTGAAAACCGTCCAAAACAGTTGAATGTTAATGTGAGGGGGCACTGGAGGAAGCATTATTATGTATTATAGACTAATATTTTGGCCAGAAGCAACAGTTTGGAGTTAAAACATATTAATTGTGGATTTGCTCCTAACAAAAACACAGCTTTTTGCTTCACAATACATTAATTGATGGACTGGTTTTGTGTCGATTATTTGTGGATTGTTGTGATGCTTCTATTAGCTATTTAGACTCTCATTCTGATGGCACCCAGCAAGTGATGTAATGCTAAATTGGTTCTTACTGAATATCAAGGTTATCTACATCTTGGATGGCCTGAGGATCAGAGGATGAGTAATTTTTCAGCAAATTATTCCTTTAGCTAAGACTTTGTAAATACAACTACTATGTGCCATAACGTCCTTCAGTTAAACAAAGATGTATTTGCATTTAGGTAAATTCCTTCAAGTTTGGAATCTTGGTGTTATTTTGGAATGAGATCTTAATTTCAGTAGCCATTTTAAAGCAACAGCTAACTAACTCATCTAAAATATATAACAAAATTGAAAGCATTATATCCAAACAAGACTGAGACAAAACTAATTCAAGCAATCATCACCAGCAGGTGGACTATTGCAACGGACTCCTTTGAAGCCTTCCCAGAAAGTCCATTAGACATCTGCAGTTCACAATATACTGCTGCCATCCAGGATTCTGACAAGAAAATAATAATAATAATAAATAATAATAATAAAAAAAAAAACACCTAAAAAAGTTGTATGAAAAAAAAATACATATGAAAAAATGTTAACAATGTATAAGTATAAATATACGTAAAATATACTATAAATTAAAATATATTATAAATAAGTATGCATATATGTAAATATATGTTTCTAAAATACTTTGAATTACCATTGTAGCCTATATGAACCCTTGCCTCACCTTTGTAATTAATAGCGAGCATGCTGTCATGTCACTGGCTGTGTCGATCTAACAGTCTGTTGTTTTCAGCGTTTCGCCGTCTTTCTAGCAGGCTCATCGCATTGGGTGACTGCTCTAGGCTGCCTCGGGTCGCACCACGATCGAGCATCTCGGCGGCTGCGCTCACATCCTCAGTCGGCATGAGAGAAAGGACACGGCGGCTGCGGAGAACCGACTGCGCCGCGATAATTACAACCAGATTTTTACCAATGTAGTCAACAGCACCGAGATCCGAGTTGTTTGTTTAAATTTACACGGGGCAGACAACGTGGCTGGAAAGGGAGTCTGCAAAGACGTCAGACTATCTAGTGAACTGCCTACATAGACAGCTTTTTTGGACATCACACCGCGTTCGTGCGCGCTCCGGGCAGCATTCATTCACTGTCGCTGTCCACACACACATGTACAGTATGTGTGAACGTGCGGAGAAGTTGAAGATGCAACTCTGAATCATCTGGGCTCTTGGATCGACGGTAAGAGCACGTATTTATTAAGGGGGAATTCAAATACTGTTACCAACTTGATCTTGTTAAGGAGCATATAGGGACTCGCACCTGTACATTCAGCCTCTTCCTATCAAAACAATCTTCCACATTCTCCGTCGTTTTGCACGGGTCTGTGTTGTGTTTCATGCCCAAAGCTTCAAAGTTGTCAGATGTCTTTTCCTCTGCACGCTGTTGACGTCTGGGGTATTTTAAGAGAAATAATGGGTGACTCAATTGGCATAAAGTAAGGACAGATATAACCTACATGTGTCATATTGCCCTTAAGGCATTGAAAGCTTGGTATGGCTGTAATGGGTGAGATTTTTTTTAGAGAATGTGAAGTTTATAGAACGTTGTGGCTTTGTATCCTGCTGTTTATTTGTATTCTTGTGTAGTCTTAAATTCTGGAAAAGTCTTTTCTTCTTTGTAGAAACTGAATGTGGTGTCAAAGAAGCACTTGCTTCAGTCATGGATGTTTTAGACGATTTCAGACAAACATCTGGCAGGGAATGATGTGCATGTGGCTTAACAGGGGCTTAACTTTCACGTGGGTTAGTTTAAGATCTGGCTGAATCAAAGTTAAAATGACAGTAATTTGGGAAGCTGAATCTTTAAGCAGTTTTAGAAGTGTCCTGTAGTTGGACCAGGGTCAGAAATCATCCATGGCTTGGGAAAAAATGACAACAAAAGTCACAAATGACCTAAACGTTTAAAATATGTGGCAAAAATATTTTATATATTTACTGATATTCTATTCTCTAGTTATAGTTTTGGTGACCTGTAGTTGTCACAAATGTGAAGAATGTACATTTGATGAAAGTAAGAAAATATATTAAATCTTTAATAATATAGAATATTATAAAAATTAAATGATATAAAATTATTTAAAACAAAAATAAATAAATCATCTATAATAATCAATTTCACGGGCAAATATTCTTCTTAATATACAAGCTAATTTCTGACACTGGATGAAAGCAGTGAAATGACATAATTCAATTAAAGCTGATTTAAACAAAAAATTCTCAGCTCCTGTTATACAGTGTTTACTTTTTAAAGTTTATTTTTCACACTGCAAGTCCATTTGAAATGAACTAGTAACGGCGGTATTTAAATTGTGTCCGATATAAAGGGAATTTCTGTTATACATATGTACATTTTAACTTAAAATCTTGATGTTGAACAAAAATACATCATATGGAGATTTTATATGTGAGCCACCCAATTACAGTCTTGAACGACTATGAGCAGTTTTAAACTATAAACCCGGCTTTCACAGTATCTTATATGTAGTTAATGCCCTGTCATAACCTCAGAGCAGCATCTGTAATACTTTGAGCCATTTGGACCAGTAGTTCCTCCCCTAGTGGGGTAAATCATTCATTGCAACAGATACAATCATACTGTGAAGGCTTTCTATATTTGATCAAATTCAAGAGATCCCGTATCAGGTGTCAGGTGTTCTTTTTATTAAAATTTCAGTGTTTTTATAGTCTGCATTCAATACTTTTATATTAAATTACGCTACATGATGTAAGGTAAGCAGTTATTGCCAAATTTTTAGTTGAATTATGACCTTTATATCTTATCATAAAAAGCTGAAATGTTTATTAAAGATGTTATGATTAGTTAGAAAACCGCAGCACTGTGATAAATGGATATCATTAAAGGAACAGATGGGGCTTGTGAGACATGTCTTCTACCGTCTCCCTATATTCTGTCCTCAGTACTTTTGACCTGTGGGCAGTATTACCGATTCAGACATAAAGCAGCACTCCATGCACTTTAGATTGGGAACCAGCGCCCATGTTTAATGCATCTCTACCCTCTTAGACTGTTGAATGTGGAGAAGTGTCTTAGTGAGAGAGAACATTTCTAATGAGAATAGTATTTTAGATGCAGTAAAGCCCTTTTGTGAGAGGAAAAGTCTCGGAGAGACTGAGATTAAATGAAAGAAGGGTTTACCAAGGGAGCGAATCCCTCCGTATATTTTACTTAGCTCAGTGTAGCTCACTTTTGACTATCAAATCTACAAAGCCTTCATTAATAGTATATAGCGATGTTCTGTACCCAATTGTATCTTTTCAATTTTTTTCAGATGGATAACATTTAGAAGTCAAATTAGAGAGGATGACATTATTAGCAAATGTTGGATGTGCAACTGACAGTCTATTTTGTAAAATATTTTGTAAACTAGCAGTATTAGAGGTTGCAGGAACTTGTAGGTTATTCATGACACTGTAACATTCAAAGCCCTTTGAGGAAAAATAAACCATGTATATTTCATACACACTGTGTTAAACTCAGGACCTCGACTGCGCGTTTTGAATTTAAACCTTTAATCATAGTGAATCAGCATACTTGGTTATCGGGATGCTTTTATATTGCTACTGCTGCTTATTTTTGCGAAGAGGAAAAGTTGCAGATTCCAGAAATTGTGTATGATTACCTTATAGCAAAGTTCAACACTAATTGTACCGTTGGGACTCCTGAGGGAGTTTTAATAAACTGCTTTTCATACAGTAAGGGGGACCCACAGCAGCACTTGGCATTAGTGTTCCTCCAAAGGCTTAAGCTGCAACATCCCGCTTATCAACTCATGAGTGTCTTTTCATGAGCGAGTGAGCCAAGTCAGATATAAGGAGCGTGGGTCGGCATTATTCAACAGACAATTACATGCATTCCGAAAGCTAGAATCCCAACATCCAGCAGGGATCCTGCTGAGGTAAATGGTAATTAGCTGTCCTATTTTAATCCACTATAGATGTGCTCTGACATGAGGATGCCAGGCTTTGACTGTGGCAGAGGATTAAGGTGCCCGTGAATAAGTGTAGCAGGTGGGAAAGGTGTGTCAACGTTGTCTCACCCCGCTCTCGTGTGTATCCACAGTTTCCATCGCTGTTCTAGCGCTGACCTCTGATTGGGCACTTCAGGGCTAAGAACGCTCACCCTGAACAGCTGTTATCCTGCGAATAAAGGTGCGGTTACAGTGGCTTTAAGCATGCTAAGTTTCCCTGCAACGATTAATGGCAACAACTGGTGTTTGAAATAAATAAGAAAATAACTAATAATAATAATAATTCAAATATAGCAACATAAGATGCCATGCTTTAGGACTTCTGTTTTAAATAAATCACACATAATTATAACTATGTCATTTTTATTAATCTTATTGTTATTAATATTATTATTATTATTATTAATAATATTATAGTTTTTAATATTATATGTGACCCTGGACCACAAAACCAGTCTTAAGTCTCTGGGGTATATTTGTAGCAATAGCCAAAAATACATTGTATGGGTCAAAATTATTGATTTTTCTTTTATGCCAAAAATCATTAGGATATTAAGTAAAGATCATGTTCCATTAAGATATTTTGTAAATTGTCCTTACATCAATGGAAAGCTTATTTATTCAGCTTTCAGATGATGTATAAATCTGAATTTTGAAAAATTGACCCTTGTGACTGGTTTTGTGGTCCAGGGTCACATTTAAGTTATATGTATGATTTAATAATAGCCATACTATTTGTAATAATATTTCTGATTAGTATTATTATGAGTAATAATAATACTTATTTATATGACAAAATGAGAAAATATTGCATCTGCTTGCATTTTTTTCTGCAGAAATGATCAGCAACAGGATTTGATGTTATGCTTCTGTTTTAAATAAATAATACATAACAAAAAACTGTAAGTATGCAATTATTGTTAGTGTTGTTATTATTATTAATTATATAATATTTGATTAATTATATAATATATAATATGTGATTAAGAACAACAATAATAATAATAATAATTATATTATTATAATTTCATAATAAATTCATTTATATGACTACTACTAACAACCTTAATGACTTAATGGTGGTTCAAAATGGGAAAATACAGCATCTGCTCCAAATTCCTACCATAATTATCAGCAACAGGATGTTCTTCTGTTTTAAACAAATAATATATCAAATAATACATCTAATATTATATAAATATTATAATTAAATTATCATCATTATTGTTATTAATATGAATTACATAACATTTGTGATGGTTATTATTATTATTATACACTTATATTACTACTACTACTGTAATCCATAATTTACATTATTGATCATTTAAAATGGGAAAATATAGCACCCTTTCCACTTTTCATGTATCTTTAAAATTTGTATTCTTTGTATTGAGCCAAGAGGCCAATGTTTTACACGTTTACATCCTCTCATAGTCAAGGTTTTTCTCTATACGAATTCACAGATTCACACGAGCGTGCATTTATGCTCTCCAGCATTTGCATGTATATAAAAGAAGGAGAACAGAGCACAAAGTCCAGTGTGACCGAATCTTTACCCTTACAGACCACAAATGCTGGTTATTATTCAATGAGGCCTGTCTTAAACCTGGATGTGAACTGTTTTCTGTTTAAGAGTGTGGTTTAACAAGGTTAAGGTGTTGCTTGGGTGCACTGAGTTCAGTAGAAAGTCTACTGATGTGATGCATGTGCAGGCGTTAATTGTGTCTGTCTTCCACTCTGTGAAAGGTGAAATTACTCTCAGGACAGGTGAATTTAATTTTCCTCGCATGGGGAGGAAGAAGCAGGGTTTTGGCTCGGTGGTTTTGATGAATGCAGGCTGAGAGAGGGCGAGGAACAGGCAGAGTCACTGTATAGTCATAAGAGGAGGAAAGTGGGAGGAATCTAGGCCATCTGTTAGAGTTAGCAAGTGATATTTTGTGGGCAACAATGACGTCGTTCAACCGCACAAACAGGCTTTGTTGTGAAACTTGACACCAAAGCCTGATTTGTTAGAGTCAGAGAGGTGCTTTGGCTTTCTCTCTGCTTTAGATATTTAAGACAAAGCTCATATTTAAGCCAAGTAACATTTTTTTTGGTCTAAAACATTCAAGCATAAAATCAAAAGCTTTATATGCTAACATTATAATGAATGACAGATGGATAACTATTGCTTTTGAATAAGTCCTCATTTTAATAGATATGGGACCTGTGGGAATCTGGGGACGGTTGCACCAGCCATGCATAAGTTAGCCTAGTTGTAGCTGCACCATTAAACTTAGATCAGTAATACTGGTTGATAGACAGATTGGATTAAAAGCGACTGATTTCAATCATTTAGACATACAGTATTTGATCATGTTAACATTTACACATGTTTATATTTCATGAGACAACACAGTGAATGAATAACTGACTTCTGTGATACCAATCTAAACAGTGCGCTTTCTCCTCTAAATTAAAACAAATAGACGTCAGTTTCTCCAGTATTTGTTTATTGCCCGGTTTAATTTTAGATACAGCTCCTGAATATTTATTATTTACATATTTAACAGCATCAATATTTGAACAGGCTTTTCAACACTACTTTTGTTTGCAGATCTGAAGGCTGCTTATTGGATAAATAGAGGTAAACATCAAATTATGCGTCTACATACTGTTACTGTTTTTATAGAGCTTATGACCTAATAAATGGGTTTTGGTGTATGAACAAATGGTGCAGGCAAATTATGTATATGGTTAGCTCCAAATTCACTAGCTGCTAAGAAAGCAGTATGGTATAGTGATGTTGTCTTTACAAGTGTTCGTTTCTTTAGTTGTTTTGTTATAGTCTGAAAAATCTGTTCTTTGTTATTATGTTATACATTGTTATTGCTTCAAGAGCATGGGTAATAATTAAAACCTTGATTATTTTGTTAATCATAATTATCTTGTTTTCAGAGTTGAATCCAAACACAAGGGGCAATTATTAAGTGATGGTAATGTTTATTTTATTAGCGTACGGGAATTAATCGATTTGCACATTAAGGGCTCTTGATTAGATAAAATGAGATTATATGAGTTAGATTAGAAGTCAGATACTCTCGGCTGTAAAGTAAAACAATGGAGAAGCGAGGTGGGTGGTAGAATTTTAACTTGATTTTTGAAAGCACATGTTCACAGATAATAGATTATAATATTTTACGCAAGGCTCAGTGTTATAGAAATATGGCAGGAAAAATGTTTTATTAAAATGTATGTTCTATTTTTAATTAGCACATAAATATGTGGTTTGTAGTATGTGCCGCAGAGGAAAAAGACTGCCAGTTGTTTGGGTCAAGCGCTGTAATGTCATGCTTTAGGTGACTCATTGTATCTGACTCATCAGTGTGACTTATTTTGTACTGCTCATTTGAGTGACAAGACATGACATCCCTCTGTTATTGGCTTGTTTGCTACAGCATAATAATATCAAATTAACAATCCTTGGTAGACTGGTTATAATTTCCAACTTTCAATTTTTTTATTTTATTTTTTTACATATGTGTCAGAGAATAAATATGCAATTTTGTTAACACTTTACAATAATATTTTCACAATACGTTTTTCTTTTCTTAAAGGAATAGTTCAACCAAAAATCGAAGATGTAGATGACTTTGTTTTTTTATTGGAACAGATTGGGAGAAATTTAGCATTACATCACTTGCTCATTAGTGGATCCTCTGCAGTGAATGGGTGCCGTCAAAATACCATTTCATAATCCATAATAATGCGTCCTCTAGTGAAAAATCTATCCCCTGTTGTCATCTCACATTAAAATTCACTGATATACTTGTTTAGAACTGTTTTCACTTGTAAATGGTACTTGAGATGAGATGACTTTTTCACTGGAGAAAATATTATGGATAGAAGATTTTTACCCGGGAGCAACGGTTTGTAGTTAAAAGCATCTTCATGATGGATGTGTTTATTACAAAAACACAGTTTTTCACTTCACAAGATGTTAATTGATAGACTATCGTGTGGATCACTTGTAGATATTTGTGATGTTTTTATCAGCTGTATGAACTCTCATTCTGACGGCACCCATTCACTGCAGAGGCTACAGTAAATCAATGCTAAATTTCTCCAAATCTGTTCTGATGAAGAAACAAATTCATGGCATCTCTCAGATGCCTTGAGAGAGAATAAAGTGGCACACAAAAATAACATGATATATCTTGTTTTCATCTCAAACATGTCCAAAACTTACAATATGCACTTCGCTTTGTGTCACTCATGTATACTGCTTGCTATTGTCTGTTTATGTTGTTCCAGTTTCAAGATGATTTTGCTTTCAATACTGTCTGCATCATGTGAAAGCTTTTTATTTGCACGATCAGGAAAAATGTATTCAGACTACAAAAGGTAGCCCATTACAGAGCACATTAATTCCATGCATTACTCTTTCCAGCCTTCAGGGGTTTGGGGTATTGGCACTCACATGAAAGGAAGAGACGAGCATGCTCAGAAGAGCTCTCTCATTTCCAACCCTCCTGCATCCTTACATGTGTGCCTTTAGGTAACAGTCAGCAGAAGAGACACAACATATCCCCAAGATGTCCTTTCTTTTCCAGTAATACTTCTTATCTTGTCAGTGCTAAATCAGTAGCCATATTATGTAGGCTAATGTAATGAAAAGTAGTATCTCATTTCATTACTATTTCACTGCTATTTCATTACCTTCACAAAAACAAGTTGATGCACATGGATCTGGAGCAGAGAGATGTCCCGAGCGATGGGGACAGTGAATATTGTAATGTCTGGTAATAGGCAGCCTGTCAGTTCGGAGCGTCTTCTCAACTCAAAGGAAGCACGCAAAAGTTCTCCATGAAATATGCATCAATCGAAGTGAAAGAAAGAACAAAGGCAAAACTGTGTGTTTGTTGTGGTGGGTGGGATATTGGAAACGGTTATTTATTGAAGAGCCAACTCTCTGGCAACAGCTGTTTAGATCGCAACGCTTCGGAAATAAACGCATAATCATCTGCACTGGTGGAATGACAGATGAGAGGCAGGATGCATGGTACCTGAAATGGCGGAGATCCATGTGTCTTCTTCAAGGCAGATTTTTATTTATTTATTTATTTTTTTAAAATGCACATTTACAGAACGTATAATGGTGTACCACCATTCAAAAGTTTTGGGTCTGTTTTTTTTTTTAAATACTATTATTCAGAAATTATGCATTAATTTGATAAAAAAAATTGACAGTAAAGACATTCAAAATTTTTACAAAATATTTCAATTTCAAATAAATGATTTTATGTTCATCAATGAATTTTCTTTTCATTAAAGAACCCCAAAAAATTATGTTTCCACAAAAATATTAAGCAGCACAACTTTTTTAAAACTGTAAGAGAAGTGTTTCTTGAGCATATTACAATGATTTCTGAAAATTCAGCTTTACTATCAGAGGAATACATTTTAAATAGGATTACGTTCTTTGAAACTGTAATTGCAGTCTTTACTCTGTTTTTGACTAAATAAATGCAGTCTTGGTGAGCATAAAAGAGATAGTAAGTAACATATAGAATAGTATTGTGAAAAGACAACTTTTCTTTTGGAAAAAAAAATGCAATTCTAGATCGGGGTCAGCAACTTTTTAGGTATGTGTCCCACCAAGAGTGTATTTATTTTTTATTTGATGTATTTAATTGATTGATTGTTGTTTGCATGCCTAAGTATCCTTATCTTTTTATTTAGTTAATAGTTTTATGGGCACAAAACATTCAGTGCAGTTATACTCAAACTCAGTGCAAGTAAACTTCACACACACACACACACACACACACACACACACACACACACACACACACACACACACACACACACACACACACACACACACACACACACACACACACACACACACACACACACACACACATACTGATTATCTGCTTAATGTAGTTTAGTAGTCTCGTTTTTGCAAATCTTTAATATTTCTTCTTCAAATTGGCCCTTCATCTCAAAAAGGTTGCTGACCCCTGTTCTAGACACACATTTGCTGGTGCTTAAATGAATCCTGTGAATTATTGATACCAATTAAACGCTGGTGTTCAGAACCCCATCAGGGTTAATTATAGAATCCACAGGGGCCAGATGAGCACTGTATCTTTAAGACCATATGATGTGCTATAGGAAGAAAGCCAGTGAAGAGCAGGGTTTACACACATGTCAGAAAGACAGAAAGAGTGCATATTAGAGAGAAAGAAGGGGGAGAGAGACAGAGAGAAGAGTGTCTGCTTGCTTCAGCAGGCCATTGCCATTATGATGAATGTTTGCTGCACTTTTTTGTGAGCCAATTATCTGCTCCTGTGTGAGTCATGGAGATCATTTAGGCAGGTGGGGAGCTCCACACACACACACACACACACACACACACACACACACACACACACACACACACACACATACAGCAGAGGAAATAGACTGTGCATTCATGTTCTTGCATTCTGACCATTTTTCACATATTACCCTCACTCTTTTACTCCATCAGTCTTTTTGATACACAAACCACAGCTCTTGGAAACACTTGTCTGTCTCTTGTTCTCTGTGATTGGAGGAATGTTATGGGTTTGCTGTGTGTTCACAGTCCCCCCCCCCCCCCCCCTGCTTTGTACAGCCTCTCTTCTATTCTCTTTCTCTGTACTGCTTGCTTAAAGGAACAGTACTCCCAAAATTAAAATGGTTATCATTTATTCTCCCTATAATGTTATTTCAGATCCATATTCTGTTTTTCTTTTTGACACAAAAGGGAAATTTTGAAGAGTCAGCATGCAGTTATTTTCCATGTAACACAATTGTGACCACATCTGCCAAGCGGGGAAAAAACCCTAAAGGTATAACTCACTTACGCACTATATTCTGATTCTTCTGAAGATTTTCACTGGATAACTGAAAATTTGGCCCCTTCTACTTACTTACTTACGTATTTATTTATTTTTAATACAAGTTAGTGAGTGGAATAAAAATTTCACATGTAAAGAATGCATACATTTATATTTATGCATTTAGCTGACGCTTTTATCCAAAGCAACTTGCAAAAGAGCATCAAAAGCAATTTGTCAAAAAACCAAACATATTTGTAATATGCAGTGCCAGGTGTATTATCAAAGAAACAGAAGGTTTTTTTTTCTTTTCTTTTTTTTTATTTTGGTTGTGTGTTTGTGTAAGTGTATTGCAGGATGCATTGAATACACTGAATACTCACACACTGAACGAGTATTCTTCAGTCTGTGCCAAATCAGTATTATTTTAGTGTCATTGAGATTATTGCTTTTATTCATATTTTGAATCAGCTTTTATATTTTCTGTTTTAATTTTAAAGTTTTAGTAATTTTGTTGTTTTTTTTGTCATGTTTGTGTGTGTGTCTATATACTTTTTATTTATTTTCTTTCAGATTTAGTTTTTTTTTCTTTAGTACATGAAATTAAGGTAAATTAAAATCATGTAACATTTATGGTTTTGATTTTAGTTTCAGTTTTAATTTTAATTTTAGGTAACTATAAGCCCTGTGGCAATTCATGTACATTTCAACTTCATTTAGGTGTGTATACGTGGTGTAACACACATGGAATTGTCCTTATTTTGATAATTATCGTTGGAAAGTTTGAGCTTTACTTACTGTTTAGGTACTTTTTTAGGTGTGTGGTGGTCTGATGCTGGATCAGGGTGTAGCTGATGGCTGTTATCGGAAATCTAGAGAGATTGATGACACCCAGGGCAAAGCTCTGTCTGTGGGGCAGGCCACCACCATAAATCAGTGAGAAGTGGGTTACGCCAGGTCAGCTTTTCTCCACCTGCCACAATTTTCACACATCTCTATTTTACACAGTCTGTTAACATACAGTAAGTGTATGGCTGGACGATAAGGCTAAAACATATTCAGTGTCTACCTTATTTTGCAATGCAGAAGCTATTTTGTGTGAATGTGTGAGACTTTTGATTTATTAGCTGCTATAGGTTAATAACTAGAGGAAAAAGAAAGTGCAGTAAACAGTAAAACCATTTGCACTACAAGCCAGTGTGTTTATAATTATGATAATGAATTAAAATAATATGATAAGAAATACTATAGTTTGCGCTATTTCAAGCAGCATAATGAGCTGCTTTATACAGCTAAAAATAAGTAGAAGCAAATGACACCAGAAGCCTTTCCTTTATACAAATGGCACACTTTTACATAAAAAGGTGGATATGGTAATATTCAGTGTGTATGTCAATATTTGTGTTTTTTTTTTCTGAAGTAGCATAAAATATTTATTTTTTCCACTTTTTTTCCCCCCTTTCTCAACATCATTTCAATATTAATGCATTCAGTAAAAAATAAAATAAATAAAAAATAATCAAAGACATGTTTTCCCGGTAAGACTTAACTAATGAACACAAAGAAGAATGTTTAAACATTTTCATTTATGTGCACCAATATAACAATAAACAGCAACTTATATTTTTGCTAAAATAGTTTAATATATGAAAATGCCATTCATCTGTTTATTAAAATGCATAGTTTGAACTGACTGATGAAAGTAAACCAAACCAAAAACTAAATAATCACAATATTCACAATGTTTAATATCACCTGGAAAAGTAATAAAATAATAATAATAATACCTGCAAAAAATAGGCTAAATTTTTTTGGCCACCACTACGTAGCAACTTTTAAAATGGGTTTTCTTCATCATTCTTTTGGCTTAAAGATATTTTAAGACTCGTATATTCGTGAACATCTCTACACATTAGGTATAGGTTGCCATTGTTTTGCAGAAGGGAGTGCAGGGAGTCTTGTTTTCTCTTAATTGGACAGCAGGCAGAATGTCTTTGCTAGATATGTGAGGAATAGTGCTGATCCCTGGGGTTTGTGAGGTCCAGTGCCGATAGTTTGCTTTCTCTGGTGCTGTTAGGCGATGCAGGGCTTCACATTCATTATATATTAAAGGCACAGGAACCCTCTGCTGGTCTATTTTGCTAACATGCTCTTAAGTAGTTCTCCTGATGGTTGTCTCGGGAATCCTAAATTTGTACAAAACCTCATCTCTTAAAATATGCAGTGCCACAATGTACTGTGCCACTAATGTGCATTATAATTATACTAACTCATCTGTTATTGGACTTTATAGATTTGGAAATCTTCATACTAACTGTATCAGGAGCTTTCAGGGAAATGACTAAACTACAATTTCATGCACCATTGACCATCCATCACGTCTAATTTTAATGGACACACTTTTCTATACACTCCTGTGCAAATGGCTTTTCAGCGTTGAGCGCTAACTAATGTGTATTTTTCAGGCTGTGTACATCTGCTGTAAAATGTAACTGTTGTGTGGGTGGGTGCGGGGTATGGGGGTCTAAGGCATCTCATAGACAGGTTGATATTTGTCTTTCTGTATAACGGAAAACAGCACAGAGAGTGAAGAGAGCAATGACCTTTCAGAGTCAAATGCTAATTTATCTGCGGTATAAAAAGCTTGTACGGTTGCTGAATGCTGAACATGTAAATGTTAGTGGTTCCCACTGACTGGGGCTGTTTACATGTGGATTAGGTACAGTTCAGTGGCCACTAAGCGCATATTTGCCTCAGCCTCTGGTGTTATTTTTCATTTATTGGTGGCTACAGAATATAAATTGCACATAAACTCCTTGGGTCAGGATATGCTTTCTGAAAATGCCTTTTTATTCACCCATTTCCATATAGCCTATATAAACTGTTTCTATACACTGCGGTGGTCTGTTTTTACTTGCATCTTGTTTTATATCCTATTTGTGCAGTATTTACAACTGTGCATCTATCTATCTATCTATCTATCTATCTATCTATCTATCTATCTATCTATCTATCTATCTATCTATCTATCTATCTATCCACGTACCTGTTTACATTAGCATGTTTATTACATTTATATTGCATATATATTTATATCCATCCAGATATAAAGGTTTTTATACATTTTGTTGAATTTTAATTCTACTTTTTTTACATTTATATTTGAATTCTGAATCCTATTTGCTGCCTTAATTCAAATTTAGTAATACATTTACTATATTTAAATGCACTTATTGTGTGCATACATGTTTTTACATTGTACTTATATTTTTTAATATATATCTGTAATCAATTTCTGTAATTGCATTTATAATTACACTGTTGACCCATCCCTTATACCTTAACCCACCCTTAAACCTACCCATATACCACCAAACCTATCCCTTACCTTACCCATATCCCACCTCAATAGCAGCAGAAGTGTTTTGCAATACAGTATGAACACAATAAAAACTTATTTTTTAATGTAAGTACATAGTAGTTAAGGCCACCTAATATAAAGTTTTTTTACAGTCGTGTTTTTGCTTCTGTTTATAAAATAAAACAAGTGCAATAATTGTTTTTGTGTAATAATTAGAATTTTCTGTATGGATAAAGGCTAGATCGCCATGGTGCACTGATTGAAATCAAAGCGCAACATTAATATATTGAAACTCATCATTGCATGAATTTAATTATTGTATGAACAGCTATTCTACAGCTCTATTTTATGCATGAATAAGGTTCAGTTTCTTTGAAACAAGTCTTGTTGTATTTGTTAGGTGATTCTTTTGGGGCAAGTATATAGCAGTGTAACTCCCAGCTGGATAACCCCAGTTCACCCTGTCTACACACATTATCACACAGAGGTGTGTGTGTATGTGAGGAAATGCTTTGTTGTAAGTGTCTGCTGAATTGCACTTGCGGGTTAAAAGTGGTAGGAAATGAAAAATTGTGTGTTTTTAAGCTTTTACGTTCACCAAGCTTGCAGATCAATAGACCTGGATTTTTATCAGGTTGTACAATGCATTTGCTGATGTGTAATATATCAGCTGAAACAACCAGCCGATTTCATTCTCAGCAAACACAGTCTTCATGTAAGGAATATTACTGATATTGATCCCACTTTCTTGGCCATTTGCAAAATCATTTTTTTTATCTATAGATCTGTTTGGTGCTTGGTAGAAGTTCAAGATTTGCACCTGGTGGGAATCTAGTATTGTGAAAAATCCTTCTTTCTTTGCATATTTGTACTCTGTTTATTCTTAATTTTACCCTACAGAGTTTTTTTTTGCGAGGCTGCAGGATCACAGACTGCAAAACACCATTACATTTGGCTACAAACTTCTCTATGGGTTCTTACACTCTACTATCTGGTGTACGAGGCTACAGAATTAATGGGCGGGGAATGGGAGGGCCTAGGTGGACCAGAGAGATTAGCTGTAAAATTGACACTGACAAATCTCATACATTATAGCTTCATGGGAGGCAGCCATCGCCACAGGAAGTGTTGGAGGAATTGAGGGGAAAAGCAAATCACTCTATAAAAGGCCTAAAGTGTCCTTTATTAACAGCCGGTTTTGTGGTGGCACACATTGCCACTCCAACTATTCTGTACCGCAATGACAGAAGTTCACATTTTCTCTTTTCTCAGTTCCTTTCAACTCATTTTCAACTCACTGAGTCACATTCCTGGCAAATAATGTTATGGTTTCACAGGTACACATCTTTATGAAAACAAGGCAGCATTATTCATATGAGTCACGGCTGCTAAATAAAGCAAATGGGCGAAAGTGTTTTGTTTCTCCATGGATTTGGCTTCTGTTTTTCTCCTGTTTGTGCTTATTATTTTAAACCAGCCTGTTTGGGATTTCAAATCTTCTTATTGCGTTCTCTAAATTGGTCTTTGGTGTTTGATGTTTGCAGAGGGTGTTTTAAAGCTCAAATTATTCAATTATTGAAATTAATGGAGAAAATAGGGTAGATTACTCAACTGCAGAGCAATAGCCTTATGTGACTGAACTCATTTCAGCATTGAGGGTTTTGTTTAAACTTGATTGCTTTCAAGCCCATGAAATTCATAGAAGCTGCAAGCTATTAAAGGGATAGTTCACCCAAAAATGAAAATTAGCTAAAGATTTACTCACCCTCAGGTCGTCCTAGGCCTGTCTGACTTTCCTCTTTCAGATGAACACATTCGGAGTTATATTCAACATTGTCCTGTCTGTTCTAATCTGAATAATTGCAGTGAATGGTGCCCCTTTTTCTGAATCCGAAAAAAAAGTACCCATCCATCGCAAAACTACTCCACACGGCTCCGGGGTGTTAATAAAGGACTTCTGAAGCGAAACGATGCATTAGTTTAAGAAAAATGTCAATTCTTAAAACTTTTTAAACTGTTTACTCAAGCTTCCGGTCTCTCAGGCAGGCGTGCGTTCCCGACAAGGCGGTTGAGCGTATGACATAGGCGCCGCGAAAGGCGCAACGTAAGTCTCCTGAGCTAAAAACACCATACATTTGCAGTGGAATCCTGGACTAATTCTAAAAGTGGTACGATTTGTAAGGTCACGGCTGCAGTCAGAGGTTTACTTACTTGTGGCATTTTATACAAGTCACGTTGACAATTATATTGTTTTTGAATGAATGATTTTGAGTGATGTGTTGAATCAGAGTTTAGAATAATTTCATTTTACTGACAGTTTGAAATGACTCACAAAAATGAATAACGTGAATCAGATGTGAGAACCCTATAAAACACATTCATACTTATGATGAAAAGATGGATCAAATAATGAGTGCATTTAAATCATCACAGTATTCACCATGTTTTTATATCGGCAGAAAATCTTTGTGAATAAATCATAAATATTCAATATATGTGACCCTGGACCACAAAACCAGTCTTAAGTGTCAATTTTTCGAAATTGAGATTTATACATCATATGAAAGCTGAATAAATGAGCTTTCCATCGATGCATGATTTGCACAATATTTGGCCGAGATACAACTATTTGAAAATCTGGAATCTGAGGCTGCAAAAAAATCAAAACATTGAGGAAATCGCCTTTAGAGTTGTCCAATTGAATTTTTTAGCAATGCATATTACTAATCAAAAATGAAGTTTTTATATATTTACGGTAAGAAATTTACAAAATATCTTCATGGAACATTAACTTTACTTAATATCCTAATGATTTTTGGCATAAAAGAAAAATTTATAATTTTGACCAATACAATGTATTTTTGGCTATTGTTTTGTGGTCCAGGGTCACATATCACCCAGTCTTACTTTGGTAGTCAACCCTATTGACCTGCATAGCATGTTGCTGCCTTGCGGTAATACTCCAGTAAGAATCTGTCTGTAATGAATGGAGATATATTCTGCATTTCTTTAATTTCTAAAGTCACTGCTGCAGGGTATTACCTTGCAGGTTTAAAAAAAAAATGCTTATAATTATCCGCTTATTGATTTGAGCCCTGTTGCTGAATCTTTGATAGATCCAAGCACGTAGACTATATGAAACTTAATTGATGCGGCACATAATTATTGCCATTTCATGAGCAGGAGATGGATTAGATGCAGCAGGATCTTGAATTTACCCAATGAAATAAACTCGGTTAATGGTTGCCGCTCTCATCTCCGTGTGTGTGTTTTTCATGCCTAGGGCTCCTTATGCTCAGCTGATGAGAAAAAGACGTATGATTGTCCCATCTGATGAGAATTTTACATAATTGCAGTTCAAATGTGTTCCTGCCCAACCCCCATATTCATCTACATTGCTAATTTGATTGAAAGCTTGTGTTTTCTTATGATGCACCCAATTACAGAGTGTGGGTTCACCATTACTCGTTAGTTTGTGTATCTTCCTATTTTGTGTGGTCTAGTAAATGATGGTACATTCCTGTTCAGAAGTCTTTGTGATAATGATGGATAACACCCTTTTCCATGGACCATTAATAGGATAACGCTCTTGATGGTTCATCAACAACATGTGCTGTTAAATATTCTTGACAAATGTAATGTTCTTAAAATATAACTCATTATCACTCCTGGCATCTCCAGAGTTTCTCAGCTCGGTTTCGCACCCTTCAGAGGTTCGTGAAGTAGGATCTTTGCCATGTTAACTATTTAGTGTCACATTGCACTGTGCTAGAGTTGGGAATTTATTCGGTATTACATTTAGCCTTTTTAATGGGTGAATCGATGTTGTTATTTTTTTGTTCTGAGTCATCAGATTTCGTAGAAGTATTTTAAATTCTTTTAGTATGTCAGTGGATAAGAAAAACAAAGCGGATGTTAACACTTTTATATGCCTTTATTATATATATATAGCTATTTTGTTGAGAGTAGTTCCCAAATCAAATATTCCATAGTGTATAGTAGGGGTGTGCGATATCGTCTACGATAATAGTAATTATTGTTTTAACTATGTGCAATTTGATATTATCGAGTATTTTGCAAAAACCAAATAGAACACCTATGGTGTGCACACTTACATTACGTGATGAAGTCTAGACTATGGCGCATGCGCATTTAGAGCGTGTTCTTTCACTGCATGATTCAGTCTAATAAAATGCATTAAGAATGATCACAAAATTCAAGATATGGAGGCAGAAAATGCATATATAATTTCATATGGTTAAAATCACATGAAGAGTGGAGTTTTGTTTTTTTTTTTCTTCAAAAATAAGCATGATTACAAATGTGATATTGATTTTATACAACAGTTAAATAAACAATAAGTTAATATTAAGAGACTTACATTTTAGACACCATATCGCCTGTTTTTGCTCCATTTCGCCAACAAAAAATAATTCCAAACAGCTACAGCACTGTTTTGCGTCTCTGAGCAACATGACGATGTTGTTTTGTTCCTGAATGAATCAACCGTTAAATGATTCGGTTCAGTCGCAATGACTCACTTGTTAACAGTGACTTGCTGCCACCTGCTGGCGATTTTAATTTCACATTCAAAGTATCTGTTCATTTTAAAATAATTTCAAATATCAATATTCAATCTATTATGTTTAAAATATTAAAACATTATGCATTTGTAACTGCAGGTTAAAGCACTCCATGTCCCTGTGAGCTGTATAAACTGTGTGTAGGCTAAATACATCTAAATGCTACTTTACATGCAACTTCTGCAAAGATTAATTTTGTTGACACTGGTTTCATTTGTTTGGTAACAGCCTAAATGTATTATTATTCTAATTGACTGATTAAATGTAACAATTTTATTCAAAAGATGCACACTTTTAGAAAAAAATGGCTTTATTAAAGGTAAAATTGCCCATAAAAGGTGAAAATGAATTTAAACTTATATGAAAAGATTAATGTGAACTGACCACACAGAATATGAAGAATATCAAAAACTGCAGCTGTCCAATATTGTCTAATTATTGTTATCGAAAATATCCCAAAAAATATTGCACACCCTTAGTGTATAGTTTAGTCCCATTATATTCATGTATGAGTTATGTACCGTCTTGATTTTAACTTTGTCAGATTTATCTACAAACATGAATTAAATATGTTTGTGTATGACATCCATAATACACTCATGTGTAAAAGATTTTTTTAAAGAAACTAATGCTTCTTTTCAGCAAGAATGCATTAAATTGAGCAACACAACTGTGTTCAACATTGATAATAATTAATGTTTTGGGCTGTTTTGCGCTCTAAAATCAGTATATTGAAATGATTTCTGAAGGATTATGTGACACTGAAGACTAAAGTAATGGCTGCTAAAAAATTCTGCTCTGCCATGACAGGAATGAATGACATTTTAAAATATATTCAACTTAAAAACATGTTACTTTTGATGAGCATGAGACTTTTTTCGTAAGAAAAGAAAAAAAAAATCATCCTGATCCCAAACTTTTGCACGGTGTGAACTTGATTTAAAGATGAGATGTCAGGCATAAAAGTGATGTCCTTCCATTATTTAAAAACTATATGCTTAAACAATTAATGACTGCATGTGCTCTGAGTAATTCCTATAAAACTCCTCTATCTGAAGAAGCGGACAGAGTGAAGCTGTCATTAAGTATTGATGAGACAGATGATGAAAAATGAAGGATATATTAGAGTCGATGTTAATGGGATTAGAGTCAACAAATCACCAGAATTCCAACACCCTCCTGGCACTGATGTAGAGATATTCCAAATATTCCATTCGCAACTCATGCTGAACGCTTACTGTATCTTTTGCACCTGGCCACATATTTATCTTTGCAATAAAATAGAGAAACTGTATGTGTGTTTGTGTGAGCAGGCTCTGTGAAAGGCTGGCATGAACGTGAAGTCTGGCAGGCTGAATGAGGTCTGATATGAGGAGCCCGCAGTTTGGAATCTTGCTAAAAGTCTGGCACTGGATGAAATAACTATGGGTCAGAAAGAGAGAGAGTTGATTTGGAAGCTGCATAGCTATGCTGTAACATCCAATATAAAAACAGCCCTGAATTTTAACTCTACTGTTTATTACTTCCTCTTGTTCAGTACTGTTGGGTCCAAAAGTTTGAAGCCTCTAGTGATATGCTTCAGTTTAGCAGTTTTCTAATTAGGCGTTGTTTATCCTTATTACAAATTACTTGATAGGTATAGTAATTTGAGTGAAATTTGAACTGAAAAGGCCAACGACAGCAGCACTTGAGCTGACAAGAACTCCACAAGTTAAACCTAATGATCCATGTTATCCAGCATTATTTAAGAAAGTTGCTAAGGACATGTGCTTCAGTGGAACAAGAAAATTGCTTCTGCACTCCTTTTGTACAAAGACATTCACATGGTCAATGTCACAAATTTACCTATTTGATCAGTGACCCTCAAGTAGTCCAGAATCTACCCGTTTTACCTCATAAGATTTTTTTTGTTTCACATTTCCTCAAAACTTCTACTTTATTTTGCAGGTTTAAATGGGATTTTAATCTCTGGATTTCAATAGGGTCTCCATTGTGCTTGTATAGTAAGAAAGAAATTAATACTTCAATTCAGCAATGACACATTAAATTAATTAAAAGTGACATTAAAGACATTTACGATACTGAAGACTAGAGCAGTGGCTGCTGAAAATGTAGCTTTTCCATCATAGGAAATATATTAAAATAGGCACCAGTTATTAAATATTCCACATTTGACTGTTTTTAAATGAATAAATGCAGCCTTGGTGAGCATAACAGACTTCAAAAATGTCATGTACTGGTTGTTAAAGTATTGTTCAGTCTGTTTGTCTACGGCCTTTTATAAATTGAATTTGCACTTCTCAAATTGACAGTATTAGTATTAGAAGCTCTTAATTAAATGAGTGTTGGAGAAAAAATAGGTGGCATGTATGTAGGGAAAAGAGGAGAGCATCTTGAGGAACTTAAAGGAATGGCTGTTAAATGATGGCCTCTTTTTAGACAAACGGCTGCTCAGTCATCCAGGACAGTGGACCCTCAGGGGAATAAAGAAATGTGATGCATATTAGCCACATGGGAATGCAGCGTCCACACTGGTGCTGCCTGGTTTAACACTTCGCCCAGCTCTGGAGACCTCTGTTGATGGATATACCCTCAGCCCGGAGAATATACACAAGCTCTAAAGCACCAGGAGGGCTTATATGCATGGCTCTCGGTCTCGGCGCGCACGAGACAGTCTGCTCAATCGCAGTGGCATGAAAACATTGTCCCCAGGCAATGCCTGAGACGGAATACATTAACGGGGTCTGTTATTTCCTCGGTAATATGGCAGATATCACAAACCTTCTGTAGCTCGCGCTGCATAAATTATTGTCGCGATACTTTTTGTTGTCAGTCAGTTTTCTTGACACAACAACCTCTTTTTCTTTGTCTTCCTGACAGTGTGGCGCTTCTCTGTGCTGTTGGTATAATTTGTCAACCCACCAGGGCCTCCTGTAAATCATTTGTGGTGTTTATCAGCTCACTTTCTGAAAGAGCTTATTGAGTGCTCACACGAGCACCTCAACAGTGTGATTGTTAATTACACACAGGGGTGCGTACAAATGCGTTTCACAGCAAGGTCAGGAACTGTTGGGATATGTAAATTGGTATTGATTTGAAAGGATTTTTTTTTTTTTTTTTTTTAATATTTAATCTCTCTTTCTTTGCACATTTATATGCAGTATCAGTGGTGTCCCATTTAAAGGGATAATTCACCCAAAAATGAAAATTTTGTCATTATTTACTCACCCTCATGTAGTTCCAAACTCGTATGAGATTCTTTCTAATGTTAAACATAAAAGAAGATATTTTGAAGAATGCTGGTAATCGAAAAGTTGATGGTCCCCATTGACTTCCATAGTAATTCTTTCCCTACTATTGATGTCAATGGGGACCAACTACTGTTTGGTTCTTCAAAATTCTTCAAAATATCTTCTTTTGTGTTCAAAAGAACATTTTGCTAAGATTCCCATTAGGTTATGAAAATGTTATTTTTGAATGTTCTTTAAATCTTCAAAACGTCCATGATCTCTGACATTCTGAAACAAGCAACATTAAAAAATGATAGGCAAACGTCCATCTAAAACGTTTCTGAAATAAAATGTTCCATGAACAATATAAATAACTTTTTTTTCATAACATTTTGAGAACCTTTTTCTAGAATGTTAGAACGTTAGTAGAGGGTTTGATCAGAAAACTGAATGAATGCTCTATTAATATTACTGAAAGAAAATTTGTTCAGAACATTTTTTCATAACTTTGAGAGAACCTTGCCAGAACTTAAGGCAAAGATTAGCTGGGGTGATGGGACGTACAGAGGTATGTTTGTTTTAATATTTATTCTTAATTTTTTATTTTTTTTTATTTTGGTTTTGTTCACAAATCTAAACACCAAGGTTGTGCACCATTTAAAATGCATTGTAAATTCCAATTCAACTAGAAAATCAAGGTTTGTCAAATAAATAAATAAACATATATATATATATATATATATAAAGTGAATGTTGGCTTGAGAAATTCTTGTCTTGAAAGTTTTGAGAAGTCCTGAGAAGTCCCAACGTTTGAAAGATTTAGAACTCATGGACAGACAAAATAATAGATATAGATGACTTGACTGTGCAAAACATCCAAACATTGACCCCTTGGTTTTCATTTCAGATACAAAGTGGGTGTTTACAGAAGAATTAAACACAAGAAAAAAAATAATAAAATTCAGAGCGGGGGTTGAAAATGTAAACTTACAGTATAACTTAAATGATAATATGTTTTTGGTACAGTTACTTTTTTAACATTACAAATGGCCCTCTGCATGAAAAGTTTAAATAACAAATCAAAGTATGATGTGAAATGACCTTTTTTATACTTCTCTAGACTTGCTAGCTATGAATTTCATAAACTTATGGTACAGGTTATAATCAGGGCTTGACCCCACAGCAGAGCTAAAACGCTGTCTCCCTTCTTTCTGTCTCACCTCCTCCTCCACCCCCTAAAACCAGCGGTATCCAAACAGTCGATCAGCTCCTTAACACACGCTCTTAACTGTAACCTCATCCACAAACTGTTATTGGCACATAACTGAGTTTCCATACAGCTCTCCCACACAAAACTCGAGTCATTTTTCAGTTTAGTCATCACATTGCTCCCTCTCTGCACTTCTCACATAAGTTACTTAAGATGTTTATGTGTATATTAACACTCTATGATGTACTTTAGAAATTGCTCATTTTAAATTGCGTTCTTTTGATACCATCAGCCAATCAATGTCATTTTCCTGCAGCTCCAGAGGGATTACATAGCATTTGTTGGTCAGGTGATTATTAAATAATTCATTCGTTTATCCCATGGATTTATTATTTTTATAGTTTTATACTAGTAATAATAAATAAAATAAATAACATTTTCTTGTTTTATTTTATTGTAAATAATAATAACAATAAGAAGAGGAACCGGTTGTGTGGTTATTGATTTATTTATTTGTTTGTTTACCAATAATACTAATCCTAATAATACTACTAATAATAGTAGTAATAATACATTTATGATTATTATTATTTAATAATGGTGTAATATTTTATTATTCACAATAATATTAACAGTTGTTTATTATTATTATTATTATTATTATTAAATAATGGCATAATACTTTATTATTCATAATAATAACATTGATTTATTTAAATAGTTATTATATTTTTACAAATAATAATAAAAAAAGATTATTATTAGTACTCATCCATTTATTTGTTTAAATCATTGACTTATTTTGGAATTATTTTTATTGTTATACTTATACTTATTGTTTTACTGTAAATAATAATTAATATTCATGAATTAAATGATTAAATTTTTCTTATTTTAATTTATTTGTAAATAATAAATAATGGTGATAATAAGATGTTGAATATAAATAGTGGTTATTTGTTATTACAATAATAATAATAATAATAATAATAATAATTATTATTATTATTAATTTGAACATTTTCAGAGCTAGTCTTATCCTGCTTCTGTGTCCCAAGTTCTCATACAAATCAACAAGGATCAGTATCTCTCCGTCCTGGTCCCATTGGGCCTGTTGGTGTCACTGCATGGCTCATTGGCCGCTCCGTGCACAGGCGCACACGTAACACAACCTCCCCTGCACCTCTTTATATCTGACTGTGGGGTGATTGAAACAGAAGCGGGGCCGTGTCAGGGCCCCAGTCACCATGTAATTGAATTCTTCCGTGTTTCTGGGAGCTGACCAAAGTGGTAGAAAGAAGGTAAATGGACAAAGCTTCGGTCTTCCGTACACACAACAAATCGAGACTTGCGGCTGTTTGTGGAAAGCTAAGCAAAGATTGTGGCAAGACACTTGTCTGAACAGACAATTTTTTGGTGGTGAAAGTTCTGTGGAGATTACAGCATTTCCTTTTTCAAACGTAATTCAGAGCGTAAAGGGTTTGCGTTCTCGTAAGCAGAAGCGCAGACAAACAGAAGTCAGGGTTGAGCAGAAGTCTGACAGTCTGCTTCAGACAGCACGCTGTAGGAATGCATTCCGACTTCCTCCCACCCACCACGTCTCTACATGTTCAATTTGGCGACCGTTGCTTAGTGACAGTGTGCCACTGGCCCCCTGCTATGTGGTTTTTGTGTCTTCACCGAGGTGAGTCTACAGATCTCCAGACTCAAGATAGGGAGCTGAAAAAGTAGCCGTCTGTAATTTATCTAAGGTTATTTTGTGATTCAGATATACTGCTCTAGAAGCAGTCGAGCGTTAAATTGCTTTCCTCTGGGAGCAGGTCGCATTGAGGGGTCGACAAAGCAGTGAGATTTCTCTCTCTATCACTTCTCCTTTCTCTATTGCCCTTTCTCTAGTCATCCTCTCTGTCTGTCTCTCTCTCTCTCTCTCTCTCTCTCTCTCTCTCTCTCTCTCTCTCTCTCTCGACACGTTTAGGAGCGAGAGAATGTTTCTTTGAGAACTCATCGCAATGGCAGATATGCTGTAATTAGGACGGGTAATTGCAGGCGCAGTACGGCGGGTTGTGGGGGACACGGTGAGCTCTCAAAGGTCATAATAAAGGGGGGGGGGGGGGAGTGGGTCATCACGGGGAGATGGGAACCACTCTTGCTTCTCAAAATGACACTCGTGGAGGAGTAATGGTGTGTGAGCCCGATGAGAGAAAATGACATAAATACAGATAGCTACCTGCATTCAGAAAACACACGCTCACACGCTGCCTGTCTAGTAAGAGGTAATAGGAATGTAAAAGTGATCGAGCAGAAGCGAGAGAGAATGAGTGAGAGAGCTTCCACTGCTTGAGAACAGCCTGTCAGTAAAATATATAGTGTCATTGCTGATTGGATGGAATAAGCTGAAATCAAATTCTTTCATTTTAACAGCTGCTTTGAAATTGTAGCTTGTCAAGCTAAAAGCTAAAGCTTTAACAAATAATTGAATGATATGGTCAAGCTAAAGTAGAAGTGAAACTAAAAGTACAGCTATCCAATGATACAATGTATAATTAAATCAACCGTATTTTCTGGCTGGCTTTTGAATTGAAAGATCAATTTAATTTTTTTTTTTTTTTTACGTTTTTGAAATCAGTCTCCGGTCACCAAGGCTGAACAAAAATACTATAAAAGCAGTAATATTGTGAAATATTATTAAAAGAGCTGTTTTCTATTTTAACACTCATTTCTGTGATGGAAAAGCTGAATTTTCAGCAGCCATTATTCCAGTCATCAAGAAACATTTCTTATTATCATCAATATAAAAATAATTTTATAGAAACAATGTTTTTGTGGAAACTGTGACACTTTCCTTATATATTTAAGGATTCTTTAATGAATGATCAAAAGAGCAGCATTTATTTGAAAAAAAAAAAAAAACACTTACTGACCCCAAATTTTGTATGGTAGTGTGTTTTAGGATTCATTTCTTTCTTTCTTTCTTTCTTTCTTTCTTTCTTTCTTTCTTTCTTTCTTTCTTTCTTTCTTTCTTTCTTTCTTTCTTTCTTTCTTCATTATTTATTTATTTATTATTATTTATATAAATACTATGAATGCTAGAGTACAACTTTCTTCTAAAATTAGTACTATAAAAGCAACTGTTTCAAAAACTGATAGTTAGCAGTATCACTATGTTTTGGTTATTTACTTCCCAACAGTGCTTTTTTATTTTTTCATTCCTCCATTTATTTTTATGTTGAGTGGTCTGATTGCTTTGGGAGTCCCATATTAATATGTAGGGATCAATAGACAAGTGTAAACCTAATTGAATAGTATAACTGAATAAAAGATCAGAGAATATACTGATATTACAGGTGCATCTCAATAAATTAGAATGTTGTGGAAAAGTTCATTTATTTCAGTAATTCAACTCAAATTGTGAAACTCGTGTATTAAATAAATTCAATGCACTTGGCTACACAAGTTCACTAGGCTACACAATCATGGGGAAGACTGCTGATCTGACCAGAAGACCAGTTGTCCAGAAGACAATCATTGACACCCTTCACAAGGAGGGTAAGCCACAAACATTCATTGCCAAAGAAGCTGGCTGTTCACAGAGTGCTGTATCCAAGCATGTTAACAGAAAGTTGAGTGGAAGGAAAAAGTGTGGAAGAAAAAGACGCACAACCAACCGAGAGAACCGCAGCCTTATGAGGATTGTCAAGCAAAATCGATTCAAGAATTTGGGTGAACTTCACAAGGAATGGACTGAGGCTGGGGTCAAGGCATCAAGAGCCACCACACACAGACGTGTCAAGGAATTTGGCTACAGTTGTCGTATTCATCTTGTTAAGCCACTCCTGAACCACAGACAACGTCAGAGGCGTCTTACCTGAGCTAAGGAGAAGAAGAACTGGACTGTTGCACAGTGGTCTGAAGTCCTCTTTTCAGATGAGAGCAAGTTTTGTATTTCATTTGGAAACCAAGGTCCTGGAGTCTAGAGGAAGGGTGGAGAAGCTCATAGCCAGAAGTCCAGTGTTAAGTTTCCACAGTCTGTGATGATTTGGGGTGCAATGTCATCTGCTGGTGTTGGTCCATTGTGTTTTTTGAAAACCAAAGTCACTGCAACCGTTCACCAAGAGATTTTGGAGCACTTCATGCTTCCTTCTGCTGACCAGCTTTTTAAAGATTTCATTTTCCAGCAGGATTTGGCACCTGCCCACACTCCCAAAAGCACCAAAAGTTGGTTAAATGACCGTGGTGTTGGTGTGCTTGACTCACCAGACCTGAACCCAGAGAGAATCTTCGGGGTATTGTCAAGAGGAAAATGAGAAACAAGAGACCAAAAAATGCAGATGAGCTGAAGGCCACTGTCAAAGAAACCTGGACTTCCATACCACCTCAGCAGTGCCACAAACTGATCACCTCCATGCCACGCCGAACTGAGGCAGTAATTAAAGCAAAAGGAGCCACTACAAAGTATTGAGTACATATACAGTAAATGAACATACTTTCCAGAAGGCCAACAATTCACTAAAAATGTTTTTTTTTTTTTATTGGTCTTATGAAGTATTCTAATTTGTTGTGAATTGGTGGGTTTTTGTTAAATATGAGCCAAATCATCACAATTAAAAGAATCAAAGGCTTAAAATACTTCAGTCTGTGTGCATTGAATTTATTTAATACACGAGTTTCACAATTTGATTTGTATTACTGAAATAAATGAACTTTTCCACAACATTCTAATTTATTGAGATGCACCTGTACAGCGATGATCAACAACAGAAATGTCTCTGTATCAAATTCAGTCTCATTGATAGTTCTTTAATTTGCCAAATTAAACATTAACTAAACATTCGTGCAGAGACTGTTGAAACCACCAGACACTGAAAAATGAGAGAAAAGAAAGAAAAGAAAGGGCTTCAGAAGAAGAAATAGTCAGCTATACTTGTCTTAGGCCTGCTGAGGCTGACTGAAGTTGGTGCCTCTGGGGTTTTTAGGCTAAGCTGCTCCCCCTTTCCTCTACATAGCCTGTAGTGTTTTCATAGTGCTGTAGTGTAGCATGTGTTCTTCCCCTAAGAGCTCTCCAAACTCTCCAAGAAAAGCAGAGCTGAGTCCGGAGAACTGTAAATATCGAGCTTACTAGGCGATTCACCATCAGAATGCGTGTGGCTGGAATAACAGAAAAATAGTAGCAGAAGGGAAAACAAGGTCTCTGGCGATGAGCTCTGGTACCCAAGCTCAGTCTGGAATGATCCAGCGAAATGAAAGACGAATGAAAAAGACTGGCTTGGTGTAATTTAAGACTTTATTTAGGTCGTGAGAGTGATTGACTATATTTTCAGACCACGGGTGTAATGGAAAGTTTAATTGTCTTGGCATTAGGGTTAAAGCCAAGCCATTAGAGTGTATCATATGTCAGCTTGTAAAGGAGCCAGTGTTCATTCTGGAGTGACCTTCAGCTGGGCCGAACGATGGCAGGCAGATAAAAGACTGATTCACACTGGTGATGGGAACAACATCATGTACATCTGCGTAAACACCAGTATTCACTGCTAAAAAAAAAAAAAGCACTCTAGTCAGCAAATGTATCCAGTATGGAAGTGGTTATCCACTGTTTTATGTGCTTTAGAACATATACAGATGAGATATATAGAAGATGCATTTGAAATCATTCATTTAGACCTAGATGTGAATCAATATATGAGACAAACTACAAAGCTTGATTTCATTTCGATGGCTTAATCTTTATTTCCCAATGGGATTGTTTGTTATATCCAGAACATTTCTTCTTGTACTGGGTAACATTAGGGCTAAAGGTGGAACATCCATGTATTGACTTTGTGGTAAATTAAGATGAATCCATAAAACAGAAAGTACCTTTTCTCTGAGTAAGAGGAACATCCCGTTCCTTAATGGTTTCCCGATTCTATTGATATGCAAACAACATGGCTTTTTCAACTGCCCTGGTAAAGAGCGCATATTTTTCTTCCTCGAGGCTCAAATACCTAACCGTACAGGTCCAATAGCGCGGAGATGAGCAGGCATTTTCTATTCATTCTCTATGCGGAGCTAAGCAGTGGAGGATTGTGGGAGTTGAGCAGACAGTGAGAGCATCAAAAAGTGCAAATTTTGCATTTCAAAATCTGCCATTAGTGAAAATTCAGCTTTGCCATGCCATGTTAAAGCGTATAAAACAGTTAGGCCTATTTAAAATTGTAATAATATTTTATGCACAGTGTATATTACAAGCAGTACACAATGTATGTTACAAGTAGTCATACACTAACACCAAAGACAATTTGAGCAGATCTCCAGTACACGCAGAGTAATTCTCTTCTCATTTTTCCTCATGTATCATTTAAACTATACAGTAATTATTAATTTAGAGGTTAGCTGAAGATTATTTGTTCAGAGTGCACATCAAAAACTGTTCTGTTGTGCTTTTTATTGGGTAACCGTAATGAAAATACATTCTGTTTTGCCCACTGCTCATCACAATAGATCAGCCTTCACGCTGTGAATGGACACCTGATGGATTGCGGACTGGAATAAGGCCAGTCTGGGATCCCTGGACTCTTCCCTATCCCAGCATGACCAGTCTGAATCGGGTTCATTTGAGAAAAGACAAGACATTTTTATGTATCTCCTCCATTTTAATGAGGGGTCCCTTAAGAAACAGATGGCACATTAGTGGAGACAATCTCTCGCTGACATTGGTGGATTTCAAACAAACAACACCACGTGGCTCGAGCGGTGTGGTGCTCTCTCTGCAGATTATATATAGTCCACATTGTTTCATGAGCAACACTGGAATTTCCCCCTTTTTTATTAAATGGACACAGCATTTTGTGGCCCCCGAGGAGGAGTGGAATATGAATGCGAAGAGGAGAATTTACAGCCGGCTCTGACTCTTTGGTTTGTGGTGCCAGCAATAAAGATGCTGACTGGTTTGCTTTGAGCCCCACTTTATGTTAACCCTCAAAGGTGCATCCAAAATGTGCACTTGCATGGTTTCTTTCAAACAAACTTACTGTGCTTGCAAAAGTCCATATTTTTATGTCAACAGTGTAAATGCATACTCAACATTTTGACATTATCAGAGTTAAGTGTGTCATATCATACTTTTTTTTTTTTGTTTGAGCGCCACACTTAATTTGGAAGTAAGCTATTGTCTTTAAATGCATGACACTTCTGAGAAAACTTCATTAGCGGCTAAGCGTAAATAATTAGAAGTATAACAAAGTGCAGAAAATAGAAACTATTTGCAAATAACAAATACCTGTTTGCAATATCAAGCAGCATAATGGAAGTAAATGACACGGGAAGTCTCACACTATTCAAGTTGACCATACCTGCTTTTACATCAGAAATAAACCAGATAATGACATTTCATTCATGAATTTGAATGAAATTTGAATCATTCATGAATGCCGTTTTTGATGCTGTGCCTATTATATATAACTATTTTGATTTGTTGTTGGCTCCAACAAAGTTTACACCGGTTGTCCTAAATGGATCTCAGCAACAAAAACTGTTAACGTCAGTATGAAATGATAAGGAAGTTTCTTAAAAAAAAAAAAAAAAACAATTTACAACTGTTTGTTTCTTATGTTGAGATCCTTCAAAAGGATATGCAAAACTACACATAGCCTGGAACAGTGTTAAGGTTATTTGGGAATAATTAAATTTTTGATGTTTAGTAATAATAGAATCTGTCTTCTATTACTTCACTGTGACTAGGTGGGCCAATTTTCTAAACACCTCACAGACATCGCTGACATATAATTTGAAGGTTGCGAAGGTTTGTAGTGAGCCACTTTCGCAGCTTAGTTTCAAAGATCTGAAAGAGACGGTCTATTTTTATAGTAGAGAGAGCTCTTTTATTTCAATAGATGAAAGGAAATGTTATTTTTTTCATGATATGACTCCCTTAAAGTTTTTAAACTTCTTGCATGCAATCATAGAAATATCTAAAGCATCTTTGTTATACAATGCCTGATACTATTTTAGCTTAAACCTGCATTGTTTCCTTTCCCTTCGCACTTAAATGGAGGTTGACAGCTGTGTGTGGTTAGTCAGGCAAGAGCGCAGCCCGAGTTGGTGCGTAATGATGGTAATTAGCAAGATGAGCTGTGACATGTTTAGCGGATGCTCTGCGGTAGGTGTATACGAACACTTGAATGTGGAGTACAGTGAGTTGCCCCCAGCTGCGGCAAGGGAGCTCAATCAGCGAAATCGCTCTTGGCCCTATTGTACTATTTCATCCATTTCCAATGAGTCAGCCGCATTTACTAATGCCATCCCATATATAAATTCCCCACCTGCTTACAAAATTCACCCTATTACAACCTCGTAATGTTAATCGGGGACCTCCAAGAGGATGTTTCCCGCACGAAACTGAATTAGTATTTCTTATGTTTTAAAAAGCTACTAACTGTCGTAATGGTGTAGCTGTCAAGGACGAGGATTGGAAATATTGATGTAGCTGACTCTGGTTGTAAATATGTGCTGGCTTGATAAATGGGCCAAAAGAATTGTGCTGAACTGTAACAAACTGAACCGTAATTGTTATTCCGCGCAGCATCTGTTATGCGCTCTGCTGATCGTAGTAATATGTGATGGAGTAACTGGGTGCTTTGGTTGTAAAGCATCCTGCACAGGTGCATGTCCCGCATCAGGAGCCGTACGAAATAGATCAACCGCAGACCAACGCAGCTGCGGCAACCTCTAGTTTCCTAAGAGCGTCCACAGCTGGTTTAGTCAAGAACAACTTTATCTCCGAGCAGAGTCAGGGAAAACTTGTTCTGAAGAGCATGGATCCCAATGTTTTGTGGAAAGTGTTGCTTGGGGCCTGAATACTAAATTTAAGTGCATTAGTTCACTGGAAGAGCCACATAAAGCAATGAACAAATAAATGTAAGGTTATGGTGATTCTGCTTTTTAATGCTCTGCTGAGACCCTATTGATTTTCAAAGAGCATTTTTTATAGGTCTCTCGCAGTCTTGCAGGCAGGCGGCAACGCTACAACCTGTGCATCAGAAAACACAGAAGCATTATGCCAAAGATAGAATGTTGGTCATTTCAATGTAGCATTTCATGCTGGTTCTCAGTCTCAACTGGTGGGTCAGGGGTTTCTTCCTTGGGGGTTGCAGTTGGCAGGGATAAAATGCAACTGGCCATATAATCTTGCATTGTTTGGATAGCAAAATATGTATGTCATTATTTTCAATGTATTATTAAGATTTTAATGAAATTTACTGCAATTAAATTTTTTTTCTATTTTAATATATATTAAAATTTATTCCTGTGATGGGAAAGCTGAATTTTCAGCAGCCATTACTTCAGTCTTTAGTGTTACATGATCATTCACAAGATATTTTAATATGCTTATTTGGTGCTCAAGAAACATATAATGTTGAAAACAGTTGTGCTTCTTAATATTTCTGTGGAAACCATGACACACTTTTTTTTCGGGATCCTTTTGATGAATGGAAAAACAACAGCATTTATTTGAAATAATTTTGTAACAATTTCAAAGTCTTTACTGTCACTTTTGATCAATTTAATATATCCTTGCTGAATAAAAGTATTAATTTTGGGAAAAAAAGCGACAACTTACTAATCACATATGTATATTATTATTAATTTTACAATTTATGTATTATTAATAAACTATTATTAAGACTTTTGTAGGTTTCCACATCAAGGATCCATTGGCACGATGTAGCTACATTTTAATCATGCCTATTCCTATCTGCATACGCAGCCACACACTTTGTTGTTCAGATCCAGCCCTCACGCCAAGGTAAAGCTGCGTTCTGATATGAGAGGGACTCGGATGCTGGATGATTATTAAGGTGCAGAGATAGGCGCTCTGCTCATTCGGCCCCTGCCAGAGCGCATGAGCGATGCGAGGACGAGTTGGCTAGCACTGGATTAAAGATCATATCGCCATCAGAGGCAAAGCATAAAAAATGATTGGCCAGATAGCCGATGATGCCTTTCCAGCCAAAGATAGGGAGTCTAGAACAGTTTATAATAGAGCAAAGGAACACGTGTGAGGTGGGTAACTGATAGGTTCCTGTAATCAGAAACATCAGGTCTATTCATGCCCACTCAGGTTGTTGAGTCAAGCACAGTATATTTTTGGAGTACCACTCATGTGACATATTTGTAAAGCAGCAAAAATTTGATTCAGCGGCTGTCATGTCAACTGAAGTTTTGCTTCAAGAAATTATTACACTTATGGAATTTTAATAATTTAATTTAATTTAATTTTATTTATTTATTTATTTAATGCTCTTGGCATTTTCTTATGCATAAAATTTAGTAATCAGAAGTTACCCTAATTTAAGGATATACTTTTTATTTTATTTTGATTTATTTTACTTTATTTACACAGGATTCACTGGCTGTCATTTCAGAAATTTTGCTTGGTTTATTAAATAATAAATTACTGTTATTTAAGGATATATGCTTATTTAAGGATGATGTTTATTTTATTTTTTTTAAATTAATGTAATTTTATTTTATATTGATGTTCTCTTATCTTGGACATCAGTCGCTGGCACCTCCTCAAAAAAAAATAAATAAAAAGGGGCCTGCGGTGCTGTTTTTAATGTCAGTTCACAGGGAAGACGCTTTTTAATCTTTAATAGTTAATCTTCATCTTTTAAAATATTTGTAACCTTAAATTATTCATGATCAAATGTCAAACGAAGCAGCTTTCTGCCATTTTACAGCCATTTGAAAGTGCTAATTGATTGTGCCTTACACTGTTTAACACAGTGAGATGTCAAGGACTGGACATTATCATATGCACTCCCTCTCAGAAAGGTGGAGATGAGATGTGAGAGGGAAATAAGGGTTGAAACGGAGGAGGCCTGCCAGAACCTTTTAGCCTGGCACTCGTCCCTCTCACACTACGCTGATATAGTTGTCACCAGAGGAAACAGTGCCGTAAGGAAAGCGAGCTGCTTGTTTGTGTGTGTGTGTGTGTGTGTGTGTGTGTGTGTGTGTGTGTGTATTCTCTCAGAGCAGTTTTGGATGAGCGGCTGTACAAGTTGATCAGCTTCAGTGGAGTGGTGTTCACAGTAGTTCCCATGCTGATCCATTGTTGTTGTCAATTAGGCATTGATCTGTCTTTTCAATCCTCAAAAATCAAAGTCATTTCAGGAAGAGGCTCATCTGCTCTAATAGTTAGCTTTATGATTAGTAATTTTATCACCCAGCAATTTTCTGTCTCGTTCTATGTGTTTGCAGAGTGGAAACTGGCCATTAAAAAGAGCCCCAGTCATTGTAGCTTGGAGATGTTAGGAATAACAGTGCAAATTAATCCACAAGTCAGTGCAGTCGTGTAATCCACTCACTATGTTAATTACTCGCTATTTTCTTTGGAAAGGGGATTTATGGGAAGGGTCATTAAATGGCTCAGAGCAATTGACCAGTTTTAGTTGGTGTGTTTGCGGTCCATCACTGACACTGTCAGTTTCACCTCAGTTCATACCAGTCAAAGCAATCTTCATATGTGAGTGTTTATGCAGCCAATCGAGTTTCCCATTATTCATAAAAGTTGTAGTACACAAGTGTTTAACTAAATTTCATTAGATTTAGACTTAACATAGACACACACAAAATACTTAAAAAGCATGTTTAAATATAGTTTATAACGTAGTTTACATTGCAAAAAGTCAACTGTATTATCGCACAGTTCTATATATAATATAAGTTGGATATCTGCAAATATACAGTAAATATAGTGGTGTGTACTACAGTGTATGGCAAATCTCAACTGCTTGATTGTTTATAATGTTACAGAATGTAACTATATTATCACCCAGCTTTTTATTTAATGATGGATATATAAGTATGTCCAACTATACTCACATGCTTAGGGTGGTATATAATATGCATATCTCAAATGCTTGATTGCTTGAATAGTTACAAAATGTAAACTATATAGTTGCCCAAAAAAGTATAACGCATAAGGCATGAAGATAATAAAATATTATAAACTGTAACATCATGGTTTTCTGAAAAGCTGCTTTGTTACGATTTGTATCGTAAACACACTATACATATCAATTTGACTTGACTTGATCCACATGCTTGTCAGAATACTGAAATTTTAATCTTACTGCCATTCCCTATCCCCATACAATTTAGAACAAATTCCATTTTGAGTTCATTGAATTGGAAATCATTTTGAATAACTCTGCTTATTTTTTACCCTCAATAAAACAACATTTGTTGGATGGAAGTTTAAGTGCAAGAGTGCAATTCTGCTTTGCCAAATAACAGCCTTTAAAAAGACAGTATCCTGGAGAGATGTCCTCAATATGTGACAGCAATGGATCAGTAGTAAGTACCAAATCAAATGCAAATCATAGTGCATTTGCAGTTATATGAGAGCTGAAAGTTCAAACATTGTAATGAATATTTAAATACATTTTGGCAAGAAACAACCTCTGAAATGCAGCAATTTAAATTATATTTCAGAAACACACTGCCGTGTTTGTAAGCTTGGAATAAATTTGTTTTTCTTTTTTCCTTAGTGATTTATTTATTTATTTTGTTTTGTTAATATTTTTGCAAGAAGTTTCTTATGCTCACCAATGCTGCATTTATTTGATCAAAAATACGTTGAAAAGTAAAGTAACATTGTGAAATATCATTACAATTTATCCTATTTTTACATTTACAGTTTATCCGATTTTTATCCAATCTATCCTATTTTAATATATTTTAAAATGTCACTTATTCCTGTGATGGCAAGACTGATTATTCTGTGCACCTGTTTTGTTAATTATCCTATGTATATTAATTCCTGTTTGTTCCTTCATTCCTCGTCCGGTCTATTTTGTTACTAGTTGTTAGATATTGCTCCTGAGTTGTATGTACCCTGCGTTTTCATTATTAAATTCTATTCAAGTGAACATAATTTGCTGCTCAATTATTATCTATAATTACTAATACTTCATTATTTATAATGGTTGTTATTATTATCAATGTTGAACTCGTTTTTGCTGCTTAATATTTTTTGAAATCCATTATACATTTTTTTCAGGATTCTTTTAGAAAGTTTAAAAATGACAAATGTCTTTACTGTGACTTTTAACCAATTGAATACATATAAAAATATGAACAGGAAAAAATCACATGTTAAATTATTAAGTTATGAAGTTATTTCACAATATCACTTTTTTATTTCTATTTTTTATTTTTTTTAACTGTATCTCACGCATTGGTGAGCATAAAAGTTTTTAATCCTTTATTATTCCAAACCTTTGACATTAAGCATATATTTTATAGCAAGCAAGTACGGTATATAAAAAAGAGTCTTGTCATTTTGTAAGCCTTTCTCAGAGCCTCTCTGCATATATCTGTCTGTCTGTATGTACTGCTAATGTATTTCAAGGCCAAGCGGTGTGTAATATGAGAGTCTGAGGCTGCTCTTTACTTACAGTAACAGTTACAGGGGATTCCCTGAGCTTTCCTGGGGAGCAAAGACTTGATAGATGTGAAGACTTCTCTGTTCTCTACACTAAAAACAACAAGTAGTTGGGCTACAGATACACAAACAGGCTCTTACAAACAGGCACTCAAACAGGAAGTCTCTCACGACTGGATAGCATTTTGTGCCTGTATTAGATGTTTGCTACGCGCAGAGGGAACCGGAGAAGGCAGACAACTTGCATTTGTTCATGCAGGCATGAGGCCCGACAGTAAATGGAGCTCATAATGGCCAGAACATGTTTGGAAGGGCATCTAATGAGGAAGCCCATTAGGTATTAATAGTATTTTAAAGGCCTGGGGAGAGGGATCAGGAGGGATAGGCAAGCCTTGCCTATTGGATACCAGACAGGAGCTAATGCAAATTTTTGAGGGGTTATTTAAAATTACGAAAGGGTATGAAGTGTAATTACAGTAAAAGTAAATATTAGATCTAGCTTTTGTCCATTCTGGATTAAATGTTTTCGATTTGACCAGATTTATCTTAATACCACAGGACACACATAATCAAAATGCTTCTCCATTATCATTCCGAGATGAAATCCAGCTTTTAAGGTTGATTCATCTAAATCCATGATTAATCAGACAGCAGAAGCGGTGTTTCTCTCAGATAGGTGTCACAGTCAGCGGTCTCTTTTAGTCTTCCATACTGCCTACATCCTTTGAAGCTGCATTAGCTTTTACCCAAGATACTGGAGTTTTTTTTTTTATAGCAGCTGGAGCGGTGGGTCGAGGTCATAGGTTTGGCTCTTTCTTTGCTGTAGAAGAGGAAAGAGGGGTTTCTGGATACATCCCCCTCTTTTACTTCCCACAAGGCTCAAAGGATGCTGGGAAATGATTAAAGACAGGATTCAGATGAAAGTGCCCACTGAAGGTAATAGACTGTACACTGGCTGCACTGTGGGATGTGTTTTAGAACAGTTTTCGGTTTTGTTTGATGTTAATGGAATGTATCACAATGGTTGAATGTATATAGCAGGCTTGTGTGCCAGTCAGAATTGAATTGAGAATGCTTTTTAAATTCCTGAATTTGAATTGATGTAGCAAGCAGGATGCATTATGCATTATGAATTTGAAAGCGAGCAAGTAAAATGAACTGAAATTCAAAGAAATTCATTTAACTGTAACTTTTCTGTCCCTTTACAATTGTTTTTAAAGAAATAAGACTGCATAAGACTGACATGACACCTTCATAATCATGACATGACACATGTCATGAATATGAAGGAGGTTTTATGCATGTTTATGACAACTGTCATTAAGTGTCATTCGCTCAGTTATGTCATTTTTAATTTAATCCCTTCAAGTAAAGTGTAACCGAAATCTCTTACACTCACCAAGGCTGCATTTATTTTATATAAAAAAAGAAAAAGAGTACAAATACTAATATTGTGAAATATTATTGCAATGCTTTCTTTTTTAATGTTTTCAAAAATTGAATTTTCAGCCGTCGTTAATCCAATCTTCACTTTTTAGGATTTTTTGGATAAATATAGCCTGAAGTTTAAAAACAAAAGCATTTATTTGAAATTGAATCTTTGGTATTATAAATGTCTTCACTGTCACTTTTAACCAATTTAACACATCTTTGCTGAATAAAAATGCTAATTTCTTCATCTTCTTCTTCTTCAAAAAAAACCCCCCTGTAATTTATTTAAAATCTTGCATCAGTTTTTCAAGCCCTCAGTTGCTTTCACGCACCCAAAGACTATCAAAAGTACATAATTCTTCCAGATTTACATATTTTCATCCCTCTATCTCTTCTTCTGGGCATTCCTCATTTTTTAGATGTACGGCAAGGAGTCAGATTTATCATGGCGACCAGCTTTGAAACGAACAAAATCACAAACAAATGAAAGGTGGGATCGATTGCAAGTGTCTCCCAGAATGATGAACTGGCACTTCTGTAAAAAATCAATGGCTTCTCTCTTCACAGGTCTGACATTATTCCTTTGACTTAGTGTGAGCTCTTGTTGGCCTTAACTCCCCCTATATCTTTTCTCAAATTATGAATTCTAACCACAATGTTTGTCTTCTCTTATAATTCTCCTTCAATCTTAAATGCATGCCAATCTGATTTGTGCAGAAAGCCCCAGCAGTAATAGCACACAGGATAAGCTATATAAGTGAGTGCCGCTGGATATATTTACAGTCATATTGACTTTGCCTGCCTTTATCTGTCTTGCTTTGTGTGGCACTTGCTTATTGGCTGCATGTCTTAGAATTCTATTGATCTGCTATATATGTTGCATCTCTGCGGGCAAGCCTTTATTAACAGGATCCATAAAACAGACACATGGCATTCCCACAGTGTGCTCAGATCTCCAGAATCTCTTTTCATATCATTCATAATTCATGCGTAACCCTCTAACCTCAACCTCAGTCTAACATGAATGCGTTATTGACTTCATTATAGATTAACATGTTTGCTAATTCTGTGTACTAATGTGATCGCACCTGAAATGAAGACGCATTATGGTAATTTATTTTAGCTTACCTGTTTTAAAAACATCTTGACAGCATGCACATCACTTTTATGGATGGGATATTTTTGTTAGAGACAAAAGAAAGGGTCAATGTGGTTTGAAGCTGACAAATAATGGTTCTGAGAAGATAAAATTATGCACCTTTTTCTTTTGTACGGCACATTAGTAAAGTTCAGGGTTCTGTAAAAGCGCTTTTCTTTTCTTCCTTCCAAAGGAAATCAGCCTTAGTCCCAATTTGACAGCAGACCTATCTCTGATTTTTGTATTTGTGTGTGTGCGCACACGAGAGAATTGAAAGAGAGAGTGAGAGTCGGTAATGACGGTTTGCCTGTCAGTTATGTGAGATAGAGGGAAATCTCTGACAGCTTGAGAAAGTTCCTTCAGTTTCATCAGTGGTGGGAGAGCATGCTGTCACAAAGAAATCTACAGGCTGAAACAGGTATCCATCACAGAGAGAGAGAGAGAGAGAGAGCAAGGAGAGTAAGGCGTGTGAAAATGGTATTTCCTATCTAAAACAACAGCAGAGGACACAAGAAAGGATTCTCTGTTCATCTGTAATCTTTCAAACATCCTTCCATTATAGAGTTTGCAGAAAAGAAAATGGGAAATGAAATAAAGTTTTGCTTATATACTGTATGGCAGATATGCGGTCCTGGTTTTGTCAGTTCCTGAAATGCTAACCTGCACATTGGAACTCAGAAAAGACCTAAAAGATACATAATTATTAGAAGTATTTGGCTTAGTCTGAAGCAGTATTGAGGAGTACCCGTGCATCAGCTCTGCTAACTTAACTATGTGTGACAATATGAGTGACAATATCTCAGATATTTTCAAAATAGTGAAACTTTTCCAGTAACAAGCTACCTTTTCCGACAAGTAGCAGTGTAGAGCAACCAAATGCTCAATTGCTGTGTTTTTTTTTTTTTTAATAGTCACATTGTACTGTAGGCTATACAGCTGTTCAGTGTGTAGTCCTAAAATGTGGAAGAGAATTTGTTCAGCTCTGGTGAAATTTACAAACAATATTTCTCACTTAAAGAGATAGTCCACCCAGAAAATGAAAATTGCTGTCATTTATTAAACCTCATGTCATTCCAAACCTGTATGATGTTCTTTCTTATGTGGAACACAAAAGAAGACAGCTTGAAGAATCGCAGTGTTTATTTGTGTAGTTAGTTAGTTTGTGTGTGTGTGTGTGTGTGTGTGTGTGTGTGTGTGTGTGTGTGTGTGTGTGTGTGTGTGTGTGTGTGTGTGTGTGTGTGTGTGTGTGTGTGTGTGTGTGTGTGTGTGTGTGTGTGTGTGTGTGTGTGTGTGTGTGTGTTTGTGCTGTGTTGCATTGTGTTGTGTTTGATGCACATGAGTTTGTTGGAACAGATTTGGAGAAATGTAGCATTACATCACTTGCTCACCAATGGATTCTCTGCAGTGAATGGGTGCCGTCAGAATGAGATTCCAAACAGCTGATAAAAGCATCACACTAATCCACAAGTAATCTACACGATTCTTTGTTTAATAAACATATTTGTTTAATTCTGTTCTGGATTGTACATGCTTGTAAATTATGTTTTATCTGTGCATATTTCTTTCCTGATTAGATGAGACAATTGTATTTAGGAGGAAGCAAGATTTTAGTTAGAAATTAGAAGTTAGAAATGTTTTGATGATTGATTTGTTTATTAAGAACATGCAACTTTTCACTTCACAAGACATTTATTAATGGACTGAAGTCATGTGGATTACTTAAAGATTATTTTGATGATTTTGATTTTCAACTGTTTGGACTCTCATTCTGATGGCACCCATTCACTGCAGAGGATCCATTGGTGAGCAAGTGATTTAATGCAACATTTCTCCAGATCTGTTCTGATGAAGAAACAAACTCATCTATATTTTGGATGGTGTGAGGATTAGTAAATTTTTAGCAAATTTTCAGTTTTGGGTGGTTAACCACTTTGTTAGTAGCCTGTTATGTTGCCATCGTAATTTTCAAAAGAGTAGCTTTACTGTAGTTACATTTGTGTCTTGGTTGCAGTTTGCCACTGGTCTGTAGATGGAAACATCCTACATGGAATAGTGCCATCATGTGTGAATATGGAATTGCAAAATTACACAGATATCAGGAGAACTAAATGCTGTAAAAATGGTAAACTTAATGGATGCTCTGAGCAACTACACTGTACAAATTATTATAGAAAGTTTTTTTTTTTTTTCCCAAGGTTGCAGTTTTTCTTAGTCGGCTGAAAATAATAAAACCATTTCCCTCTAGGGCAATGTAAACAGAGAGCTCATAAAAAATTGCAAAGTGATTTAAACTATCCGGCTTCTCGAAAAGGAATGGATAGGATGATATTGTCCTTACTACACACTGGGCAAATATCCATATGGATTTACAAATTCCCTGAAGCAAGGTCCAAAGTTAATTAAAGCCATACAGTGTGAAAACAAATCAGGGGAAGATGAGTGTGTAAACAGAGGTCAGTTCTACTTTATCAAACAAAGACAGATAATTGGGTCAGAACTGTTCTGCTAACAAGTCACACAAGTTTTTCTTCTTCTTGAACTCATTGTGAGACAGTGCAAAGAGAACTGAAAGCATTTTTATGTACTGCAGCATGTTTCAAAAATAGCCTACACTGTACTTAAACCTGCTGTGGAAATATCCTGAAGCCAGTTACTATCAAGAACATTTTCTCTTTCAAAACCTGAGGCATTTTTAGGCATTATGCGGTAGGTGCACTTCTGATGGATAGACCGTTCCAAAAGGTAAGCGACTTAAGGTTACCTACTAAGATTGCTTGTTTTAGCCAAATCCTATAATTATAATTAGGTGATCTCAGAATGCTCAGTGAAAAAACAAACCCAAGATAATACATGAGTAAAGAGAAAGGAAGATCATAAATAAACTGTTCAAAAGTTTGTAGTCTGTAATGCTTTAATGTACAGTATTTAAAAGAAGTATCGGTAACACTTTATTTTACGGTTACACCTATTAGTTGCTTATTAGCATGCATATTACTAGAATATTAGCCATGTATTAGTTCTAATTAAGCACATATTAATACCTTATTCTGCATGACCTTATTCTACGTCCCTAATCCTACCCAATACCTAAACTTAACAACTACCTTACTAACTATTAATAAGCAGCAAATTAAGAATTTATTGAGGGAAAAGTCGTAGTTAATAGTTAACAAGTGTTACCTGTTTTAAAGTGTTACCGAAGTATCTTATGCCCATCAAGGCTGCATGCATTTATTTAATTAAAAATACAATAAAACAGAAGTATTGATAAATGTTATTCCAGTTAAAAAATAATATTTATTCTTGTGATAGATATCAGAATTTTCAGCAGGCATTACTCCAGTCTGAAGTGATCCTTCAGAAATAATTCTGATATGCTGATCTGGTGCTCCAGGAATGTTTTTATTATTATTATTATTATTATTATTATTATTATTATTATTATTATCAATGTTGAAAACCTGTAGAATATTTGTGTTGAAAGTGTGACTTTTTTTTCAGTGTTCTTTGATGAATAGAAAGTTCAAAAGAATAGCATTTATTTGAAATAAAAATCTTTTATAACATTATAAATGCCTTTACTTTTGATCAATTTAATGCATCCTTTTTGAATAAAACAATTTCTTTAAAAAAAAAAAATAGCATGAAGTAGTATATTTCATTCTAAACTGAAAAGTACCAATAAAACATAATTTAGAACAAGTAAAAATGGATTCTTTCACACAATATTTGCACATGCTCTATTTTTATTCCGCTTAGAGTATCACTTCACTAATAACTCTATTAAAATCAATTATCTGTTGAGTTTTCTATGCAGAGCCATTCAAAAATGGCTAAGTTCTGATGCAGTGTTAGACGACAGCTCACTATGTTTTGGAACAGAGCTCTTCAAATCACAAATTTCAGTGGTTAAGTGTAAAATGAATGGCTCTTCATATCCACTTACATACAAGTCAAGTATTCATCATTTCATTCATTTCTAAAACCTTTCTGTGTCTTTTATTAATCACTTAGCTATATAATTCAGAACATACTCAGTAAATGAGACATGCTATAAATTGCAGCTTAATGATCAGCACCATGGACAGCTCCCTGCTCTTTCATATCCATTGTCTTACATTATAATAGGTTTTACTGATATAATAAATCTTTAGAAGCTCACACACACATTGAATTATAAATGTCCATAGCATCCACCAGTTCCCTTAGGAAAAAACAATAAGCATTGTTGTCTTAAACAAACGTGTTGCTCTCTTCACAGCGTTATCGCATTCTCAAGTTCAGCTATATGTCCTAGCTGGTGGGAGGGTGCTGTACATTTACCTGGATGAGCCATCATTGTTTAAAATAACTGCTCACTCCTCGTGCTCTTATTCACAGTTTGGCTCGTCTGCGGAACCAGCAGTAGCACTTTAAATGAGGAACTCTGACCGTGTAGCTCAGGGTTATCTGTGCCTCTCGGCAATCAGCTCCGCGACCTTATTTCCCAGTGCTGGCACACATTTACTCTCGCCGTCGCTATTGTATAGACTTCCTCAATCTCTATTACAGCCTGACATATGTTGTTGTGTTTTTCTGCTAACATGTGCACGGATTCTTTGTGAGATCAAACCCTGAAGGTCGTATTGGGTATGTTTTTGTTCTGATTGGCATGTAGGGATACAGCATGCTAGGTTTATATACTTCTTGTAGAGATCTGTAATATAGAGATTTATATGGAGATCAAAAGGCCATGAATGGATATTTTTTTTCTTTTTTCACAGACTGGAAGAACACATGGGCTTTGTTATAAAACATGGTGAGCTGCCTCGCCGCTTGCTGCATACAATAGAAGTTATATTCTAAGACAGCATCCTAAATCTCATTGAACCTAATAAGTGACTTATTAGGGACCACATTAATAGAACTGCTCATGAGGGGCTTGACTTGTAATTGATTCCAATGGAGTTCGATGTAAGCATGTTGCTAAGCTAACGGTGATATACCCTAATAGAGTGCAACAGACAGGTTACGGATGTTAAAATCCCATTAATTTTCTCAGTAGGGGAATTGATTTTTAATGATAATTTAATGATAATGATGATTGAATCAATGGTATATGTTTTTGTTGAAGCCATTATCCCACATGTATGTATATATAATAATTCATATTTATATATGATTAATACAGTATATATAAATATTATATACAAATATGAATTTCTTTTATATTTGTACACATATGTGTGTGTATATTTATATATACATATAAATATGTACAGTATTTTTTTTTGTATTTCTCCATTGTAATATCGATTGCAATGTTTCATGGGATTGACTTCTTTCTTTCATTACAGTCTTTACAGTATGTCTTTTTGTCCAATTTATTTATTGATTTATTTGATTTATTTTTTGTTTGTACAGTAGCTGGTTGTTTGGTTAATGGCTTATAAATCTTAAACAATTGTTTTAATCCATGTGAGAAAAATTAATGGAAAAAATACTTGAAAAAAGTGAGTGGGCACTTATAAGCATATACTTTAGCACAGAATCATAATCATTTTTAAAAAATACACAGCTATTTCTATCCACATGTTGCAGTTTTTAATTACTTATAAGAATACTTATGACTTATAAATAATTATAATATTTCTCTTTTCCACCATCTTGAAGCTTTATGCATTTTTTATTTTATTTTATTTTACTTTTTTTTACTTTTTTTTTTTTGCTGGGATCATCACAATGCAATGACCTGATGAGATGAGATGTGATGCAATGTGATGACCTGAAGGGTGAATGTGAAGAAAACATGGTATTTTAGGAGGTTCCTCCATAGGCAGCTCACCAGTTTTGTGTCTGATATTTTTTGTAAACTGAATTCATTTGACACATTTCTTTTTAAGTAGGTATATTCGAATGCAGAGTAGGTTCTCGAACACAGCAGTGTTGTCAGATGCTTAGTGCAGGATTTAGAGACTGTCAGAAGACAGATGCGATGAGAATGCCTAACAATATGTGTCTGTAACCCTGGACTCTGTCGTGGCTGTCCCAGCTTCATTCAAGAAATATAGATGACTTGATTTGCTGTCATCCTGATTATTGTGATTGTGTAACCTCATAAATTTTCCCTGTAAGATGGCGTTTTGCATATAAGCTGTCCATATGGTTGGTAGGATCCATAATCCATTATAAAAAAGTAATCTCACGATGTATTTGTCAATACAGATGCATAATCCATGAGTTCTCACTGGAATTTTTGCATCGCATTCTTGTCCATGCATGCAAATGGACAAGTTCCCATCACTGGTGTGGTAATATATGTGCATAATGATGGCCGGTCCACTTTCATCTCAGCACATGAAGCCCAACAGTGGAGTCACAGCTGCTCAGCTTATTAGCTCATTGAATTAGACCAATCATGAGCCAAATGGAGAAAAGACCGGACACAGTTGCATGCGATGCTTATAAATCAGTCTTACTCTCTAATAGAACATGGCTATTTCAGTTCTTCTTATTACCCAGATGATCCTGCCACGGTGAAGGTTTTCACAGAAATTTAGGGTAAGATTTACTGAGGAAAAGGGGGAAAATTGGCGATGGTCTCCAAGGCAGGAAGCTCATTTAGTTCCAAAGGAGGAATGCAGCCCCTTTAAAAGGAGGCCAGCTTTCTTGAAGGTGTTTTATCTCAAGTCCTTTGCAGGCGGTCGGCGACCGACAGAGCAAGCGGTCATCGGAAAGGGTTGTAGTGCTTATCCTGACTCTCTACATGCCTGGTGCCGGCTAAAGCCACCCTTTTGTCTCACCACTGACTGAGAACACACCATTAACAGAGCCACAGCTTGACAAGAAAAATGAAGAGAGCTATTTTCTGTGGCCTCGAGTGCCAGGCTGAATAATGAGCAGACATTCTTTCTCTCTTCCCCCTCCACGGATTCACTCCTCCTTGTGAAGACCCAGTCAGTGAAGAGTGTTTCTGTCTATTCCCCCTTTTTTTTCTTCTCGCTCTCTCTTCCTGTGCCCTGATCTGTGACTTCTTTTCCTAGGAAACCAGGGCAGGAACAGACTGTGTGTGCACATCACATTCAAGATCTTTGAGAGGTGAATTAGATAAATGTCTAGTGTTGTCTGATTTATGGATTTGAGGATTTAATATTTAGCATCCAGAATGTCACAAACATTCACACTGCAATCAAAGTAGGTGTCTTACAAAATAAGTCTTGTTTAGTGCATTGTTTTTTTTCCAATGGGAAACAAATGTCATAATCAGAAATCTTCAGTATCTCAAGTATTTCTTATAGACAGCAATTACATTCATTTGAGAACAGGTGGAGTTTTAAAGAAATCTCAATCCAGTGTGTCTCAGATTCAGAAGGCATCTCAACAACAATTTGCAAAGTCTGCCAAATTCTGCATTGTTTTTTTTTTTTTTTTTTTTTTTTTTTTCTTAAATCAAATTCTTTGATGTGCATTATTCCATGCACATTAATTTATAGTTATGTATTAGGGATTCACAATAATGGATATTGGATGAAATTAGAGATTTTGTCAGAAATTGCATCTGTGTTTCTTGTGTTTGTATGTTCTATAAATGTGATATGATCAATAATAATAATAATAATTTAACCAATTTCCACATCATTTTTCAAGTTATATGACATAACATTAAACAAAAAAAGAAGAAATGTACTGCCAACTTGATTATACATAAGACTTGAAGAGTTGGGGTGGAAATGTATATAATAATAATAATAATAATAATAATAATAAATCTTCTGTGTATGTGTGTGTATGTGTTTACAGTGTATATATAAAAATGTTTATATATGACATATATTTAATATAAAAATATGTAATATTTAATTGTGAATGTTTGTTAATTTCCACCAATCAAGTCATCTTTAAAAACAATTATTTAGTTATTGTTTAATAATTTAATTACACAAACCACAAAACTAATATCCTTTTTTGTACAATACATTTTTTTTTTTTATTAAAATAGTAGATTATCAGACATTTATTGGTTATCAGCTATAACATGACAAATAATTTCTGATTTAATGGTGTCTGCCAGAATTTTAATATCAGTGAGTCCTTATTCTGCCTTCATAATGAATATCAACAATAGAATCATTCTCCTAAGGCATACGAGGAGAAACATCTGGGATGAAGTTGATACTTCAAATGAAATGAAAGATTTCCATTAACTGAATGAGCAATATTGTTATCCTCTGGGTGTATTGATGGAGTCTAGCAAGTATATAAGCACTACAAAGGTTACAACAGACAAGTTCAAGCGCACAAACACACACACTAACAGAAAGAAAAGGGCATTAGTCAGATCCTATATTCTCGAAGTGGCTGTGTTCCCTGCAGACACCTCTTCCCCTACCCTTGAGTGCTAATAAAATGACGTGAGGACGCGTCTGCTGTGCAGGCAGCGTGAATTCACAGCCGGAGAGCAACCGATGAACAGCCATGGGTGTTTTTTCCTCACTGTGTTCCTATTGGATTGCGTGTGTACAGATGTCTGAGTGTGTTCAAATGCGAATTTGCTTTTGCGTCTGTGACTCGTGAATGCAGCTGTTCATCTCCTTCTCCTGTGTAAACATGTTGTTTGTGTTAATATTTGTCTCCGAATGAGTTGGGATACGAGCGTGCGCACATGAGGGAAAGGTAACTGCGGCAGTGATAGTTCATCTGGCTGTTAGCTCAGGCATGGGGTTTGTGATATATGGTTATGGCCGTTCATTGAGAGCCAATTAGGCCTCCTCTGTGTTTGAGCACTGTGGAATCCCATAATGCACTACTCTCCAGAGCACCCACGGCTGCCTCCTTCAATGAATAAAGAACAGGAAATAGAATTCTCAACAGGAGGATTTGGTAGCTCATGTTTACTCACTCGTCACAGCAACAGTAAATGAGCAATGTTCTTCTCCTCTGTTTGTTTCACATAGATAACAAGCCATTTTCTATGGATCCACTGATCGTCATCTTCTCAAACCACAAGGCTCGTTCCTACAAGCACATCTGAGTCCTGCAAGCAGGTAATTTGTGTTTAATTTTCATTTTTGTCCTTGCTTTTTCATTTTGAATTGGAGTCCAAACTTGTCCAGGCAGCGCTGGCTGTTAATCACACCACAACCTTCCTGCTTTAATCTGCCATTGTGATTTGCAAAAGGAGGGGTGAAAAGAGACCAGAGGATCTGCTGTTATGCAGAATCAAGCACAGGCTTTTATCCTTTCAACGCGACAACAATTGTAAGACAGTCTGACCTCTTTTCTGATGCTGATTAGCGTGGTATTTGAGCTGACATTAAACATGGTGCAGTAATTATGCTAAAAGGTAAAAGAGAGGTAAATGCAGGGAAGAGAGGCTCTTCGTTCTGATACACTTTATAAAGTGTGCGGTCGGGTTAAGTGGTGGACTCCACCGATATGCAGCGGTTTCCAGATAAGGCATTAGCATTAAAGTAAGAAATCTCTATCTATGCAGCCATTAAGGTTTCCATAAAAGCAGTTTTGTGAGATCTTGTCTCACAGCATTGTTTCAAAACTTTGCATCAAGTTCAACGGTGCAGTAAACGGCTCAATACCCGGAGCAATTCATTAGCAGTAAATGTGCAGTTATAGCCTGCGTTTTAAAGGAAGTTGCTAAAATAATCTAGTATATGCTGTGAACTAAAAGATGAAATATTAAGTTTAACGCAATGACTGTTAGTTTTGCTTTTTTCTTTTGAGGGGCCCTGTGGCAGTCCTGGTTCAGAAAAGGCATCAAAATCCAAGAATGAAAGAAATAAAAAGTGCTTTTACAGCTTAGTAGTTCCTTGGTGGTAGATAAAAAATGATATGTATATATTGTTGTATAATATTTATATTAATATGCATTTAAAATATATATTTTGTGTTGTTGTTGTTGTTGTTATTATTATTTATAGAAATATAAATTATTATTACTTTATTATCTGTTTAATAAACCATAATAATAAATTTGTGATTTCTCGAACCATTAACACTTTTTACATACAACTTTAATGCATTTATTACTTTTACATATAAAAGGCATGATGCTACGATATTAGCAACGCTAAGATCAAGCGTTCTATTAAAAGGGAACACAGTAGCAAAATGTATAAGTGGAATAGAACATTGCCTAGATGCATAATGCATGTAAGTACACTAGACTCAAAAATCTCAAAAAACCTTCAGTTTGAATAGACTTTACACCTCTAGACATTAACAGTCCATTTTCATGAGATGCATAGTTCCAATATACTTTTAGCGAACGAAGACACATTTCAAAACATGCATACAGCAGGCTGCAAATGAGATCGAGCTGTGGTGGGCTAATGAATGATAGGCACTTGAAACTGTGAAGAACGATGGTACAGATGTACAGCTGGCAGAGGCAAACACCGATGTGAGTGAACATTAAAGATTCATTCAAACAGCTGTTCCTTATCCAGGACAGCACGATCCACCACCATGTGCTCTGATTCTGAAACAGAAGAGTGCAGGAAACAGGGGTGAAAATTTGACTAAAGCTCAGGGTATTACACAAGCAGCAGAGTCAGCCGAGAGATCTGTCTGCGCACTGTCTTCAGTGATTGAAGGCTTTACCTCATACTGAAAAACTTGAAATCCATGGATTGAGAGTTGAAAACTATGACAGCTGCATTTCAAGATTTTGTGCTTAAATCTGACACACAGTAAAGTTCAGGCTAAAAGTTAGAGGATGAACAGACAGACCATATTTGTGTCTGTTTGTATCTCTGTACAGTTTAACTCTTCTTGCTATATACTTTGACTATTTAGCCAGATATTTGCTATGGAATAAGTCCAGTAAAACGCAGCTCCTTAATTATCATTTTGTAATGCCAACAACTTCTAAGTGACTCTCAGGATTAATTCTCTGACGCCTTTTCTTCTAAATGCTCAAGAGTGTTATTAGTGTGTGTTTTTTTAAAAAGTGCTGTTCTTCAGTAATTTACCAGTCAGTATCAATTGCCTTAGCTAAGTGGTCTTGGCTTCATTTAGGTGAGTAAAGGGCGTTTTGCGTGGTAAACTATAACCACAAGTTCTCAGTTCATTGTCAGTGGGAGAAAGACGACAGAACAGAGGCGGCAATGAAAGCTCGCCAGACTAGCAAACATAGAGATGCAAGATATAAAAAGAGATGTTTTGAAGAATGCGTCAGTGTTTTTTTATCCATTTAATGTCGTTTTGGACCCCTTTGACTTTCATTGAACAGACAAAAACAGTTAATATCGGCAACACTTTAGTATAGGGACCAATTCTCACTATTAACTAATTGCTTATTAGCATGTTTATTATTAACATATTGGCTGTTTATTAAAGCACATATTCTGCATGACCATATTCTACATCCCTTTTCCTACCCAATACCTAAATTTAACAACTACCTTAATAACTACTAATAAGCAGCAAATTAGAAATTTATTGAGGCAGAAGTAGTTAATAGTTTGTTAATAGCAAGAATTGGACTTTAAAATAAAATGTGACCAAAAAATATTCTTTTATATTCTTTTTTCGCCACAGAAGGAATTCATACAGGTTTGGAAGGATGTGAGGATCAGTAAATATGACAGAATTTTCTATTCATATCATGATTGGAAATATTTAATCTATAGTGAATGCTGATTTTTCATATTCTTGCTGGAAATGTTTTTTTTTTTAAATATATATAAGCTTTTTACAACTATGAATATATGTTATTTTCTTCAGAGTGGTTTCTTCATTTTCTTCAGTGTGATTGAAAGTACGAGGTAACTTGAAAATAGCTAACAGTCAATGTGTTTTTTTATAACAAAACATACAGCTTTTATGTGGTTACTTCCTTTCAGAGTAGTCTAAGATTGCTCTCTGTAGTGCTCTATGAGGCACTCACTACAATGAATGCGCGAGCAATTTGCAAATAAATGACTGGCCCCCAATCAAATTCGAGTTCTATTTCATTAATTTGGTTAATTTTATTAGCTATCATTTCCTGTACATGTAACAGATTATTTACATTAATCATCTCATCCAGAGCAGCAGTTAGCTAGTGCAGCAGATGTAGTGGTAACACTTTAGTATAGGGACCAATTCTGACTAGTTGCTTATTAGCATGCCTATTATTAACACATTACCTGTTTATTAGCAGTTATAAACAGGGGTGCACATAAGAGGTACAGGTCCGCATGCGCGACCAAAATTAAAAATGCGCTGTGTAAATAAGTTCTGACAGCGCATTTGCGTACCGACGTGGTTGACTGTTAATGCACAATTACCATTTTAGATCGAAAAACTCTACTGTATAAGATTTCTATTCAAACTGAAACCATAATCTAGGCTACACGCTGCCGTTTTCAAAGCAAAACTGTGATATTTCATTCACTGACGCTTCACTGACGCTCTTCCATCAGCAGCGCTAAACCCGGAAGCGTATAATATTTACTTGCCGGCAACCTGCCAAAATAAAAGCTCGCTGATATTATGTTTGAAAATGATGAAAATTAAAATAATGATAATAATAAAAATATTAGCATTTTATTTTTAAGTTTACTATAGAATAATTGCATTTGTATGTAATACTCCCTTTTTATTTTAAAATAGTATTATCACGCTTGATTATTTAGTTTAGTATTTTTAGTTAGTTATTTTATTAAAAAAAAAAAAGAAGAAAAAAAAACGAAATAAAGTGCAATAATATTATTATCACTATTATTAATTAATTTTTTTATAGTTATATTTTATGGGTCACACTACATGCCATAGCCCGTGTGAGGACCAAACCAAATCTCCAGGTTCTCATATGAGAACCAGGCTGAAAAACTTATGTGCACCCCTGGTTATAAAGCACATATTCTGCATGACCATATTCTACTGTCCAAATCCTATATAATACCTAAACTTATCAACTACCTTACTGTTAATAAGCAGCAAATTAGGAGCTTGTTGAGGCTCCTAAATCGTAGTTAATGGTTTGTTAATAGCAAGAAGTGAACCTTAAAATAAAATGTGACCAAAGTAGTGTATGGAAAAAGCTTATACACAAAAAAAGGTGGCAAGATTGCAAACAGAGATTACTTGTCACAAACTGTAAAATTAATCATCTTATCTTTATCATCTTATCATCTAAATCATGTCATTTGAAAGATTTTTTATTTTTATTTTTTATTTAAACACAAAAGGAGACATTTAGCACAATGCTTGAACTACTGGTTTGAATGAAACAAAAGCTCCCAAATTAAATGTTATTCATAGAGTGTTATTATTCACAGAAAATCTTGCCTTCTGCCCTTTGAGCAACGCAAGGGTGAGTAGATGATGACATTTTCATTTTTGGATGATCTATTCCTTTAATGGTCTCACAGAGTAACATTTACCCTCGCAAAATCACAAAATGACAAATTTAGCATTGAGCGTCATCTGAAACAATATGCTCCTTTTTGCCAGCATAAAACAGGCTCACTGATGGCTTTTCTCAGACTTCACCAGCTATATTAATTTCCAGGATGAAATATTTTGTCCTTTATCCCTAGACCTTGGTGAAAGGAAAAGGCTGTTATCTGTCAGCAACACAACGCACGTACCTCCCTTGCAGAATCTCAGCCACGCAAAATAATCAGCCAAACAGGAGAGCTACTCCCGCTGGAAATCACGGTAATAAGCCCACCGTCCCCTTTCGAAATAACAGCTGGTTATGTTTTTCTAATGGAGAAGCGCCATCACAAGCCGTCGCTTCTCGTTCATCAGCAGCTGTTAGCTGTGACTGGAGGTGCTGAGAGAAATCGGCATAATATTTGTGTGCTGTGTGCAGAACCAGATCTTCTAGAAACGAGAGCTGTATAGAGTTAAGGCCGTGACCCTGCAGAAATGATGCTCCTGTCTTGTCACCCTCACACCTGGATTTTGAGAGGAGGGCAAGGGGTCTGGGTCGGCTTAATAGTGACAACTCTCATGCTGATGATTCTGAGGTGATACATGTGATACGCACCATCTGCCGAGGGGTCAGTCTGCCCTGACAGGGCCTGTTTGAAACATGAACGTGTGTCTGCATGTGTCAGACTGTGCGCTTGCATCCCTCAGGCTAATTTGAGACTGATGGAAGACAGACATATTCTCTCAGACGATAAAACAGTATATGTTGTTGTGTTGTTATTTTTGTCTTCAGCAGAGATGATTTTCTACGTCACTGAGTGTGTTCAAGCGAAAGTTCACCAAAGAATGAAAATTCTGTCATTATTTACTCACCCTCATAGTACCAAACATGACTTTCTTTTATATGATATTTTGAAGAATCTCAGTGTTTTTGTCCATTCAGTGTTGTTTTGTACCCTACTGTATGGAAGCCTGTTTTTGCCATGATATAAAAAAGGTCATTTTTAACTTTTTATCTCACAATTTGGTCTTTCTTTCTCGCAGTGTTGAGAAAAACGTTTGAATTGCGAGATATAAAGTTAGAATTCTGTCTTTTTGTTTCTGCCACGGAATAAAAAAAAGATAATTGCGACTTTTTAATCTCACAATTCAGAATACCAAGTAAAAAAGTATAATTTAAGAGATATAAACTTAAAAAATAAGATAAAGAGTCAGAGTTACCTTGATTATTTTTAATCCTGTGGAGGAAACAAGCTTCCATAACACTGACTAGAGGTGGGCGATATGACCAAAATCTTATATCTATATCTATATCTTATATCAACATAAGATCTATATCACGATATGAGTAATTTTATTTCACAGTAACCATATATATGATGATATAGTTATTTTTGCTTTAATACATCAAAAATATTGATGCAATATAAATTTCATTATTCTTGTCACCAGGAATATTAGACTGCTGTCACTTTAAGAGCTGCCTGGATCCAATATACGCAGCAGCACAACATAACAACACAGGGACCTGCTTCCTCTCCATCAGCACAACAACAAGCAAAATGAGTTGTCTTTTGCTCCTGATTGCATTTCAACATCTTAAAATCACTTGTTTTTAAACTGCAGTGCGGCAAATGATACGTTTTTCTTACCATGTAGCACAGCAACATCACGTGAGCGTGTAACTGTGATAGAGATGATAGTCCAAAATTTTACCAGTTAATCGTATCTACTGGTATATTGCCTTCCCCTACCACTGACAACAAATTTTTGACAAATCAGAAAATTCTAACTGGAAATGTTCTCAAAAATGTTGACAGAATTGCTTATTTATGAGCTTTTTTTCACAGCATTACAGTAGCTGCATACCAGTCTCATTTTCTGCAGAGTGTACAAGCCAGCTTGAAAGTAATCGCTAACAGTCTGCAATGAAGTTTGCTTTCCTCTTTGGGTAATTTGAGAAGCCGCAGGGTGTCTGTCTGCACAATTAAAACTTGGACAAAAGTTAATAAGCAAATTTGTTTTAGTGTTTTATCGATGGGGTGCTTGTGAAGTCAAGCCAGAGCAGCTCCGCTCTCATAAATGATTACATTGTTTATCATTTTGTAAGGTTTAATTCTAACAAATCAGTTCAAAAGGGAAATGTATATAAATAATTACAATTAATTATGATTAATTACAATTATTTAAATTGGCTGACAGTAATAACTGTAGCAGAATTAAATTGCCATCAACTGATCTGTTCGTCCAGCGAACATTCAGTACAAGTTCATATCAACTCTAAGAAAGGATATTTCCGTGGCCACAGAAAATACTTTCCTATTGATGCATTAAAGCATGTAGCGAGGGTCAAAATTGTAATTAATTTGCAAGGCAGAACCAGAAACTCGTGTAATTTGTGCACACAACTTTTATTAACTAAACGCTAACACACATAACTAATCTAAACCAACAAACGAATAAACATACACTCACATGCACATACAAAAGGGGAGCTAAAGTGGATGAATGAAGCCATTAGAGAAACCAGCAAATGCAGTTATGGAAAGATTCAGTTAACCACCTGAGTAAAACCATCAGCGCTGTTTATAACGGGGTCTATAACTTATACTAAACCTCTGTTTCGTTTAGTTAAATGTACGATACTTGCATTGCCTTGGTCGTTGGTGAGTGTCCGGAATGCAGTCTCGGATGAAAGTCTTGATGGTTTCAAGGTTTTGGATTCGCAATCACGTTATTCCGGGTTGAAGAGTGATGAATTCCAAAGATGTCCTGACTCGATGGCGATTTGGAGTTTCTTCCCAGGTAGAAAGTAAAAAAGGGCTAAGAAAGAGATCTGCTGTGGTCCGAGGAGCTTTGGTTGAATGGAAAGTCAAGGCCGGAAAGTCAAGGCTCCAGAAGAGTTCTAGAAGAAGAGTTCAAGAGATCTTCTCAGAATCTAGAAGAACCGCAGACTGGTAGGCGTCACTGATGTGAGAGCTTTGTCTGAGGTGTCAAAGAGCCAATGGTGTCTTGAACTTGAACTTTTGGAGGGAAACTTTTGTCTTTTGGAGGGAAACTTTTGTCTTTTGTCTTTTTTAACTTTTAGAGGGAAAATTTTACGACTCTTCATCTCTGAACAGGGTAATTTGCATATGAACTGGTTTGGAAGTTGATATACAAACTATTAAAGATTCTTAGAACACTAATATGTTGCATAGGTGTCAACATATAATATACACTCTCAATTAGATCATCCGAAGACAAATTGATAGAGACCAAACATGGTATGTGAGATAATATTAACTAGTGACCTATCATAAGCATGCATAAAACAGGATACAATACACAAGAACAGTAATAATATACACAATGACCTGAAGATATGTGTGTTCATTCAAAGAAAGGTTTTTCTATGAATTAATTAGAGAAGAGTCCATTTGCATGGCTTAAAGTCACTTTCCTAAGGGAAAATGAGGTGAGTATTGCTCTGCCCGCATTCCTTTGAGCAGTAAAACTAGTGTTATCAGATTGGCTGCCATGGAACCGGGGACCTGGAGTCATCCACAGACATACTAGAACCCAGTATGTGTATTGGGTGAGGGGTCTGTGATTATTTTTAATCTAATAACTAAATGATTTGTTAAATCAAATGAAAAATTGTGTGTCTGATTGGTCCAAATGATACAAATGTAATGCAACACAAGGATCCAAACAGTGCTCCTTCTGCTCGCATGCAACCGTGTAGGCCTGCCCTTAAACAACCTCCATCCCACTATAGGCCAGTTTTAGCACAAACATCCTAACAAGAGCTTTTTCTGACCTCGTTCCCTTCCCCTGTTGTTTTGCAGCGAGTTTGACTCGGCTCTGCTGATGTCATCGAGTTTTCCTCAAACAATGAGGCACGGAGAAGACAGGAGACAGCGGAGAAAATAAGAAACAAAGAAATCCCACGTGGCGTCATTTCACTTTTCAAACCGATGAGCCTTGCTTGCTGCCCTCTGCTTGGAAAGAGTCAGAGAAAGAGCGAGATTAATGTAGATCATCTGTCATCACCTGGCAGCTGATCAAAAGATCTCATTGGCAGACAGCATTCGAAAATCCACTGGAGCTTCTTTTTTCTCACTTGGAGCTGTAGAGGCAGTTTCTCAGACACACATGCACTGGGTATTGGCTTTAGGCGTGTAGGGAGAAGGGAGAGAGGCGTGAAATGGCACTAGCATTCCTTGGAAAATTAAAAGCAAAAAGAGAGTGATGTTGAGACACACTTATGTTTTGAGACATCAGGGAGTACGGTTTGTGGCGTGCCGAATGTAGATCCCAAAGCAGGGGATTTGGGCAGAATTTGAGCGGGGTACAAGGGTAGGGAGAAGAAGGAGAGAAAATCGTATTCTTCAGAAGAGCGAGAGAGAGACTCTTGTTCTTTGTTGCAAGAGCTGCACCCCAAGGCTTGTTGCTGTGCTGATGGAGAGGAAGCAGGTCCCTGTGTTGTTGTGTTGTGCTGCTACGTTTTCACTCCTTTTTTTGTCTTGTTATGCATTTATTTTCAATTTTCTTCTCTTTTTTCACCTTGTGAAGAGAATTGCCCAAGCAATTTTTTCAGGCCACAATTAAAAGTGTGTTTCACAGTTCAGTGCATCTTTTGACAGGCAGGTATTTAACATAATTGGCAATTCAGAAATCAGCTCTGGCGTGCTTAAATGTTTGGTTTTAAGAGCTAATGCTATACCGCATACTCAAATATAGCAGCATTATGTATACAATTGCTACAGTAAACTTTCTGTTTGCATATGGCAAGAAATTCCCAGTAGGAATAGTTTCCCCAGAAATAATAATTCTGTCATCATGTTGTTCCAAACCAGAATGGAATACACAAAAAACCTTACCAGCAGCTCCAAAAAGGACCAAGAAAAGCACCATAAAAATGGTCCATACAACTCTTGTTTTATTTCAGTACTTCTGAAGCCATATGAGAGCTTTGTGTGAGGAACCAAATTAAATTTAAGTCAGTATTCACTGAAAAACGCCTTGGCTGTGACTTAGAATTCAAATTTGGCACAGCTTTGAGAATGTGACGTTTGGTTATGAAAACCAAATGAAGTCAGTGATGTCCAACCTGCTGCACAGACAATAATTATTTTGAGAGGTGATTTTACTAGTGACTAATGACTTAAAATGTTGCGTTCTTTGCGAAACTGTCTTTTTGTGTGGCTGTTTATTATTTATTAAGCATATATAAATTCCTTATTCTGAATGACCATATTTTAGATCCCTTAATCCAACCATGCTTACTGTTAATAAGCAGCAACTTAGGAGTTTATTGAGGCAAAAGTCATAGTTAGTAGTTATTTAATATTGAGAATTAGTGCCCAAACTAAATAAATAGAGCAATATTTTATGTATAAATAGTACGGAATGACATGAGCGTTGGTAAATAATGTCAGAATTCATGACATTTTTGGTCGAAATGCTTCTTTATCTCATTTTGGCACAGTTAAAATATTTTCCCTTTTGTATCTTTGGAGTGTATTTGCTTAATGTGTTTATTCTACAAATCGAGCCATCTCAGAGGAAACACAGTTTGAAGTCATTTGGCCTAACCTTACACTGACATTCAAATCTGTATGCTGGAAAATGCAGACACCTGACCAGCGAGAGTGCCTCGTATGAGAGTGCCTCTTCTCACCTCTATCTGCAAAAGTAATTATGGCAAACCACTGAGCGACGGCACACTGGATTGGCGAGAAGGATGCCAATAAAGGTCATGAAAATATACACATCTCTCTTGTTATGGAGGAGAGGGTACCGTTTCCAGTGGAGTGCTGATGCTCAAGGCCAGGAATTCTCCTTTACCTCGCCGGTCCCCCAGCAGATGCTGTTCCTCTGCGCAAAACCCTAAATTCCCCTGAGATGAGACATGACATGAAGCGAGAGACAGAGCTTCAGTGAGGATCATGGGGTGAGAGGAAGGTTGCTGAGACATTGTGGAAAGAGCATGGAAGCAAGGGAGAGGGTGAAAGTGTAAGAGAGACAGTGTGTATTTTTGTGTGTGTTAGAGGTGAGAAAAGAGACAAACTGTCAGGTTTTGGTGGGACAAAAGCTGTATGGGTATGTGCAGCAATGAAACAGGTAGCCCTACAAATTATAATAATGATTGTTTAATCAGAACAGTGATTTAATTTAGATGAGTTAATATGGAGTTTCCTACTTTCGTTTTATTACTTGATTAAAGCTGTGTTTCTCAACCCCGGAGGTCCACAGATAGTGGACCTAGTGTTCTGTGGTGTAATTGCAAGGGGTCTGTCGAATCATTTTTTTAAACTATCTGATACCATAAATGTCATGAAAGTATTAATATAGTAGTTCTCAACCTGGGGACCTCAGCAAATTTCCAAGGGAGCTGCAAGATGACTTAATAATATAGACTATTGTAAATAATAACTTTTAATAATGCACAAAAAAAACCCAAAAACATGCACACCATGAACATTGATATCATATTTATTATTTTAGTTTTCTCCCCTCAATAACAGTTGTTTTTAATGAAGAAAATAGGGTTACACTTTATTTTAAAGTGTCCTTGTTACAGTGTAATGATACATTTAAGCACCAAGTAATATTAATTAACTACGTGTACTTAATATGTGGTTAGGTTTTGGAAAAATACAAGAGCTCCCCCCAACCTAGCACCCATCTAGGGTTACTTGCATGTAATTATGCATAATTTATTGTTATTATAATAGTAAGTACATGTAACGTGTGACAAGGACACCTTAAAATAAAGTGTTACGGAAAATAGTTCTTGAAACATCTGGAATCATACAATGAATCACAGTTAAATGGTCTTAGTGGTTTGTGTTATAATTGCAAGGGGTCATTTAAATACTTTGATGGAATATATTAGATATCAGATTTTTATTTTATTTTTTCAAATGACCCTGTGCATTTAAAATATTAGATTTACATTTATGCATTAAGATTTATTTAAGTTTTATTGAACATAATTTACAATAGAGGTCAAAAGAATTAATCACAAAATCAACAATATTCATAGTATACAATGCCATGTTTGATAGAAAGCTAGGAAACAAGCTAAAGCAGAATGGAAATGCTAAAAAAGGGCCTTAGTTTTAGGTTGTGGCGTGGTTGGTTGGTAGGGAGAGTTTAAGTGCTTGCGGAGAGATTTGTCTTCAGATGCTTTTTGAAAGTTGTGATGGTCTCAGCAGATCGAGCAGAGTTTGGAAGTTCATTCATCAGAGAGGATCAGCGAGGGTGAAGGTTTTGGAAAGTGACTTGGTGCTTCATTGTGAAGGCCCAGCAAGGTGCCACTCATTCAGTAACCGCAATTGGAGGGAGCATACATTTATAGAAGCGTATTGAGGTGCAATTTCAGTGGCAGCTTTGAAAGCCAGAGTCAAAGCCTTAAATTTGATTCTGGCAGCGACTGTGGAGTAAATCAGGAGAGGTGTGACGTGGGTCCTCTTTGACTGATTGAAGACCAGACATGCTGCTGTGTTCTGGATCATCTGCAGAGGCTTAGTCACGCTGACTGGAAGGCCGGCCAATAGAGATCCGCATATATCAGATGTTTTTATATATATTTTAAGTTGACCACTTGAGGTGTCCAAAAATGTCATATGTCGTAATATCTTAATACTTTTATGGCGTATGTGTTATGACATATGACAAAATACGGCATAATTGACCATGTAGCAAATGTGTTGTGCAAATATTGGGATGTTTTGCATAGGTAGAATTGGATTTGGTTAATAAGCATATTCTACTTTGCAGTGGGTTGATGGTAATTGAATGAATGAATGAAATATGCTGGGAGTACAGAATTTCCTTGAACAGTGTTAAGAATCATTTGATATAAGTACTTTTGCATGACTAAATTTGTCTGTAGTACAAATGGCTTTGAATAATATCATGAACATTGTATGGCCTTTTATTAGGCGAAAACTTTTCTTCGTTGTGTTGATCATTTTAGAAGAGGATTCTGGTCTTGCTAGGCCACAGCACACAGTCACAGTGAGTCTGTCTCTACTCTGACCTCTGGCATCTACTAGATGTTGACCTCCAGAGTGTGGGGATTGACCGGGCGGGCTGCCCAAAACCATCCGGCTGCTGGCTGGCCCTTGCCCAAGGAGACTCGATCCAACGGATTATCCACCCAAGCCCCAGCGCCAGCCAGCCCTTCAGACGCACTGACTGGAAAAAAACAGCCTTTCTTGCTATGGGCCAGTCTTGGGGGATTGATTGTTTAAATGAAGTGCTCCCGGGGGTTGGGCCTTTGCAAAGTAGGGCTCATGGACCGACGGAGGACACAAATTTAGCCAACTGCTTAAGAACGGTTATTAACAACTGAATGCTCTGGAATACATCAATCAAACTGTAGTTTTACAGTAACCATTTTCTCACCTTCATTTGCTTTTAAAACTGTATGACTTTCTTTATTCTGTGGAAAACAAAAGGAGATATTTTTATATGTCAGTGTTTTTTTGGACCCCTATGACTTTCATTGTGATCAAAAACAGTTTAAATATTTTTCAAGATGTCTTTTTTGTTCTGCAGAAGAAAGAAAGTCAAGCAGGTTGTATAAGTGATGACAGTATATTCATTTTTGGGAAAATATCCCTTTAAAGATGCTATTTTGTGGGAATAAATAAATCCCAGTAATAGTTATGTCTAGATAGGTTTGCTGGTCAGGAGTGATGAGTTTATTCAGATTTGGAGAGAAAATTGTATTTTAATTGGTTTTGAACAAAATATTAATATTTAATTTAGATTAAATGTACTTAGTTTTGCAGAAAGGTGAAAAAAGGGCCCTCCAGAAAGTATTAGCTTGAGACTCCTTAGGGATTTTTAATGAGCTACCCAGACCACACTAAAACACGAAAGCCTATCAATCTATAAATTATATCAATTATAGCCTCAAAATTTGCATTTCAAAATCTGTTTTCAATAGCACATTTAAAATCTTCCTCAGATGTGCAAAGCAGCTGATGCTAATAGATTCTGAAGTATATCTAATTAAGATAATGAGAGCTTTGATGTCCCATGTCAGAAAGTACAACACCACAGCTGAGCAACTATATACACAAAAAAGCGGCCGATCCATCTTCCCATGAAAACAAGTCCTTGTGCAGCTCATTTCCCCTACCGTCAACTAAGTTTCTTCAGGGAAAATGAGAAAGGTTTGTTTCAGAGAAAGAGGTCATGACTACAGCTCCTCTCCATATTCATTTGACCTCTCTTTCTTTAGATCCGACTAGAAGAGCGCTGCTACTGTACAATGAATATGCAATAGCCCTCTCTCACACGCTGCACTGTCCTTCATGGATGATAAACAGACTGCAGAAATTCATTTACATTTGTATTGACAAGAGATTTCTCCAATTTAATCACCTTATTTTCTCATTTGTAGCTTTCCTCAAAGTCAGCCTACTTTCCACTGATTTTTTTTTTTTTCAAGCTGCCCCATTTCCATTTAAATTGAATAGGACACACGTCTTAATGTGACAGATATTTTTTTAAATGGCCGTGATGGCTTGAACAAATCTCAGCATCTTTGGGAGTTCACAAGAAATGCTGGCGCCACACTTTTTCTATTTGCTTTGTAATCCGGGCGGGTTAATGTGTTTTCAATGAGCTGAATTGAAATTTCTTGTCTATGTAATGACACATTTTCCTGAAAGTGTCTTGGAACTCAAGTGTGACAGTTTTGACTGTCATGTGCATCATTACTGTTAAAGTGTGTAATTTCTGAATCATTAGCATCGCCAAATGACTGTTTTCAAGTAGGTTTCCCCTGAACACACCCCCTTCTTCCACTGGTCAAACCAAACAGATAGCCCCACCTCAAAAGCCACTGTTGCTATGTTGCCTGCAGTGTTTATGCTTTTTATGGTAAATGAATCTACAAATGGCTTATTTACAGTTATCTGCAACTGAAATGGCAGATAGTATTGTAATGCTGGAAGAGAATTACACACTTAGCTTTAACCGTGAAATTACTACATTTATAAACCGTTTAGAAAAAGATTACAAGCATTCTTTCACAGTACTCACAGTAGAAAACCTGGAATGCCTCACCTTGATGTTTAATGCACTTTTCATGTTTTCCCACTAATATGTGACCCTGGACCACAAAACCAGTCATAGGGGTCAATTTTTTTGGAATTGAGGTTTATACATAATCTGAAAGCTGAATAAATAATCTTTCTATTGATGTATGGTTTGTTAGGAAAGGACAACATTTGAGACCACTATTTGAAAATCTGGAATCTGAGGGTGCAAAAAAATCGAAATATTGAGAAATTCGCCTTTTAAGTTGTCCAAATGTACTCCTTAGCAATGCATATTACTAATCAAAAATTAAGTTTTGATATATTTACAGTAGGAAATTTACAAAATATCTTTATGGAACATGATCTTTACTTAATATCCTAATGATTTTTGGCATAAAAGAAAAATCAATAATTTTGACCCATACAATGTATTGTTGGCTATTGCTACAAATATCCAGGATCACATATATTAATACATAGGCTGACATATGCATGTTAGTTTTATCAGCCAAGCCATTACATAACTGATTTATTTTTTATACAATATAGTGAAATAATATTACAATTTAAAATTACTATTTTATAATGTAATTTATTCCTGTCATGGCAAAGCTGAATTTTCAGCAGCCATTACTCCAGTCTTCAGTGTCAAATGATCCTTCAGAAATACAAATATTCAAATATTAAAATGTTAAATAATTTTTTCTCTTTTAAAATATACTTACGTGAAGAGAAGGCAGCCACGACACCCTGTTCAAGATGTTCCATGTGTACATACACAAATTGTCAGCGTTCACTAGACTGGACCTCCAAGTACGACCGAGACCATCCGCATGTTTTTGAGGGTGACGGAGCTTTTATCGTTCCTAAATGTGCCAAAATTAGTCGGAGGGAGAAAAAGGAAGCTGCCTAGCTTTTGAAGAATTAATAAGGCTGTCTCATTTAAATGTGCACAGCGTCTGAGACAGCCTCTGAAAGTCCCAGTTTTACATTTTCTTGACAGTGCCTTTGATGAGCGCTGATAACGTACAGCAGCTCCCAGGGAGCCCACATCTTATAATAAAGAGTTTGGTGGCAGAGACGAACTCCGCTGATCCAAGCTATGCATTATTATGTGTCTTCCTAGCAGAAAAGCAGCTCCCATTTATGCCTCCCACTATTTTTACACTATTTTTGTTATTATTGCTTAAAATTATCCGATTGTTCATATGCCAGCATATAAGAACATACTGCTTTTGTTCTGCAGACTTGGTTTATGTGAGTGACGGTATTTAATGCCTGTTTGGTATCTGGCTTTTACATTTAAGATTCACCATATTAGCACGATCTTCTGTGCAACCGTTTTACAAAAACATCCTAAGCATCTTTCCTAAAAGCGAGTGTTGAGAGATGAGCAAAATCACCTCTTTTAAGAGTAGCAGGTCAATAAAGATGAGTTTAAAGGGCTTTTCTGCCTTTCGTCATTGGCTTATCCTGCATCCTTTCCACTCAAATTGCAAACCAGCTCATGTATCAGATGGCTGCACATGGACTAGGTAGGCCTGTGACCCATTTTTGAAACACAGCCTTAGGCAACGCTATGCATAGATAACATGTATGTTCTCACCTAGGTTACTAAAAGTGTGACATTGATGAGGAGAGAGTGTGAGAATAGAGTAAAATCCCAAAGGCTGGTCATTCACAGCCAGGGGTCAGGAACTGGATGATTAGTGCCTCTGCTGGTATAGATGCCATAACTACGCTATCATGACTTGTCTGTTGACAACAGTTCAAAAATAACATTACTAGATTTTTATTTTTTATTTTGGAGTAACATAAATCCCATGCATTTCATTATATTATAGTAGATGTTTTACCAGTATCTATCTATCTATATGAAGTGAGTATACAAAATTATATATATATATATATATATATATATATATATATATATATATATATATATATATATATATACATTATTTAATAATATGTATTCTTAAATAAGGCTGTGCATTTCCCAGTTGCTTATAAGAATATTTTCAGACATAATTATATATTTTTGTTGAGTTTTGCTTTTGGATATTTAAACATTATTAAAGACTGTTTCATTGTGGCTGCGTTGTACCCCAACAATTGCTCTGTATATTTGTATTTTCTAAATTTCCCATTAATTTCCTATGGCACTCATTTCTGACCACAAATGTCTAAGATGTGAAAGATGTGATAATTCTTTTTTGTGTTCATATAGCAGGTGCAAGTAGACCTCCACAGGGTAAAGCGAGTCATGTTGTTCTTGGCTGTGTATTTCTGATGATCATGCATCAGTGAGCAGCTGCCTTTGAGATGAATGAAAAATCTTAACTGATAGTTTTCTCTATGTATTTTTGACCTCCATGGTCACAGTGTCTTTTAAGGAGGCTGCAGCGGAGGCGATAGGGCAAGGAACCGCTCGCAGCTCAGTCAGCAGAATGCAATCAAGTGTATAACAGCAAGCACCACGTTAAATGTGCAAGCTGCCCATAGTGATCTATGTTAAATTACCCTGGACATGAAGAAAAGCCTTCCTTTTTACAGAATCTCAACTATCAGGCTGAAGTATTAGGCTATTTGGATTATTAGGATAGGATATTTGTCCTCAACACTGGCTGGGGTGGAGGTAAATGATAAACGTAACTATATCAGTGTTGTACAGGGGTAAACACATTCAGAGAAATAGGTTTTCACCACTATTGGGGGTTGAAATGAATTTTCATTCAATGTTCTTATGCTTCCCAGGCAAAGAGCTAAAAATAAATGTGAGACTTTGTGGAGAGGGGGAGTTGGAAATGAATTTCAAATGCAGCAGTAGTGGGAAAGAGTGTATGTGTGTGTGTGTGGATCTCACATTTCTCTTTCAGACTGTGCTGTAGTCTATGAGCTTTGGATCCATCCACACAGTGTTCGGCTACAGACAGCTAGCATTTCATACAGTCTGCAATTTCGGTCTTGCTAAGGTTGCTTCTTTCATTCGCCAACTTGTCTATTCCCCTCCATTTCTTATCTATACCGTTGCCTGGTTATATTTCATTGATGTTGTTTTCATGAAGTCCTTGATAAACATTGGTTTATTTCCCAACAGATGCTGCAGTTCATACCCCTTCCCCTTCCCAAAGAATCATCATTTCTTCAACCTCCCTCCCAGGGCTTTTGAATTATAAAAACTGGCATTTAAAGCGAAAAATCTCTTGGACTACAGATATTGTACTGTACAGATGGCCATAACTCCAATTAGTATGCTAAATGCTTGCACAAACCGACAACTTCTCTCCACGCTAAGAGTGCCCAGTGTGGCATTCAATCTCCCCATGCAATCATCACAACTGCTCTTTGATGTAGCTAAAGGGATCAACAGTGTGACGCAAGGCCCCTTTTTGAACCAGCACTTCCCTGGAGTGCTAATGAAACAGCAGGTCTGCTCCACCCTGCCGAACCCTCTGTGGGGTCTCTTTTTGTACGGTTCTGGGGCCGTGGTGGAATCTAAACCGAAGTGACACTTATAGGCAGGGCCAAATGGAGAGATGGAGGAACGGGCTCTCACAGGGAGAGGAAACCTTTGAATAGGTAGATTGACAGGCAGTGATCTCTGCGGAGATGGAAAGTGCGTGTACTTCTTTTGTGGCAGCGAGGGTCAGGAGTAGAGCATTGCAGCGTCGGCAGAATGGCAGCGGTTAGAAGTGACACACTGTCAAGCATTTCGCTACACCTCTGTGGCGAGAGCAAACACAGCTGGCACCTCGCGCAGGATGCTAATTCCTGCAAGCGCGGGGCCTTTGTTCCCAATGTTTGTTTTTATTTGGATGGCATGTTTGACTTGAACACCAAATGGCAGGGTGGAATTGCAACCACTTTTACTACTGCATTCACAAACAGGCATTGCAGAAAACACATATGGCTTCCTACATTAATTTCATGTAGTTTGTCTTTCCTGTTACGCAGTACCTTTTGAGCTCTGTAACTTTAAAAAAGCTGAAGGGAGTTTTAATATAAAAGGTTATATAAGACTTATTCTGATCAAATTTTGGCACTTTTTAATACCTCTTTAACCCTTTTTAAATATTAGATCGATCTTTAAAATTGCTAATAATTTCTTGTTATATGTAGGCTTTAACAAGACAAAATAACAGAAGTCTGTAAAATACAGCCCGATGTACAATGTTAATATGAAGAAATTTTCTGTATTGGTTTTTCACGTGTTTTAGTGAATTATGTATTCCATTTTGTTGTGTTGTTGTGCATTTTGAAATGTCTGTAAATGGAAAATGCACTGGTAAATTTCTGCAATGATATTATCTGTTTTTCTAAGGTGAGTACACAATTTCAATATGAGACAATTTTAGTACTGAACATCAAGATTTATGGCCACAACTTGAAAACAGGATTATTAGTTTAATCGTAATTTTGTTGATGAGAGAAGAATAATATGATTTTCATCTTTAAAAATTGTGTATATTAAGACATAAGCTATACGATGAGAATATAAAGTACTGCATGTCAGGAATCACTCCTATAGATTCTAGTTTTGCCTGAGGGAATGACCACAATTTTTAACTTGCATGTAATAAAAACATCATGCAGTTATTCATTTATCTAGGAAGCTTTATTTGTCCGGGACCCCAGCCAAAGCCATTAGGAATCATGAAAGCGTTGTTTCTTTTCTTTTTTTTTCTTCCATTTCCACTCATTTAACATTTGGTTATTGATGCCCACAGAGCGGTGTTATATAAACCCATCACTTTATGCCACATAATCAGTTCTCCTCTGAGATTAATTACTGTGGATGTCCTGATTAATTAAGCATGGAAGCGAAGAATTGTTGTTTGGAAGCAACAATTCAAGGTCAATTATTTGAAATAATTGTGCTGAGAATGACCCAGTGATCGTTAAAGAAACTGGGGGGTAAAAAATGAGAGATATTGTTGGTAAAACAATGATCCATGTGCATTTCTGTTCCTATAGCTCAACGGGTAAAGCATTGTGGTGTCAACGCCACAGTTAGTAGTTAAATTCCCAGAGAAGGTACATACTGAGACAAAATATGTTTGGAAATGTATATACTGTTAGGCTAAACACACAAAAATGCATATATGATACACAAGACATTCTGGATATCTCTTACAGTGAATACAGGGTACTTCTGAATGGTGAAACTCACATAATCTTTCTTGTTTCTTATTTGTTGGTCGTTTTTTTCCATATCAGTGACCATGCCAGGACAGCGCAGTACTCAGAACTGAATTGTGAATGACTTAAATTCTTACTAAATTTTTCAATTCTTCAAAATCAAGCAAATAACAATTTTTTTATTTGAATATTGGTCGAGACAGAATTTCAACGCTGACAACGTTAACTTTTCTCAACCTAGGTAGAGAAACACTTTGTTTCCTCGAATGCCTTACTTGTGTTGAATTTCTTTGAATTGCAGTTCAGTAAATCCCTTTCCTGTCATTCCAATTCAACTTCCTGTCAGCATAGCCACTGTAATTCAAATTCACACTCACGAACCAAAAAGGGCGCTAGCTCAATTCTGAATTTTGCCCAAGCGTGGCTTATGCAATTTCCTCATCCCATTTTTGATGTTACACCCTAATGGCAGACGCAAATGCATTCATAAAATCCGGCACAGAAAGACAAGTCTGCCACAGTGAAGAATGAGTCATTTAGATTTACAAAGCATAGCTAAATACGATCACTGTTTGCAGCGAGCATGTGTACTCATGCGCTTCTGTGTATTGTCCCTGTGTGACAGACACTGTGTGAGAGGGCATGGACCTGTCAATGCTCAACACTGTTATCAGTCCAGCTGCCACCAAATAATATTTTCATTCAAATGACAAAATCCATTACCCGAACTCGGGGCTCTAGCGAGAACATTTAATGGCACAATTAAACTCCAACTGCCTAGTATCTATTGAGCAATTAACCTTTGATAAACCAATTAATGTTTAGCGTTTGATGACAGAAGTTGGGCCTGGAGGAGTCATATTGGAGTTTAATGGAACGACTCCCAGTCCGAGATTAGTTTAGCGCAGCTATAAAATTGTCAGAATTCCTTGTTTTCTGCTATATTGATTCTTTTGTGCTGAGCCATCGCTCAGCTTTGCAGATGAAAAAGGGAAAATTACCAGAAAGCATGCGGGAGAACAGAGGAGCTGTCAGTTATTATAAAGCCGAGTTCGATGAATTATTGATAGCAGTGTGAACATGTCTCCAGACACTGCTTGATTATTTCCTACATGATGTGCAAATGCTAGTTTCCTTTGATGTTTGTTGCTTCATTGTCTCTGGCATCTTCCTCTCAAAGATGCTACCTCTCAGGTCACTATGGAGACCGTCATCACACAAACATCGGCAGACCTCCTGAAATACTGGCTCTCCAGCTGCCATCCTTTAATGTGGTTGTTGTGGCTATAAAATAAGTATAAACACGTCAAGAGGATTTACCACCTGTCTGGAGGGCTGGTTAATGTGCGTTTTCTGAGATCCCAGGGGATCTCGACAGAGGATAGAGGTTTGATATCTGTTCTTGCTATCATGGCGCGGTTGAACATTGTCACGTTGTCATCTCAGGCCCACCGCGGGTCATCGTCGGCCTGTCATTTATCATCAGTAACGCAACTCAGACGAACCGGACAGTGCCTGATCCCATTTGCCATTAGCAAAGCTCCACGCATGAATTTATCTTCTCTTAGTCTCCAGCAATATCATTTTCCCCAGCTTGACAGCCCTCAAGCCTCCCGAATGCAATAATAAAGAATTGATTATATTCTTTATGGAGCGCAGAGGGCCCAAATGTGTTTTGTGTTCCTTCTCCTATCAGCTGTAATGAAAAAGGAAAAAAAGACAGAGGTGAGTTGATGAATGTTTGGATTGCGAATAGTTTGCGAAAGCTTTACATTACCATCAAATACCATCAGTCTTCTTGCTGAAATATCCTCGGTGACAGACACCAAGACACTAGGCTTGCAGACAGTGGATCTTGTCGCTTATCGATAAAAACAGAATAGGGAAAAATATACGGCAGTCTATGTTTTGCGCTGTAGCATATAATGAATTGAGAGTCTGGCTGAAAACGTGTTATTGTGGAAGGCCTCTCACGTATTGATGTAGGTTTTAATTTCCTGCTCTCCCCACGTTTGCCATTAGCATCTGAGACGATACAAGCGTTTAATGAAAAACACCCCCCTCCCTCCTCCAGACTAAACTGTCACGGCAAAATAATGAAGCACACAAAGCACCAGGAAACTAATAAACCTCATATTTCTTTTGACATCAACATGAAATCATATGAAAATAATACTTGCGAAAAAAGACTCTCGCCGTAACACCACCTCCATGTTGTTTTTGTGAGATGTGGAAAACGGAAACACCGATACGGTGAGGCAATCATTGGCCTGTATTATCCTTGAAATGAGCTTAATTCTACCCTGGTGTGGGACATTTTATCAGACCTAATGAACAAGGGCTGTCATGTGCGTCAGCCACCTCAGTGCTTTAAGATGACATATCATCACTTAAATCATTAGGGGTGAGATTTGAGGAGGTGGTGTGAATTATGATATTTTGCCAGTTCGTCATAATCATCACACGCTAGAACATTTGTCATCAAAGCCCATCCCATAAAAATCCATGAACCGTTTTTATAATTTATGCCTGTTCATTTTTAATAATCCATCAGTCCTTGAGAACAAATTGAGAAACCTGATTTGGATTTAGTGAGGTGCGATAAATTCAAACGGATGGGGGGATGATATATGTTTTGAGATCTTGTTAATTTGAAGGTAGTTCTTCATGCAGAGCCGACGTTGTGTAGAATCAATAATCGGTGTATGTCAAGATGTTGAGTGATGTGCATTTGAATGAATTCGATTATGGAACGATTCAGAGAGACAACAATGCAGTTTCATGTTGTCATAGCAAATAAAATGAACGAGCTTTCAATGGACGTCACCATGGCACATTCTGTCAAATGATTACCTCACATTTACGTAAATATGACTAACGCTGCCAATTTGCATATTCGGTGTGAGAAAGCCTTAAGAGGGGGAATTAAATCAGCTACTATAAAAAAAAAATGTAAAAACATGAGTATAAGATGGATGTTGCTGTCAGCGCTATCTGATATTTACACAATTAGATTATGTTTTTGTGACAAAATGCAAATTCCTGGTGTGCCAACATGCAATGGCTAAGAGCTCCCACTCAACATCTTTGCAATCTGGCAGGCTGTCCTGCTTAGGGAACGCTTTTCTGAGCTGTTTAAATCTACCATGTCCTGTTTGGCCAGAAACTCATTATGGGCCACCATCTGCAAGTGATGAACAAAATCCAGATTCTCATCTCCTGGCACCCTCCGTTAGTCCTCTGGGATGGGGAAAGAGTTTAGGCATACCAAGCTGTGTCTTTTCAATGTGGCTCAGATCTTTTGTACCAAAGATATGGTGTGTTTGCATTATGCATTCTGAAACCGGTAGCGGCTGACACCATAAATTACAAATTCTGCCCATGTAGGGTTTTTAAGAAGCTCTGGTGGAACAAGCTGGAAGCTGTGAAGTCGACACTGTTATGCATGCATCGTCATCTGCTTCATACAGTAACTTACTGAAGACTCAAATCCAAAGATAATTTCCAAAACATGTATTTTCATTGGTCAGTTTTGGCAACTGTGTGATATAACTATGCTTTTCGTCCCCTTGGATGGTTGCGCTTAGCTGGTGGAACTCGTGGGATTGGACCGCAGAGAGGGACTGGAGGGGAGGATTCCCCTCGGCAGATAAGCAGGATTTGTGTCTGGGAAACTGGAGATTGCAGGCCTGTCTCTCTGAGAATTACAACAGCCACTCAATGCAGCCCTTACTCAAACCTTTGTACGGATCTGAGGGACTCGCGGCGGTGACACATCCTAGAGCTCTTATCACAGGCATTGGCTTGGGTCAGCCGTGTTTTTCTTGTAGAATGGACACAAGAGTCTATTTAGAATTTATAATTTAAATGGATTAATTTCTAGAATTTGTAATTTAAAAATAGAATTTATTCAGAAATTCAGATAATAAAAGATTTATCAACATAAAGTAGAACATCAAAAAACAGTCCTCGTTGTGGAAAGCTAAGCTTCCTTCAAAAAATCGTGTACATTATAGAGTGTATTGATGCATACACAGTCTTCATGCTTTAATCATTTCATTATTATTTTTTTCCATGGTTTAGAGACCTCTTAGGATATTGCATTATATGCAATAAATTATAGAAATGGCATATTCACAACTATGCTATGCTAGACAGACGTTTTGCAGACAGTCCTGTAAGTCACACGCCTTTATCTCTCTCTCTCTCTCTCTCTCTCTCTCTCTCTCTCTCTCTCTCTCTCTCTCTCCATGTGTATATATATATATATATATATATATATATATATATATATATATATATATGCATATGTAAATGTGTGTGCGTCTTTGTGACAAATCAGGACGTAGATTTGTATAATGACAAGGGTATGACATAGGTATTACAAGGAGGTGACTTTTCAGGACATTACCCCATGTCCCCACTTTTCAAAACACTTATAAATCACACAGAATGGGGTGTATTGAAAATCTGAAATAGCACAAAGTTTCCTGTAAGGGGTAGGGTTAGGTGTAGGACAATAGCACATACAGTTTTTACAGTATAAAAACCATTACGCCTATGGGATGTCCCCACTTTTCACAAAAACGAATATGTGTGTGTGTGTGTGTGTGTGTGTGTGTGTGTGTGTACTAAAACTATTGTTAAATTTGTTGATGTTTTTGATGTACTTTTTTTCTCATATTTCTGAATTATTCTAAATAATTCAGCGATTTAATTATCATCATGATGTGTCTTTTTGTATTTCGCCCTTGTTGACAAAAATATTAATAAATAAATAAACCCTTTGTCAACAGACATTTTCAGATGAGATTGCAACTATTTGGAAAAACACATGAATTGGCCACCGGTGCAATAGAGGGCCGGCATTCTCTTGATATCCTCTGAATGTAGTTTGCTGAGGGCCTTTTTTACATTGAGCAGAGTTGTCTTGAGGCAGAGAGGATGTGACAGGGTGCATTAACTTGATCTGTCTCTGTTCTGAAGGATTAAATGGCTATCCTTATACATTAGCCTTGAGCTAAATGGCCATCAGCCCTCTCACATATTGTTCAGTCCTCACTGTCAGCGTCACACGCGTGCATGAACTCTACGCCTGGTGACCGTTCATGGTTTGTTTCTCGACGGATTAAAAAAGAAACAGCTTTCCACACTGTAAATCGATCGCGCCGTGCGAGCGGTAAGACCCTCTCAGATGCTGAAGGGGGCAACCGGATCGATTCCTCTCCCTCCGCTCGACGAAAACAGGGAGACACAAATCTAAATTGAAGTCCCGGGTGATTTACAAAAGGGGGAAAGAAAATGAATCACTGCAGATGTCAGGGTGAACACAGAGATATAATTCAATTACCTAAGTGTGGAATGACATTTGATTTAATCTGAACTATTAATGCCAGGGAGGTCAAGCCAAAAGAAAGGGCACTTGTCTAGTTAGTCGCAATTAGAGTGTAAATCTCAAATGTCTGTAAGGCAGGGGAAAATGTCATTTGCGGAATAACTGGCTAATAACGTGGTTCCCCTCACCTTTGAGTAACCAGGCGGCGCGGAGTGAATCTAAATCATGCAAGACTAACAGTAGAGTCATTCGAGAAATTTGTCCGCCTTTTGTCATGGTTGGATAAGAATTAGTGGGAGCACTCGATGAGTCGGTACAGAGTGCCGAGCACCCACTAATCCTTGTGAACAAACACAGGGAATTAGGAATCTTGGCAAGAGCTTAGAGAGATGATGCTATATGCGCATTGTCATGTCGTTCCCTTTTCGCCTAATCATCCGTGTCACTTCAGGCATCTTAAAGTGGCAGATCGCTTATAACATCTCAGTTTAGATTAAGATTTATGTTCTGGATGATGCACTGCAGCTAAATTACACCGCCGTAGCACCCTGCAAAATTCCGGAGGATGTTCGGATAACTGTACATTAGATATGCGGTTCGATAGCTTATCGATTACGCAGCCTTATGTTCTGCAAAGCAGAACGCGTATTAGACGGCTTTTATCTGCAGGCATAAGGCTCCATCAGACATGCTTTTACTGCCATCTCAAAGGGGCCTCCATGCATGTTATTGTCTTCTATTTTAAGTGACTGCCCACTGGGTGGTGCAGAGAGTGAAATGAGAAGAAGTTTGGAGTCGTCAGGCTCCTGCAGCGCTGACAGTGCGGGTGTGACTGATATTGTGTATTATCTGTCTGTCCAGAAAAACTTTTCACCCTCATGCTCGCACACTTACCCCCAAATTCCAGATCTGTCAGAAGTTATGGCAGTTCTCTCCACCGGAGTGAAATACCAAAGTAATCGGGTACAACTTCTTTCATGTTAGTTAGTTATAATTGGCTGTAAATGAACAGATCAGGGCTGTGTTTGCCTTATTTTTCTTAGCATTTATACATTTCATGAATTATGCATGATTAGATTCTGGTTTTCTCATCTTCAGGCTTGTAATTGCCATCTTCTCTACTGGTTTGTAAATGACTTCACCAAGTCATCAGATAAGCACTTCAGCCAGTGATGTGTTGAGTCTTTGTCAGTTGCTATTTTGTGTCTAATTTCTACATTTTGCATTAGTCACAGTTAATTCTTGGTTGTGTGTAGGAATTTTAACAAATGATTCCAGTTCCCTGAAGCTTCCATTAATGATTTTTTTATTTTATTTTTTATTTAATGTTTATATTTGTTATATGTTGATATTAATCATAGGGAAGATAAATATACACAAAGTTTTAAATGTATTAAAGAATTATTTTAAACAACATACAAAAACATTTTGGCATTGTGGGGATAAAATTTCGGGCCAAACAGCTTATAAATCATACTATTTTATTTTATTTTATTTTATTTTATTTTTTATTTGAGAATGTAAAAATCTAGAATTTTGGGGGGGGTTAGAAGTAGAGTAAGGATTTTTAGGATACAATATAAAGTTTGTACAGTATAAAATCCTGTTAACCCCTAACACTCAGAAAACACAAAACCACAATGTGTGTGTGTGTGTGTGTGTGTGTGTGTGTGTGTGTGTATACTTTATTTCGGGGAAAAACAGAAGTTATTTAAATCTAGCAAAACCTTAAAAAAAACCTCCTTTTGGGGATGTTCCCTTTGTAAAAAAAAAAAAAATGGTATAAAGATAAAGTACATTTTTTTAAATACAGAAAGTTTCTTTTTAGGGTTAAAGCTGGAATACATTAAATGAGTTTTAAAATCTGAACAGATTGGCATCATACACTTGCCAACTTTGTAAATAGATACAGAAAAACTGGGCACCATATACTGAATGACTGAGGATCACACTAACAGACCTTTAAAGTCATTCCGAACACAACAAATGACTGCAGAAACATGTGTCGCATTGCTAGGTGCCGTGTGACAAATGAAAACAATGTGTTCTAAAATCAGCTCAAAATATCAAACATGTTTGATATCATCCGACTGGATGAAATCCCAATTTAAAGCTAAAAAAATCTGTGCAAATCTGACATTATGTGATTTTCTGTGAAATCTGTCTGCTTGGAGAGTAACTGCAAACTGGCTCTGACAATAATCTGGCAAAAGTGCCCAGTGTATTCCAGCCTTTAGGGTATAAACTAGGATTAAGTTATAGTCTTTATAACAAATGTGTGTGTGTGTGTGTGTGTGTGTGTGTGTGTGTGTGTGTGTGTGTGTGTGTGTGTGTGTGTGTGTGTGTGTGTGTGTGTGTGTGTGTGTGTGTGTGTGTGTGTGTGTGTTTGTGTTTGTGTGTGCGCGTGCATGTTTTTGTGACAATTGAGGACATAAATTTGTATAATGACAAAGGTATGACATAGGTATTACAAGGAGTAGGTGACTTTTCAGGACATTACCCCATGTCCCCACTTTTCAAAACGCTTATAAATCACACAGAATGGAGTGTACTTAAAATCTGAAATAGCAGAAAGTTTCCTGTAAGGGGTAGGTTTAGGTGTAGGGCAATAGCACATACAGTTTGTACAGTATAAAAACCATTACACCTATGGGATGTCCCCACTTTTCACAAAAACAAACGTGTGTGTGTGTGTGTGTGTGTGTGTGTGTGTGTGTGTGTGTGTGTGTGTGTGTGTGTGTGTGTGTGTGTGCCCCAATTTTTGTACCAGTAATATATCATTAAAAAAATAAAAGAACTAAGACATTAAATATTTTACAAAAACCTGCTGAAAGACAAAAATCCCATTAAACTTTTGGGAACAAGCTACAAATTTAACAAGTACTCATAAATTGTTTAATAAAGAAAGTTTACTGTCCTTCATGTTAGACTGCAATGTTCCAGTTTGGAAGGCAAAGGAGGTCACTTTCTTTATTAAACAATTTATTAGTACTTGTTTATAGTTGATGTTTTTATTATTTATTTATTATTCATATTATTGGTATTTTTATCTTTGTTTATTTGTCATGTTGGAATCCTTTCTCCAACCTCATGGTGAAAGATGTTGTTGTAGTGATTTTATGCTGGGGATGGACCTTAACATCAGTTTGATAAATACAGGAACCTCCTTGAGGGTAAATAAAAGCTAATGTTTATGTTATAAACATGAACATTAAAAAACTGAACAGTCAGATTATTGGTCATGCTGTATGCCTGATTAAAAGATAATAAGAGATTAGTTTAGGAATCAGTCCTCCCTTAAGTACGGTGTTTGTTTTAAAATATAACATCATCTCTCTGTACATTGTATGTCAATTTTTTAACCTATTTGAGACTATGGTGATGTAATTTTACATTTTATATCTCCTCAGCCTAACGTAATTTGAATGTACATGGCCACAATCCATGATATATGGAAGATAGAGAGGCCTATAGAAAATCCTCACAAAAATGGATGCGAATAACAATAGTTCCACTGCACCGCAAATCTCCAGTATCTTTTCTTTGATGTTCCTCTCTGTAAATCCCATCATTAGGCATTGATTCATGCCATGAATCATAGTGACAATACGCAGCCACATCCACCCTCTCTTAAGGCTGGGAGGCGTTATGACAGTGCATACAAAGGGAGAGATGGAGGTCATTCTCACTCATCCTGAACACAGCACAATACTCGCTGATGCGTTCACAATCTATTCCAGAAATAAAGCAACAAGACAAACTGAAAGCCACTGTTATGTGCCCCCTGTGAGGGCAAGTAGCAAAGCTGTCAGTCAGTGAGGCGGTTAGAGATTCAGCCTTACGGTTTCCACAGGGCTGAAAGGGGGCTTTATAGACAACACTGGGTAAGAAGAGCACCAGAAACTGTGAAAAGTGAAAAGCAATAGTACAATAACATCTGGCACTAATGCACAATTCATGTGAACATTTTTTTTATTCAATTACAGAAGTACAGACCCGTAACTTGCACACATACTAATAATATATACTCATGTGCTTGCATAGTTAATTTTTTAATACTTATTTAATGACAAACTCCATTCAGAATCATAATTCAAAAGTACAGACAAGTAATGTTTCACAATACATCTATCTTATTATGAAGTATGAGAGAGGAAAAAAAATGATAGTCTGCACTAATCATCCATAAACATGAATAAACATGATCTGATTTGCATTAATGAAGTGTGAAGCATGAGTGTACTGAAGAAATCGAAAAAATAAATAACAACACATTGTTTAAAATTAATATTCAAGTAGTCATTTAGCCAAATTAAGTATGTGATAATAGATTACAATACTTCACTGCATTACTTAATATCATTTTTTTTTTTTTTTAATTCACTATATATTGCATAAACAGATGGGACTTGTTTTGAATGTCCGATTAAAGGAATAGCTTACCCCAAAATGAAAATTAATCAATGTCAATATTTACTCAGCTTTAGAAGCAGTGACATTTGACGAGATGTGCTGAACAGCGCCATAGTTGATTTGAAAGCTAGTGAATAATGACTTACAGACATTGCCACTTTCATGAAAAAAAGGAGGTTCTACATAAAAATAACCGCAAATGGGTTTTGAAACGACATGAGATTGAATAAATAATGCCAAAATTTGCTCTTTTTTGGATGAACTATTCCTTTAATAGCACCAATCATAAGTCAATGCCTTCTATCAAAATCATTTTCCTCTCTGTAAATGGAGGTTAAAGACTTCACTCCCAATGCATTCATGTTCATCAGTTTAAGCACGAGCATTAAGCACTACATTGTATGGGTCATAAAGGAAATAGGCTGGACTGGGCTTCACTAATGACTGGAGTTGTTTAGTCCATCTGTTCTGAATTCCTCTGGGTGGCTGTTGATTGTAGGGTGAACAAGAGCGTTGAAGAAAATGTGATGAAATAATGCCATGAGTGACGGCCTGATTGACTGTAATCATTCCCAGGCTGAGCCCTCCACCTCCTGTTGTCGTCGCCTCATGATCTCCTGTAGTTCTGTATCCCCACGACCCCTCTGAGAAAAAGAAAGACATTAAAACTCACTTTTGGACTGTATTTGAATGGTTAATCTGCACAAATTCAGTAATATAGCTCTGTGACAGACCTCTATTTGAGCTTTCTGCACAGTGATCTGACTGAACACGCGGGAACCCTCATCTCCACACACAGCTTTCAGCTCATCCTTACTGAGGGAAAATAGTTGAGCCCCGTTCAGAATACCAAGACATTCCACCACCCTGGAATGTGGAGAGAATATTACATCATATTCTTCTTCTTTTTTTTAAAGGAGTCATTTCATGAGAAATAAAATTTTATTTGATCATCTGAGATATACTGCTTCATATACTATGAAAATATGCTGTGGCAAACTCACTAAACAGGTGTGCAACTTTTTTGATACAGATTCTAGGCACTAAATGAGCTGAAATAATGGTGTGAATATTTAAATGAAGTCACTGCCATTCTTTTCAGCACAAACACGCATCCATTCTACTTTGTAAAAAACAAGGGTTATAAAACATTTTGAGTCTCCAAAAAAAAAAAAAAAAATGTTTTCATGTTACATTAAACCTATGTCAGACCTACAGAATTACCCCAAATTCAGAAGTTCATATTGCTGAAATGTTAAGGATTTGAGTTCACAGCATGCCATTTGCTGACTTCATTTATACTTCTGTTGTTATTTTTTCATATTTGTTAGTTATTTGTTGTGTTGCGATGTAAAAAGCTCATCTTTTTACATTTGTTAACCGTTTGTGTGTTAAGGCCTACAGTATGTTCAACCCTTTAAAGGGGTCATGAACTGCCTTTGTTTTTTTTATTTTGTACTGGTCCACTTATAATGTTATCAAGATTTTTACATCAAATTATATCATAATATAGAAGTAATAGGCTATTTTCTGTCCTGTTTTAACTAGTGGTCGAGTGATTATCGGTCTGGCCGATTATCGGTGCCGATATTAGCATTTTTATCGGTATCGGTCATTTTCACCCGATGTGCCGATAAAATTATTTAATTTTGAAATGCGCTATTTAGCTCTGATGCAGCCTGTCAGAACTCACCACTTTGTGGCCTAGAGCAGTCTCCGCCCACCGCGCATCTGATTTGTTGGGAGTCACGAGCCAGACCAATCAATGTGGAAGACTAAGGCACTCTCACACTGAAAGAGCTTGCTACAGTTTCAGTGATCTTCACGGCATCAGTTGTCTCTCAAAGGCAGCAGCAGACATTGCTCAAGTTGCAATAAATCACAATCCACTACACTGAAGTTGCAAAACACCTCAATATTATCTATTTATGGTTTCCGCGATGGGGAAAATGCACACGGAATTGCGGAATCCAGTCATATAAAGGCAATTTACTGTATAAATTGTGTTTGCCAAAAAACTGAGTTTAACTCTCATTTGATTAAAAAATAACTGAAATTAATGTTTTATGGCTTCATTTGCACTGCACTGTAAATTAAAACTAATCGAAATAACTGTCACACAGGCTAAGATTAAGATACTGTCACATAGCCCAAGATTAGGACGACATAAATTGTGACATTTCAATAGGCTATTGAACCAAGTGTGCCTATAACAGGCTATTAGTGTTATAGTTTAAATAGTTGCAGTCTTCTTCACAACTTCTACAATGGAGCTATGAAGACAATTAAATTATTTACACTTATTATATTATAATTATGAGAGGTTATGCTATTACACATACATTTCTAACATGTAAATTATTGAAGCCAAATACTTACATTTCCCCAAGCTGTTTAGCTGTAGTACAGTATTCATAGGCTTAATCATGAAGCATGCAGTGGCCCCACTTTTAACTCTCTCTTTATATTACCCTTATTGTAGTTGGATGCATGGAGGATGACAAGAGTAAGAAGTGCAATCAACACCAGGGAAGGCCGTTTTTGTCTTAATTTTGACATTAATTTTCATTTTTACATCAAACATAATATATCAGTTAAAAATATCGGTCATCGTTCTACTTGGTCTGTAATAATCGGTATCGGCAACGGCCCAGAAAAACACATATCGGTCGACCCCTAGTTTTAACCCCCTCATCTGAACGCTCTGTTTGAATAGTTGTGGCGGGTTGCAGACTCGGAATCATAGTACGCCCACTGCTATGATTGGCTAACAGTTGTGTAAGTTTGACAGTCTACATCCTTCACAGATGCATGCTGCTGTGATTTAGGTTAAAACGCGTAAATAACTTAATACATATCAAAGCATCTATAACAGACAAAGCAGTAGTGATCACCTAATAAAAACAGTTACTCACACTTGTGTGTCAGATCTAATTTAGTTGGCACAGCATCAGCTTTTAGTTTCAATCTTTCTGAAAATCCTGCTTCGAATTGTGCCTTGTTTTTAAACGAATCCGCAGTAAAATGAAGTGAACAAAAGACCAAGTTCTTACTCACACAGCCTAGAACTTAATTCTTAACTGGAACTTCATTAATAATAAATTTCATCAAATAAAGTTTATACCTGCGTGGTAGGCGGGACTAAACAGGTGTTGATCTTCTTCTGCGTAGGCGGTGCTTATCCACACTATTACATCATAGAGTTGTACATTCCGCAATCTGTCATTTTGGCAGATTGGCTTCAATATAAGCTGTTTTTTAGACTGAGAAAGTTTTGAGTTCTGAAACGTACAGAATGATTTTATAGCACAATGACCTCTTAAAACTGGATCAAGGGAATTTTGATTTCTCAGTTCATGACCCCTTTAAAACTGGATATCTTTGCTTTGTAGGATGGTTGTTCCTACACAAACAATGGTAGCATATTGAGTGAAATTGATTTATTAAAATTAATTTTTTAAACTTAATTTATTCTGTTACTAAATGAAAATTAGTTTGACAAGAAATCTGCTGTTGTCTTGACGAATGTATTAGCACAATTTTAAATTGACAAATCATAGTAGTGTTACTGAGTACAATTATTATAGTCGAGATGCATCAAGTTGCCTTGGATTTAACTTTTGGCAACAATTTATCTTTTACAGTATGTGTAAATTAGGGCTCACTCTATTCATAGAATTATTTGCCAGCTGTAGTTTAGGTTAAAGCAAAGTGGTAAGAGTTTATTTTTATTAAAAATAGATGTTTGCAAGAAAATGTGACTCTTACAACATTCTTATACTGTACATATTATTATGTATGTTTACAGTACATCTTTATCATAGTCCCCCTGGAGCAACCTCAGGATAAGTACCTTCCTCAAGGGTACATGGTTTATTGCCTGTGGGGTTTGAACTTGAAACCTCAGCTAATAGCCCATATGTTTAACCACTAGGTTACACCACCCACATATATCAGTGAAAGTGTCACATGTCACAGCTCACGTGTCACTCACGGTCTAGAGAATCCCTTTGCGCTGAGCCAAGCTTGGACCTCAAAGGGCTGGGAGTCAAATGTGATGGACATGGATGTAGTTGAGCGCTCCACCCGAAAGTTTCGAGCTGGGGGCTGGGCCTTATTGTCGGTTATCCTCTTCAGCAGTTCATCATTTACCTCCTTCTGTTGGTTGCGATCTAGAGAAATAGACAGAAGTAGCGAGAGATAGAGAAACAAGCACTGGGACAGAGACACAGTGAATAAGATTGCCCAAGACAGGAGCAATGAGCTCTGGTGGGAATCTGCAATCTATGTACATAAGAGCACTCTCACACCAAATTCATTTCCCACTTCTCTGCATTTTTTCGGCAGACTCTCCCCGCTCTCCATCTCACAGCAAATACAGCGAGCAGATAAGAGGTACATACTATCTTTATCCCTGGAGGATTTATTCATCTCCAAAACCTCGGCGTGATTTACAGGGCCAGCGGAGGTACCTTTGTAAGGATTCACAGCCTGTAGAGATAGAACAAAAGCCAGGGAAAAACAGAGGGGCAGAAAAAGAAAGAGTCAACGCCTGCCATATAGAGTGGGAGAATATATGTGTGCACTTTACATGAATAGGGTACAAAAAAAGAATCTGAAAAAGTATTTTCTCCTTTTCCACAAGTGGTTAGTGAAAGAAAGTGCTTAACCTTCAGAAAATGGTCTGATATATTATATTAAAGTGCCCTTATTATGAGTTATGAAAGGTTCATATTTTGGTTTTGGGAGTCCCCAACAACAGGTTGACATGCATGCAAGGTCAAAAAACACTTTCATTTTCTTATAATATGCATTTATTTTTACCTTATTTGTTCAACGACTCCCAAACGATTCGCTCAATGATTAATTTTTCCAACCCCCTCCTTTGTGTGACGCTAATCTGCGGTGATTGGTCAGATTGGTCGATTTAATTTAAAGCAGAGAGCAGTGCTGCTTTGTGTACAGCCATTGCTATTTTTAACACTCCAAAAGCGGCACCTAGCGGCAACAAGTGGGCGGGCAATATGCTAATGTTTCATGTTGACATCAACATGAAACGGCTTAAGATTCGTTTTAAAAACGACTTGTTTCAATGATTCAGAGTCGACTCTTTCTTTAATAACTTTATACATGGTGCACTTTCAGATTTAAAACTTTGTAGGATGTTTACATTCACTTAGAGCTGTGTTACACACTGCATGAAAGGTAATTTTCAAAAATCCATAATAGGGGCACTTTAACCTATTTCTATTCATTTTCCATGAGGTGTGCAATTTTTCTACCCTAAGCAATACTGGGACCTTTCTAAATATACACTTTAACATTTCTATGTAATTTAACCATGTAAAAACATAAAACAAAATAAATAAATAAATAGAAAATAACTGCATAATGTAGAAAAATAGAAAATAATAAATAATAAATAAATAGAATTAAATATTTAAAAAGACATTAAAAAAGAATAGGCCAAAATCACCTGATCTCAATTCATCTAACCTATCTATTTCACTACATAAGACATTGTATTTGTACCACTAATACTAAATGAGCTGAAATAGTGTTGGGGATATTTAAATGAAGTCTCGGTCCATCTTTTTAGCACAAACTTTTCCTTTCTATGTAAATTGGGATCAATGCAGATTGCATGTAATTCATAGAGCTATAGACCTTATTTAGGGTAGTGCCATATTTAATTTTTGACAGGAATGTAAATGCAACTGTAAGGGTCCAAGGGATAGAAATACAGTGCATTAATTGAACTGTACTGTTGTTTAACAGCATATCAAAACCTGAAAAAAAAAAGACCTCCATAAAACAATTTTGAAAGTGGTAAGTTGTGAAAATTGCATGATATATACAGTAGGCCCTTTATACAGTGTGTGCCATTGTACAGACTGTAAACATGTCCCTCACAGCTTCATTTTCAGGTTAAATTCATGTTAAAGCGTCATGCTAATTTCAACATGGCATCTAACCTGACTAACCTCTATTTGCCAGTTGTAGTTTATGTTATAACCAGTGGTAAAATACATTTCCCAATTACTCTTAATGGAACTTTGTTTTATAATTTTTATGTAATTTTCTAGCATGAAACATGTATTGCTTAAACTAGAAGTAATAAGATGCTGAAGTATACCATATTCAGGAAATGTGCCTTGTAGAATGCAAATAATAAACCAGACTGTGTGATAAACAGTGTTACTGTGAGGTTTTTTCGACTGCATGCTAACCTGGCTGTTGAAAAGAGCAGCACGGTTGTACTGCTGCTCTCCTGGTTTGACCTCTTCTAGCACATTACACGGCACGTAGCCCGATTGACCGCTGCGGTTCCTCAGCAGCCTCCACTGTTTATTGTTTTCCAAGACCTAGAAGCACATGAGATTCATGCCTACTATTAGTACTCTAAACTGCACGAGTGTGCATGGACCAGTATTTTTTTTCTGGGACAAGTCTATTCTTGGGACTTTTCCTTGTTCATTCAACATGTTGTCTAATTTTAACTAAAAGGTTTTGGTGCAGTGGTTGTGTCATACTGTGTCCCAGTGATGCATCCCACCATTGGGATGCTAGAATGAAATCCCAGTGATACCAGGCTCAGGCCGGGCATGTCAAGAAACACGATTATCCATGTTTCCAGATGGATTAGCCAATCGGGGGTAATCCCTCTTGATCACTTCAGTAGTTCTCATGTAAATAGAGTGCCTCAGGGTTGGAGGCTGTTTTGAGAGAAATGGCAGACATCTGAAAGTGACAGGTTGAAAGGATGCCTTCCTACATGCTTGACTGCAGCTTTCTGAATTGTTGTGGGTATTGTGAATTTGCAAGGGCTTACACTCTTAGACATAAAGGCTCTTTAATGGCATTTATGGTTCCGTGAATAACAATGTCTGTGGAACCCTTCCATTCTACAAAAACGTTCTTTATAGTGGAAAAAAATGTTCTTCACTCTAAGGGAAACATTTTTTTGTTGTTTTTTTAGGAAATGTTCACTGAAAGGCTCTTGGGGGACCAAAAAATGGTTCTTCTGTGGCATTGCTCTTTTTTTGGAACCTTCATTTTCACCCTAAAAAATGAATATTTGGTTAAAATGTACTGACCCTCAGGCCCCATCCAAGATGTAGATGAGTGTTTAAGTAATTGAAATGACTCCAGACCATCAATTAACATCTTTTGAAGTGAAAAGTTGCACATTGGGGTGTTACTATCACTTCTGGCCAAAATACTTATTGTATTTGTTATTATGGAGTCCATAATCCATAATAACGTTTCCTCCAGTGAAAAATCCCACCCCCTGTTAGACTGTATAAACAGTGCTTGACAGTGTACTATTTCTGTCCTGATTCAGATGGGACAACATTAGCAATATTATGGATATAGGATGCATATTATAGCCGGAAACAAAAATGTGAAATTAAAAGCAACTTAATAATGGATGGATTTGTTTCTTAATTGATGGACTGGAGTCGAGTCAATTACTTTGTGATGTTTTTAGGAGCTCGAATTTTGATGGCACCCATTCACTGCAGAGGATCCATTGGTGAGCAAGTGATGAAATGATAAATTTCTGCAAATCTGTTCCAGTGAAGAACAAACTCATCTATATCTTGGACTGGCTGAGGATGAGTACAGCAAATTTTCATTTTTGGGTGAACTATTCCTTTAAGAGCATACTAGTGCATTTGCAAACGGAGTATCATTAAGGCATCATAAAGAAGACATAACTAGATTTATGTATTTTTATCATCTAGAAAAGTTGTGTTCAATCTAGTTTCCCTCAGGTTTCCCACAAACTTTAAACCGACAGGATTTTTTTAATCATTTATGTTCAACCATCGGCCTACAGAGTCTTCTAGACCTTGAGCACTGCATGAGAGCAGTAGTCGTGTTTTCTCTTCTTCTGCCTCCCACACGGTGTACCTCAGACCTGTTCTGCCCTGTTCCCCATCCTCCTCCACCTCCTCACTGAGGGTCATCCATACCTCCAGCACCTCACCCGGCTGCACGGAGAGCTCATTGGCATTACGTGCCACAAAATGATAGCGAATCCTAACATGTTGGAGGCCGCTGTTAGACCTGTGTGATAGAAATAGCAACACAGCACAATACTTTGAAGTTCATTCATAGGTGAGGCTACAGCTGACTACAGTTACGTAGCCAACACTTGACATTATTTTTAGAAGTTAGATGTAGTATTTTTAGTCTTGTGATCTCTGCACCTCATGCATATGGTCATATGCTTATAATATGTGCTTTAAAAGCACTAATAAAAGGCCAATATATTAATTATAGTCATGCTAATAAGAAACTAGGTAATAGTGAGAATTGGTCCCCACATTAAAGTGTTACCTCTGCAGATTTTATGCCAGAATAGAGTCAGGTTTTTGTTAAATAGCTAAATAGCTGCGTAGCTGTTGATTAATATTGTCCAATACCCGTTTCAGGGGAAGATTGATTTCATTTTGAATTTATTTGGAAAACCGTGCACCAAAGAATTGTTCAAAATGAGACCAGTGTGACAAAAAATTAAACAAGGTCACTTTTGATTTCATGTTGACTTTCGTGGAAATCCAGCAGACCAAACAACTTTGTCTAGAGGCCAGTCTATGAACAAACAACTCATTATAACTAACAAGCCGGGATAACAAGCTACTTAGAAAATCCTTGTTTTTCCTTTAAATCGGTTAGAAATAAACCAGACTTTCTGTTTTAATGATATGTTGACAAATCTGAATTCCTGCAGCTTTTTAAAGAAAGTTGCAATCTTTAAAGCAACATCAATATGGACAGAACATACATCATATTAAACACCTATCAACAGGGTGTTTTGCTGTGTATTGTTCCTTGCCTTGTAAATCTACTTTATGACACAAACAAGCTATAAAACTCTAAATAACTCTACATGATAAACACAGGCATGCAGAACCAGTTTATTATAATGGACAACTTACGACTCAAGCATCCTTTTTCAGAAGAGCCTGTGGTTGCTTTGCTGCAAGCGCGCCGTGAGCCGCTGCACCATCCGCCAAGGTGGAAAGTAACTTGACGTGCTGTAGCCTGCACATGCGGTGTAGCTCATGCATATTTCAGCGGGCCTGCACAGAGCATGGAGAACTTTAAACTGAACGTACTGGTCCCCATGCATCATTAATGTGCAGGCCTACCTCCCTCCTCCTTGCCCAGTCATAGAGCGTTGAGGATAACCGCAGTGGCCCAGTGTCCAGCCTGTGCCAAGACCTTCTTTCTTGAAGCCCATAAATAAATAAACATGCTGAACGCTGGAAACTGGCACTCCACTACACAACAGGCAGATTTGTTTTCGCCTGCAATCGCAGTTTGTTTTACACACTCCAGATAACTGACCATATATTTTAACAGTCTCATAATTGTAGCCATTCAGCATGTCACTCTTAAAAAATTGCCACAGTAAAAATGTAATTTTAAACTTTATATATTTATATACTTATAAAACAACAGTATAATAAACTATTATCTCTATATAAATTATTAAAGGCTGAAAAATAATTATTCATGGCAGCTTAGATGTAACATCACAGCCTGCATACTTAAAAATGGCTTTTAAAGTTTTGTCCATTCTAGTGAAAACCATCAGTTTAAATTATGGTTTTTACAATTGTTGCATTGTCATTTCAACAAAGATGTAAAATTTGATTTAAAAAAAGTAACCAGAAAAGGATATTTAGCATTTTGTCTCATACTGTTATATTGAAATATTGTCTATTTTAACATTTATAAATTGGCCCCATTTACTTCCGTTGTAAATGCCTTACTGTAACCCAGATGTTTGCTTTTTTAAAGAAAAGGAGGGACAAGTTGGAATTATTTTTTCTCCCATAATTGTGCCACAAATGCTGTCAACTGTCTGAAAGAATAATTCACCCAAAAATGAAAATGTGCTGAAAGTGTACTCAAACTCATTTAACTGTTGGATGGCCTGAAGGTGATTCTTTAACAGATTTGGAGGAATATGGCATAACATCACCAATGGATCAAGATCTTTTTAGCTTCAAACCTTTGCTTCTGACTAAAATCCGAGTCCTCCATTCATGCTATTATATTATCCATAATATTATAACTCATCTACATCTTGAATGGCTTGTGGGTGAGTAAATGTTGAGCAAAGTTTCATTTTGTGGGAGAACTATTCTTTTAACTTTACCAAATCCGGAATCCGACTTCATACAGTACCTTTCGGCAATGCATGTTGACTGACAGCCTATCACCAAGACCTTATCAGTACATCGAGCATTCTGTAGCACAGAGCAATTCACATCACAGCCCGAAGAATCAGTAACCTTTCCGCAATCCTCAGTTGTCGACCCAGTCTGTGACCTGCAATAGTATAATAACGTTGGAAGATGTTATCATCCCAAAGACGGTCGTGGGAGGACCCTGTTTTCACCTACAATTGGATAACACAAACATGATGACACCATGCTTCTAGAACATGGACTGGTGTTTCTATTGGTGATGTGTTTGGTTTATTCCGCAGGCTCAGTGTAATCCTTTGCCAAAAGCGTCTACTCCCACAGTGCCATGTTCATATTGGTGTAAAGCATAGCCTGAATGCCAAACATGTGAATGCAATTTCACATTTAAAATGCATTTATATTTTTATTTACATTTGTTTTTGTTTTTCTGAATGCGTATCTCATCTGTTTGATAGTGTTGTACAGTCAAAATGTGTTGCTACCAGCAATTCGCCGCATTTTGTGTGGGTTTTAGCATGTTGCAGTACTTTTCTAGAGGGTTTATTTCATATAAAAAAGTGATTGGTTACATTCCGGTAAACAAAATCTATTTACTTTTGCTCTTATGTCATCAAACAAATGAACAATGGTGTTTACCACCTTTGCTAAACTGTCTTTCTTGTACAACATACGCAGTTATTAAAATGGCATCTAATTAGAGGCATTGAGCAGGCGTTTTACATAAGATTAATTGCATTTTTGAGAGCACTTTTTCTTCATTATTATTCTGCCGTGCAAATGGATTCACTGCAACTGTAATGCATATTCATTTTCAGGAAGCTTGGAAATTGTGGGAAATTAGCCAAAGGTGGATCTGGGCTGCTGTGAGGGTACAAGCAGAATGTGTAATGCAGCGCTGCTTTTGCTCCCTCAAGTCTGGGCCTCCTTAACTTCCATCCTGAACTATGGTGGGCTTTGCCTCAAGACAGAGCCTGTGCAGGTTGTTATTCTGGGATATTTAAAGGGGACACATCTTGAAAAAAAAAATCTTACGAAATAAAAGTTACAGTAGCATGTGATCACAATGTAAAGGTTACATCTCTGTCTGAGTGTCTTCTCTGAGTATTTATGAAATATATCCTGTTTGTCATCCTCAGGCCATCCAATAAATGTGGTTGTTTCTTCATAGGAACAGATTTGTAGGAATTCAGTCATTTTAGCCCAAATACAAGTCCATAATCCATAACAAAGCCTCCTTCAGTGTAAAAATCCATGCCTTGTTATTGTTTCATATCAAAATCCACTATCAAATAGTTTTAGACCATTTTCACTTGTAAATGGTACTATCTCTGTATATTTCTCTCCTGATTCAGAGATAATATTACTGGAAGTAATACTGAGACTCGTATTTTAGCCGGAGGCAATTAATTAAATGTTTTAATGATGGATTTGTTTCTTACAAACACTTTTCACTTCACAAGATGTTAACTGATGGACTGGAGTTGTGTGTATTACTTGTGGATTATTGTGATTCTTTGATCAGCTTTTTAGACTCTCATTCTGACGGCACCCATTCACTGCAGTGTATTCATTGGTGAGCAAGAGGTGTAATGCTATTTAGTCAAAACTGTTCTGATGAAGGATCAAATTTGTAATTTGGATGGCTTGAGGATGAGTACATTTTCAGCAAATTTGTGAATGAACTAGTCCTTTAATTCTAATAATCATGATTGAAAATGGTCACATAAAAATGAACTAGTTTGGCTACAAAGAATATGGCAGCTTGAAAGATATGAACGTATCTTTATACAAGGACAGTGCAATGAAAGCTAGAGAGGAAGAATAAAAAAGAAAAGAATGTGTTTTGTGTGCATAAGAGTGTCTAAATGCAACAAGGGGTTTATCTCCAATTTCTAAATCCTTTCTGTTATCATCAATAATTAAAGAACCTTGGCTTTTACAGCTATCTGATTCAATATTCCGTTGTGCTTGCAATAGAACAGGCCATTGTTCTTCTTTCCCACCATTAGTGTGGAAGAGCAGTTCTGAAACGCTGGAAGACTATGCACAAAATTGATTCTTAGAGCAACCAGGGAACATGTGCTGCGTGTGCTAAACATCAGAAAGATGCCAAGCGTGAGCTCTTCCTGTGGTTTGAAACTCCGCTGAAAGTTTACCTTTGTTAAGTAAGAAAAAAAGTTTGGCATTTTATTTTACCTCAGGCTTGCTGGGAAACTTCAAAGCCGACAGAGAGACTGGAAGCCAAAAGAAGAGGCAGCCGCAGCAGCAGGTTTATTCTGAAATGTTTATTTATTCCTCTTTTTCATTTTCCAAAAGCTTGCAATGTGTTACGATTCACAAGAGAATCACTGACAATACATTCACTTCAACCTCTCCGCAATATATGCATATCAAAAATTGATTTCAATCATTAGGAGGAGCAAATTTAAAGACAAAGCAGACAAAATCATGTTGGTTGGACTCTCATTCCGTTCACCAGAGAATCCATTGCTGAGCAAGGGGTGCAGTTTCTCCAAATCTTTTAAGGTATAGAAACAAACTGATCTAAATCTTGAATGACTTGAGTGTTATTGGATTTTCAGTTTTGGAAGAACTAACTCTTTATGACCAGACTAGCAATTAATGATTGTATTGGATCGTAATGGCCGTGACTTTTCATGTAAGGTTGTGATGTGACAGTGTTCAATTTAAAAGTGTGAATGGGGAATTTAATTGTAAATGGCTGAACTGTTGTGTGGAAGTCAGAAAGTTATTCCACACAGCTACAAGCATAAATGTCAGTGAGCAGAGTTGTGCTCGTTAATTAAGGACTGATTGCGTTACAAATGGCTTAGAGCCTCATTTGACTCCATATGAACATCTCCCTAAGCAGGCATTACTGAAGGAGATAAGACTTATATTTCTACAGCAGTGGAAAAAATTATATTGCGGTTTGTTTCCTCCCAATTTTCCCAGTTAGTTTCGCTAAATGGCACAAATCAACAGTTTGTAAGTCATACTGCCTCACTTCTGATTACCTCATATTTCCATCACTCACACAATTAAAATTAAATTAAATGAAAAACAGTGTAGTTCATTTAAATAAGTAATAGAGAAAAATGTCATGTAAATAATGAAAAGTAATGGATTAGTATGAATAATTTTGGTAGGTCATAATTCAGATTTGTGGAGAATGAATACTTAATGAATGCCCACTGTGATGTGAAGATGTTTTCATTACCAGTTCAGTTGGTTCAACAGCAAAAAAGCTTTCCAAGCTATTAAGAACTTTATATTTAAATAATAAAGAAATCTGGACCTTCCCGTTTCTGTCCAGATTTATGCTAATTTCATTCTAATTAGGCACTTTATGCTAATGACTTCAGACTTCAGAAACTTCAGATTTTACTTGCAAGCAACATAATACATAACGGTGGTTATACAATACAGAAAAAAAACACACCTTTTTATACTAGAATCCAGCTGTGTTCTTTACTGATTTATGATTAGCTGGATTGCATTCACACACACAATTCGGTTATTTATGATAGTTTCATATTCTAAAACAGCAAAAATCCAGATAACTGATAAACTGCTTTTTGTATTTCTGATAGCATACATGGATCGTCTTGCATCTCAGTTATTGATTGTATTGAAAATCTCCTTAGAGAGTATTAATATTGCTATAATATTGTTATATTGCAGTGTTCATCTTGTTGCTAAACCGATTGTTTTCTACATTGTTAATAGACTATGTTTTTCTTAGTAGAAGATTTTTTTATGTATAAGTACTGCAGTAATTATGATTGAAATCAGTATTTCTTGTCCACATATTTATTTGGTAAGCTTGCTCTGCATCAGGGTTTATTTTGCAATAACTGTATATTAGCTGTACATTATTCACAATACAATTCCGTTTGATGTTTACACAGTTTCATATTTTTTACTCTGATGTTTATGGCATCTGTAAATGTCAGTTTTGTTTTCTTCACATTGATGTTTTTGTATGGGAATGTTGACTGCTTATTCAAGGCACAATTTTGCTGTTGACTTTTTATTGAAGGTTGTAAATTAAAATTTTTAAGTGGGTCTGCTTAGACTCGCCCTTTTGCAAATTAATTCTGCCAAAGCAGAAACAGCATTGTTGAGCCCCTTTAGAGCATTTCTCTTGACTTTGATGCACAGTATCTTTTGTTAGTAGATAAACAATGAACTGTCCATCATTTCAGAGAGAGAGACAGAGCAAGAAACAGTCTCTGTTGCGAATGCTACAGCATTGGATTTTCTTTCGCACAAAAATGTGCTGAGAGGAGATAGTGCTTTCTCATGTTATCTGCTACTGGACGCACACCCCACAGCCATTTTCCCATTTCTCACTTGTGACCCAGCGGTCACCTTGGCTTTTTACAGAGCTTTTAGGAAAGAGTGCTGTCCCACCATTCCACTCATAAATGGAGAGGGAGGGAAGTTTTGCACAATGGTATGGCTTTCACAGTCATTCTCCCTATAGAGATAAAGGATCAAGCACCCTGTGATGTCAAAATGTATCTGCCTGGGGAAAAAAGCTGAAAAGAAAGCCTGTAATCACCTGAGGTTTGAATGATAACTTAAGTTGGAATTTATTTTTATTTACCACAACCATCATCTGGATTGTTTTCTAAGGAGGCAATGAAGCAGTGGCTCCTCAAAAAAAAAAAAAAAAAGTAAAAAAATAAAAAGTGTTTGTTATAGTTTTATTAATTTTATAAATATTACAAATTATGAGATCACTGAATGTTGTTTGGCAGGTTTTCGGGTGAAATCCAGTCCATCTTCTGTGTGATTTGTGATTTATAAGACTACACTGGTGACAATAGTGAATCTTTTTTGTCTTTGAAATTTTGCTAATGTGGGCTCACCTTAATATTGTCCATGATGTTTCAAAGAGCACTGGTGTGCTAAAGTGTGGCATGGATGTAATGTGGGTACATTCATGCAACAAATCAGCCTCCATGGATCAAAAAGGTGGAAATAGATAAATCTCGCCACTTCAGTTCTCATCTGAATTGAATTGAACTTGAAATGACTTGAAATGATGATCTATGATTAAGCTGGTTTTTAGCAAGCACTCAGCGAAATTAAAGGTTCGTCTCTGTGTCTGCGGCTTTAATGAAACCTGTGGTGTTTTCCTGAGGATTTGTTGTCTAATGGTCCAAAAGGAAGGTGACCTTTAATAATAATAGCCATGCAAACATTGCACTGAAATTGGAACATGAATTTATACTGGACTAAAAAATTAAAAAAACTTCTCATTTCAGAAATACCACACACATACTCTTTTTAGTGGCCTGGATCTTTTATATTTGAGGGACATGAAAAACCATACATGTGCAGTTTTGTTTGAGTGTGCTTGAGGAAAATGGAAGCGAAGTGTGGAAAAGAAGACAAGGGAAAAAGTGAAAGCGAGTAAAAGAAAATGATAATATTGAACAAAAGAACGAGAAAGACTGTACGGTGTATTTGTGCTTTTTATAGTGGAAACGGGGGAAGTCATATCGCTGAGGTCCATCTCCAGAGCTTCCCTTTGAGGTTTGGGTTGGTGCTATAATCTGGGTCAAAGTGCTAACTGCTAAGAGGCGCCAGTGAGAGGCTCACTCGCACATGAATCATTTCTCATGCCTCTCTTCCTCATTACACTCTCTGCTGATAGAATTTCAAAGGCCTCCGTGTCTCTGACTGACCTTAAAGGTAAAACTCTGCCTCACGGCAATGACAGAGACTCGCTCAACAGGCTAACCTTGTAAGATGCGCCACATAACTAAAGGCACAGAGAGGTAGAGATTTGAGTAAGCATTAGTCACTCATATTAAGCAAGAAGCCATACTGTGATTTTAAAAATGTGTGAATGTCAGACAACGTAGACCAGAACGGTTTGCACATATTGTGAGGTCAGTGGCTCAGTTCCAAAAACTACAGCATCACAGATATGCTCACATGCAAAGGCTGTTTATTAAGCATAATTACGCTGCCATATTCACCTTATTTTTCAATGTGGAAGTAAGCTGTTTCCTGTGAATGTGCGAAACTTATGAATCATTAGCCACTATAGGTGGATAACTGTTTATGATTACAATAATACATTAAAATAATATAGCAAATGCACACAAAATTCTCACCCTCGGGCCATCCAAGATGGGTTTGTTTCTTTATCAGAACAGATTTGGAGAAATTTAGCATTACATCACTTGTTCACCAATGGATCCTCTGGAGTGAATGGGTGCCGTCAGAATGAGAGTTCAAACAGCTGATAAAAGCATCACAATAATATACAAGTAATCCACATGATGTAAATGATGCAATGCTATTTTTTGCCAAATCTGTTGAAAAAAGAAGCTCATCAACATCTTGAATGTCCTAAGAGTGAGTGCATTTTCAAAAAATACAGTATGTTCATTTTTGGATACGCTATTCCTTTAATACTAAAAAGAATCAATGTAAATGTATGATATATGAATAAAAACGATGCATTATAATAATGTAATGATAATTGTGCTTAATAATAGTTAATAATAGAAGTTAAATCGGTAGCACTTTAGGTACCAATTCTCACTTTATAGTTGCTTACTAGCATGCCAATTATTAACATATTGGTTGTTTAGTACTTATAAAGCACATATTCTGCATGACCATACTCTACATCCCTAATCCTACCCAATACCTAAACTTAACAACTACCTTAGTAACTACTTATAAGCAGCAAATTTTATTGAGTTTACTGAGGCAAAAGCCATAGTTAATGGTGTTAATAGTGAGAATTGGACATTTTATAATAAAATGTGACTGTTAAATCGTTAGAAATTGATTAATTCATACATTTATTTTTATTCTTTGAGGACCGAAAAGCTTGGAATGCAATGGAAATGGAAAAAATGAATCATACAATCTCTCCTATTTGCTCAGTACTGCAATTCTATTCAGTTCTTGCATGTTTGGCTCCCTTATCGTTACAATTAAGGAAACTGGCATGTGTAAACCATTATAGAATTTGCTTTGTATTCAACATCAATCCAGCTCTTCACACAGCTTCCAACCTGAAGCTAAGCCACCTGTGCAGCTGGTGCCTGCTGCAGCCTGGACTGCGCCCAAATCCAAGCGGGGTGCTGGATTTATTCATACATCAAAACAGAGAGACATTCGGCAGATCCTCACAGTAAAGCACCACCATGGCTTCTGTGCAGGAGAGTCGCTAAAAATAGGCTGCCACCAAGACTTGGGATGTGGATATAAACAAATATATTCTTTTATCTCACAGAAAGGTTTAAGTATGAATCTTCATGCAACACTGAGAGATGTCAGATGCTTTAGAGGAAAGTTTGAGACCAGGGTGTGAGGAAAGAGATCCTTCTTTGTGCTGCTATCAAGTTCTAGACAACAAGTGTCCGCACTCTGTTTACATATTGTCACTTGCGCAGAAACAGAAATCCTTCCTCAGCTTTCCCAGCTTGCTGCAAAGGAACAAACAAGAATTATTTTGACTAAGCAGGGTTTAGTGAAAACTATGTCTTGATATTTCTTGTCTACTTGAAAGAAAAGGGGAAATGTGCTTGTGGGTGGCTCTGTGTGTGTGTTTCGTGTCTGACAGTGTCAGCAATAGTTGAACAATGTTTTTCATGTGTTTTAGTGGAGATTCTGCAGTTACAAGCTTGCAAACTCTCCAGAGAACATCTTATGCCTTAAGAATGTGTTGATGAGCAAAATCGATGTCAGGAGGTGCCATTTCAGCAGACACGTACAAACACTGGCATACGCACAGATATTTACCGGCAGTCAGACTATTGAGAAACGAAGATGTGCTGTGTTATTGCTAGATAATAAAAGTATGCTGACATACTGCTAAATAAGATGGGAGGTTTTGTCTATCAGTCATTTAGGTTTTGTTAATTAACAAAATGTTTTTTTTTTGTTTTGTTTTTTTTTAATTGCTTTTCTGTAACAGATGTTTTTCATTTCAAGCAAGCAGATTGTACTAAAGTTTAGGTTGTATTCAGAGTTTGGTTTAAACTGCTTATGTAAAAATCAGTTTGCTTTGTAGTTGAAAACATGATAAAATATTCAGAGTTTGGATTTAATTTGATTAAATTGCTTAGTAGCAAGTTAGCAGAACTGTAAAATAGTGAGTATTAGTCCATTTAAAATAGATAAATGGGCAGAAAATCACTTTATTATAAAGTATTTTTGTCATTGTGGTAATATAGTTATTTGTATAACATTTATACATAATACATTTTATATAATATATTGTCATTTTTAGATCAAATATATATTTTATATTATAATTATATGTTTTGTATTTATATAAAATATTATTTTTTTAATTATTATATAATTTTATTATATTTAATTATATTATTTACACAATATATTTTTTGTTCTAAATGGCACATGAGAAGAAAACAAACTAGATCAATCATATGTGACCATATATATAACCAAATCTTGGTCAGTTTATAAATTTCTTAAAGTTGTATTTTGGGCTTGTAATGGTACATTATGCTCTGGATTCATTTGTATGCAGTATTTAGTTATCTGGTCCCACTTTATATTAGGTGGCCTTAACTACTATGTACTTACATTTGAATTAATCATTTGGTACAATGCACTCATTGTGTACATACATGTTTTTACATTGTACTTATATTTTTAAAAATACCTATATGTAATTACATCTGTCATTAATTTCTGTAATTACATTTATAATTACACCGTTGACCTATCCTTTACACCTTAACCCACCCTTAAACCTACCCATACCACCAAACCTGTCCCTAACCTTACCTGTATCCCACCTCAATACCAGCAAAAGTGTTTTTGCAATACAGTATGAACACAATAAGTACATTGTACTTATTTTTTGTTGTAAGTACATATTAGTTAAGGCCACCTAATATAAAGTGTGACCAGTTATCTTTATTCTAATTTAGCAGTTTGTGGTAACAAGGGGTTAATAATAAGCTGTATAGAATCATAATTATAGCTTTTAATTGCACTTCTTTTTGATCATTTACAACTGCTAATAATTAATGGCATTGTTTTGTCAGTACCCTGGGCAGTTGCAAATGATCAATCAATGCTTTCATATGAGCATAGTTAATTACATTAGTCATAAATCATAACCTTTTATTTTCTACCACCACGAACATGATGAACCAGACATTTTTTTTTCTCAAGGGTTTTGATTGCACATTTTCCACAGAGATCTATGATCCTTCACATAATTGTATTTTATTTTTTATTTATTTATTTATTTAGTAAATAATCCTAAGGGCAAATTTCAGTAAACAAGGCTGCAATGCACACAAATTGATTAACACAAAGAGATTCATTTAATTAACAAAAGTTCATTCACAGAACTGAGGCCCACAGTGTTCATCTAGAGGCGGTGTTTCTTATCGTCTGAAGCCGGTACTCTTTTTCTGCTTTTCAGCCCTTTTGTTGAAGAGAAAAATCTATTTAAGTGGCTGAAGCTCTGACACAAAGCAAGAGCAGAAAGCTGTAGAATCTGCTGGCTTAATTGATTATTTGCGCAGAGCTGTATATCAGCGAGGTGCAGCATACCCTTGGGAAATAATGTAAAACAGATAACAAGATCAAATGTGGAAGAATTGCTTTCTACTGCCAGCTTTATTAATCTGTTTCTCTCTTAGTCAAAATGGCTTTTTTTCCCCTCTCCTCTATGCAGGTTTTCGCATTAAGGCAAGGTACGCCTCTGCGTCCCAAGTAGCATAAAAGCTACAGCTGAGGGAGGTTTTATGAAGCTGTTTTGATGTGAAAGAATATGGGTGGCTCATGATTTCAACGTTAGCTTAGCATTCGAGTTGTGTGTGGCAGGGAAATTGAAAGGGTTTAGCTGCATTTTGGCTTGCTTTTTAAGAATTAGAATTGGAATTATGCAGTGACAAGATGCTTTAGAGACTTAATTTACTTTAAAACTGAGCTGTTAGGACATTAGCGGACTCAAACATGCTTGTATTTTGGCCTTAACGGAAAATACACAACACTCGCTTGCTTGCAGATTTACACCAGTGAAACAGCCACTATACCCTCGTGTACATGGCCTTGTAGGTTCACTCTTCATAGTCGAGATGCTGTGAGTGTTTGTATTAAATCCAAATCAAACCAAGTGCTCTCTAATTCCACATTCTCTCATAGTGCATTTACATAATAAAAATTGCATAGCAGTCTCACAATCTACTAGACATCCTTCCTCAAACATCTCTCTAAGCCATTTCCAACTCTGTAAACTGATTTGTTTTTCTTATTCATGGGGTCTTGCGGCACATCAGACATGACTGTAATTGCCTTCCTCTCACCAGGGAGCGTCTTGTTTCTCATTCTGAAGTTTATTCTCTTATTTCATGTCACCAAGGCAAAGACAGAGACGGCACCCTGGGAGAAATGACACTCCCTTCGTCACCAAGAGGAGAGTGAAAAGATAAGAACGGTGGATAAACATCTGTAAATGCGTAGCTCGAAATGATGCCAGCACAACGCTCTCGCTTTAAAATGAATGGGTGTTTATAAGTACACTTCCTGTGAGTTTGGGAAAACTGTGGCAGTTCGCATTAGCGAACGCAGCGTAATGCACAAACAAGCTGATGTTAGTGTAGCGTCAGAACGAGTCAGACAAAACTAAGATTCGATCGGAGCATCGAAACATGAGGAGCTGAAATTCCAGGACAACATCGTAAAGATTCCTATCTCTGACTTCTGGAGCAAGCCTAACTAACAAGCCTCTTTCACAGAACAGCTCGCAACATTAAGACAAAAGAACACTTATTGATAAGTGTTCTACGCAGGAAGGAGAGCATCAAATTTGGGGTAAATAGTCAAGATTAATGGTCAAAGAGATGGCCATCACATGGCGTTCCACAAGAGAAATCACAAGCTTCTTCAGATTGACTTCTCCCCCACACATACAAGACAAAGAACCAGACTGAAATTCCTCTGGCCAAAGAACACTTCTTTTTGGTACACAGAGACTTTCTTTTTCATATGCACATAAAACCATCCTAAAAGGACAATGCTAGGCATAACACTATATTATGTATGTAATCACATATTAGACTATCATGTTTTAAGCACATATTATGTATGTCTTTCTAATAACTATTGAATGACTTTAAGGTTAGTCGTGTTTGGTATGTATGAGTTTGACATTTCTAGCTTGAAATGTTTCTGTCAATTAATTCTGTGTCAAATGTATCATATTCTGGTTATAGAAATCATATCCAAAAGTATACTTTGCAAGAGTGTGTAAAATTCAGACCATGTGACTGATAACAGGCTGATTTATGATGGAAGGAACAACCCTAGCTAAGACAATAGCCTATCTAATTGGTCAAAACACCAAATGGGATGTGTCCCAAAGCCGAGTTTAAGAACTCAGGACACCATCAAATCTCTCTCTTTTTGTCTCTCTAAGCCTCCTCTTCCCTTCTTCCCTTCTTCTTCTCGCCGCCGCGTTTTGACGCTGCTTTAGCGCTCTTTGAGCGTGCTCTGGCCTACAGGCCAGTTGCTACTTAACACCACGATGAGAAGAAAAACCACCTAGTCTCATTACTCATTTTATTCTTTTACTTTAGTTTCTTTTCTTTCCGTTGAGTCTCGTGTTCAAAAGTTAAGTTTGCCGCAAAGTCCAGCGACTGCACCCGCTTCAAACTTCAACCAGAAACGGACTCCAAGACCATCCTCAGCCAACGGCCCAACCATTGGCTTCCCAAGACCTCGCTTCAAAGACTACTGAACTTCCAGCCAATCACCAACTCGGGAAAACCCCTTTCCTGCAACGACGACGAAGACAAAAGGGAATCCCTGTAACACAAGGCAACGCAAGTACAAACTCCAGATTATAACTGAGCTGGTGTATTTAATATAAATTTTAGCCTCATTGAGAAACTCAACGCGAGGGTTAATTAAGTGATTGATGGTTGTTCAGGTCTATGCAATAGCACATATTGCTGTAAACTTGGGATTTCACATTCTCATTCTCTAAACTCATCCTTTCTCTTTTTCTGCAACGTGTGAATGTGTGAATGCGTGTGTTCATGTTAGGTTAGTTTATGTCTTAGGTTTATATAAATAAAGTCTTATTTATATTGAAAAGAGAAGTATCTTGTGTTTTGTGCTTACAAGTTAATGTCTTAATCTGCCGATCTTGTTACTGTGCTTATTAATAGTGTTTTCACTATATTTTGGATTTTAATATCCAGTGCAGAATTAATGTTATACGGCTCGTTCAGTGAATCGCTCAGTGATCAGCCGCAAAACAGTGATTCTGTTCAAATTCCCTATACAATCATTAATGATTCCCTTTGAGCTAAATTAAATTATATTTATGTATAAAACCCTTACATATTTATTGGTGGAGGACGCGGGCAGATTAATCTAAATTGTGAGCATAAACCAAGTTATTTAATCTTTTCCATTGCTGTGGATGAAAGATGAGACGCTTCTGAGACTAGCGTGTGTGTGTGTGACGTCAGCAGCGCGCGCCTGCTTGAATGAATGAACGCAGAGAAGGCTGTAACTCCAGTCTGCCTCTTCATTGTTAAACTGCAGTAAGTGAACTTAAAGTTATCTGAGATCATACAATAAGGTTGAAATTGAGCGTGTTCCTCTTTTCTGTAATGCCTTGTTTTATAGCTGAATTGATGTCCTGCGTGTTCCAGGTCATTCAATAGTTATACTCCTGAATCTCAGTCACTGTTAGCTGAACGGAGCTAAACTGCAATAGTTAAAAGGTAAATAAATCGGTGGATAAAGAATAGTTTTGAGCGTGTTCCTCAATTCTATCTGATCAAAGCTTTATTATTCATAGTTTGATTTTCAGTGCGTGTTCCATTGTCAGATCAGCTATGATATAAGCTTGATAAAGTTAAAGTTAACGTTGTGCCAACAGCGAAGAAAACCTGTTGTGTGTACGTGTCCAGAGAAACTGGCACTGGCTTTTATGATCCGATCACTGTTTTCCTCAACTGCAGCACGAAGCGGCGATTTGAATAAAGTTTAAAGTAAACTCTGAACGAACTGAGAGTTTAAGCGCCACATCGCAGAACCAACTAAAAGCGGTGTTGTTATTCGTACAGTGTTGAAATGCGCCGACATTTCATGTAACATGCCTAACTGTAACTGCATTAACTGTAATTGTAATCTAGTCCACTAGAGTTTGTTTTAGTTGCCACAGTTACTTGCATGACACGGAAGTCTTAACCTACTTCCGGAGCAACTCTGAACTGCGCACGCGCAGCACATTGATGCTATTGTAAACAAACTCTATACTGTTGCTAAGCTAACGGAACGGTTGTGTTTACATTGAAGCCTGTGTTAAAGCCATTAGCCTCAAAGGTTAGAAGTTAGCATTAGCATCCAGTGGTTGAATACAGTGTGTGTGTTTGAAAAGCTAAAGTGGTTTAACCCTTTAAACATCTAAACTAATACACTTGTTGGTCTTTCTCTTTCTTATTTCTCTAATTTTTCACTTCTTACCACTTATTTGCATTTTACTAGAAAGGGAAATACTACTAGTTCACAATTATTAATTGTGCCAAATTCAAAATTTAATTAAAACATTAAATTTATTTGGAATCATTCAAAATTTCCCCCTCAGATCATTTCATATGATCATTACTTCTAGTATTCTTTTTTGGGCCTAATCATTTTAGGTACAAATAAGTCTTGAACTTTGAAGGTTTAAGTAAACTTATTCTACCTAATTGATTTATTACCCATCTCAATAGATTCTATTCAGACTACTTACTCATTATTTTATTGCGTTTTAACCCTCTTTCTTCCTGTTTTGGTTATACACTTAGCCACTATTTTTAGTTACTAAAACTAAAGACTTATTTCCTCCTTTATTTAATTTCATTTTTGCTTATTTTACCCATTTATTACTTTTCAAGTTTACTTTGTCTTACCATTCTCTTTCCTCTGTGTATCCTAGCTTGGGAACGACACACCCGAGCCTGAATAGGAGACATTGTTATCCCTCACTACGAGTACAAATAAATTAGAGAGACAAATCTCTTTCACCCAAAATTTATTTATTTGTTATTAGTTGTGCAGCAACTGAAAATAACGCTCTACTCGTAGTTGGGCATAACAGCGTGCTAGTGGACCCGATCCACTTAACCTACTGTCTCTCTCCTGTTCTCTCCTGCTTTCTTCACTCTTCATTTTTCACATTTGTAGGGACCTGTAAGAACCATCAATCAATTCTAAATGAATGAAATACACAATCCTGTCAAAAGGAGAATCATCCTTACGAATTTGATTGTAATCAAACACTCTTTCGTTCTTCCTAGCCTCCCCACATTTGAAAACGCAATCCAAATTTTAACATCTCATCCAACGCTGAGATCAATTTAATAGAGATAAGTTTTGGGCAACCGTTGCCTTTGCAGCCTCCCTGGTGAGCGGTCCAACTGTAAGGTGTATGTTGTCAATCCTGTCAGACTAAGAAAGAGATATCAGAATTATTATTATATTCATTTGTCTAAGACAGAGATTTAATAATATTGTTTGCCTCGTTGATAACATTTAATTGAGAAAAAAAAATATATAATTTTCCTCATTTAAAAAAAAAAAAAAGAAAAAAGGAAATTGTTTCTTTAATTGAATTTGTTTTTCACCTTTTTTTCTCTCTTTTCCCTCTTCCTCATTAGAAGTGACGAAGTCTTCACATCTCTAGTCTACCTAGATACCCTGAGACCAACACAGTCATCACCACATTACACTAGTGGTTCAAAATCACTGACACAACACTTAGTTGTCCCACCACACATAGGCTTCTACTCCACACAGATCTGTGTCAGTCTCTCTTCTCCCCAGCGTGCTAACATGCCGCAGACTGCAGCCCCCTTTGCCCAAGGGGAAGATGGGAACACTTGGCTGAGAGGCACGACAGACAGCCTCACCCCCAAGACCCTTGAACTGTTATTATTTTTAATAATAATCCTAATTCTGAGAAGATTCCTGACACAAGATTCGAGCCAGAACACCAACCACGAGGAGCTAGTCAAAATCACCAGCTCCCTAAGCTATGCCTTCACGACCCAGCTGAAACTGAGCGACAAGCACATCACCCATCTTCAAGAGGAGCTGACATGTGCTCAACGCCGCATAGACAAGCTGGAAGTGAAAGTTCAAAATCAACCCAAAGCACCCAACGAGAGGGAGCAGGAAACAACGGAACAAGTTAAGGAGCTCCAAGCAGCCCTGAAAGCAGCTCAGCTTGACCAACAACATGCAAAAGCTGCCCAGAAAGACCTGGTAAACAGGCTCCAGTATGCCGAACAGCTACTAGAGAAAGCTAAGAATGACATCAGCAACAAGAACGCCGAAATCAGTTCCTTGAAAGACAACCTTGAAAGGTACAGAACTGAAATGGACAATCTGACCCAACAACTAGACGATACCAACTATGAGCTCTATATGGTCAGAAAAGAACTCAAACATGCTTATGAGCAGAAACAAGAGCCAAGGCAAGAGAAACATCTCTCAGCCTCACCACTGCTGAGCAGAGCCGAGTCCTACGTCCAAGAACTGGTACGCAACGAAAGAAGCGAAGGGCCACAACCCAAAACCTCATCTGCCTTCGCCACAGAACTCTTTCCTACCAACGAAAGAAAACCTCCCATCCAAGCAGACCTTGGAGCTGCACTTGGGATGACCGTCAAGGACCTCGACAAGTTGTCTAAAAACATCAGCAAGTTCAACCCGAACTCCACAGAGGGCCACACCATCGAGGCTCATCTGCAAGATATCGACTTCTATCTAGAAATGAGACCTCATGTGACGGACAGAGACAGGTTATACCTCCTTAGAGCAACATCCAGTCCCGAGGTACGAAACTTCCTAGATCGGCAGCCCAGTCGAACGAAGTCAGACTACCAGCTACTTTGTGAGATCCTGATTAAAGAATTTACAGACCCAGAGTCCGAACATGGACTGTTAACTGCCTTGGAAACCAAACAAGGTCGACAAGAGACTCCACAAGCTTACTACAACCGACTCCGACAAGCTTACTTTGGTGCACACAACGAACCTGACCTTGAAGAGGATGTGAACTTCAAAAGCCTCTTCCTAAAAAATCTGCACCCGGGAGTCAGTCACCATCTAGGCGTCATGGCCTGTCCACGCTCCATGACCATCCAACAGTTGCGTGACCTAACACAGAAGGCCTACAACAAGCAGAAGATGGCCTCAAAGAAAGGTAACAAAACCTCCACACTCTTGAACTCTGTCACCAAAGACTCTAGCCTTGCACTGGACGACACCCAGTTGCATCACAACACCAGAGTTTTCCATCAAGAGCACGGAGAACGTGACCCCCATGTCCACGACAGCTATCAGCCCAACCGCTGGAAAAATCCATGGGACAAGCCACGCTTCTCAAGAAACACAAAAGATCAGACATCCAAAGGTAATCACCTGACTCATCCAAGAGCAACTCGTGTGGGTAAGCGACAACGAAACCCACCTCAGCACCACTCAGACATGCACAGTGCTGAGTACACACAAGATCTAGACAGCTTACCATCAGAAGACATGGAACAAGTCATGAGACAACTGAAAGAGATCCTTCAAGATAAGCTGAACACGGATGACTACAAAATTGAGTCATGCTCGCTGTGACCAGCGACAGAATGGAAGGCCGGTGATCACATGGTACACCACCATATCAGAGATGACAAGCACCTGTTCAACAACCACCCTGAACGAGCAATTCTCTCACGGCCAACTGTTGATGAAAACTGAGGTACCAGAGAACGTCACCTCAGTCACTCATCACTCACTAACAAACTGGTAAATGAACTCCAACTCCAAGAACCACATTCCTGTCTGTGCAACAGCAACCACCAAAGCACAGAAGGTCAGAAAGTCTGCCACATCCAGAAGGCAGCACAAGAGGAATGCAACATAGGAGACGAAGTGTGCATCCCAGCTTCGCACAGCCATGCCAAACTACCTCCGACTGTATGCAGAAGAACTTCCTGCCTTTCTGGACTGACCCCCATTAGATCATGGACACGCCCTCATCCAAGCCAAGGATGCAGAGAGCCCGTCTCCACTGACATACCCGAAAAGGGGGGAGACAACACAGACTGAAACAGATCTGACCACACCTACACTACACCAGTAACACACACAACATTACCTACACCTAGAGGTAACCACATCTACTGACAACACATGTAACAAACATATTCTTCCCACAAGTAGAATATCCAAATTGTAGCGTAACATAGTTACATACACCACCATGAAGAAACATGCAGCTATCCTCACCATAGTTAGAAAACCTGACACTAAGTTAAGGTACATGACTCCCTAGCTGCACGACATCCTAGCTCAACAGTAGTTGCAAAACATGCTAGGAAAACCCACAGTAGCTTTGTTTGTTTTGTTCTTCTTTTACCTATCCTTTCCTTCCCCTCTTTCTTTAGTAGGTGAAAAACCTAGACACCCTGCAAGGGTCAAAGGTCTGATATTAGGATTGACTCACCACACCTAATATCCGCAAACCACTCGAAACCGAATGGAAGCCAGAGAGCTCCACGCACGATAGGTCAATTCATTTTACCACAAATGATGTCACTAGAAACTAAAGGTGAACATTCTTAAGTTGAGACAACTTAGAAGAAACAAACAAATCTAATCACAAAATTTGATCAAAGAATCAACGTACTAAACTAAATTAGAACAACAATTTCCAAAATTGAACTAAAACTATTCAGTTTACCAAACTAGATTGACCAATTGAATATAGCCGCCTGTACCCGAATAACCTGATGCCCTGCACCAGTACAGTAACTGTCATGGAGATGTTGTCTTGTTGTTTGCTGTTTTTGTGTCTGCTTCTTCTGCCTCTGTTTATCCAGTGCTTGCCGATGTCTCCAACTCGACACATCGCCAATCAAGGGGGGTATGTAGCGTCAGAACGAGTCAGACAAAACTAAGATTCGATCGGAGCATCGAAACATGAGGAGCTGAAATTCCAGGACAACATCGTAAAGATTCCTATCTCTGACTTCTGGAGCAAGCCTAACTAACAAGCCTCTTTCACAGAACAGCTCGCAACATTAAGACAAAAGAACACTTATTGATAAGTGTTCTACGCAGGAAGGAGAGCATCAAATTTGGGGTAAATAGTCAAGATTAATGGTCAAAGAGATGGCCATCACATGGCGTTCCACAAGAGAAATCACAAGCTTCTTCAGATTGACTTCTCCCCCACACATACAAGACAAAGAACCAGACTGAAATTCCTCTGGCCAAAGAACACTTCTTTTTGGTACACAGAGACTTTCTTTTTCATATGCACATAAAACCATCCTAAAAGGACAATGCTAGGCATAACACTATATTATGTATGTAATCACATATTAGACTATCATGTTTTAAGCACATATTATGTATGTCTTTCTAATAACTATTGAATGACTTTAAGGTTAGTCGTGTTTGGTATGTATGAGTTTGACATTTCTAGCTTGAAATGTTTCTGTCAATTAATTCTGTGTCAAATGTATCATATTCTGGTTATAGAAATCATATCCAAAAGTATACTTTGCAAGAGTGTGTAAAATTCAGACCATGTGACTGATAACAGGCTGATTTATGATGGAAGGAACAACCCTAGCTAAGACAATAGCCTATCTAATTGGTCAAAACACCAAATGGGATGTGTCCCAAAGCCGAGTTTAAGAACTCAGGACACCATCAAATCTCTCTCTTTTTGTCTCTCTAAGCCTCCTCTTCCCTTCTTCCCTTCTTCTTCTCGCCGCCGCGTTTTGACGCTGCTTTAGCGCTCTTTGAGCGTGCTCTGGCCTACAGGCCAGTTGCTACTTAACACCACGATGAGAAGAAAAACCACCTAGTCTCATTACTCATTTTATTCTTTTACTTTAGTTTCTTTTCTTTCCGTTGAGTCTCGTGTTCAAAAGTTAAGTTTGCCGCAAAGTCCAGCGACTGCACCCGCTTCAAACTTCAACCAGAAACGGACTCCAAGACCATCCTCAGCCAACGGCCCAACCATTGGCTTCCCAAGACCTCGCTTCAAAGACTACTGAACTTCCAGCCAATCACCAACTCGGGAAAACCCCTTTCCTGCAACGACGACGAAGACAAAAGGGAATCCCTGTAACACAAGGCAACGCAAGTACAAACTCCAGATTATAACTGAGCTGGTGTATTTAATATAAATTTTAGCCTCATTGAGAAACTCAACGCGAGGGTTAATTAAGTGATTGATGGTTGTTCAGGTCTATGCAATAGCACATATTGCTGTAAACTTGGGATTTCACATTCTCATTCTCTAAACTCATCCTTTCTCTTTTTCTGCAACGTGTGAATGTGTGAATGCGTGTGTTCATGTTAGGTTAGTTTATGTCTTAGGTTTATATAAATAAAGTCTTATTTATATTGAAAAGAGAAGTATCTTGTGTTTTGTGCTTACAAGTTAATGTCTTAATCTGCCGATCTTGTTACTGTGCTTATTAATAGTGTTTTCACTATATTTTGGATTTTAATATCCAGTGCAGAATTAATGTTATACGGCTCGTTCAGTGAATCGCTCAGTGATCAGCCGCAAAACAGTGATTCTGTTCAAATTCCCTATACAATCATTAATGATTCCCTTTGAGCTAAATTAAATTATATTTATGTATAAAACCCTTACATTAGTCAGAGGGACCATCTGGATTGCCTGTGTTTTTATGAAATCAACTCTTTGGATTACTCCACTCGTTCTCTAATTGAGCTTCTTCGTTTAGCACGCTGGTACCGCTCTAAATGGCCAGTTTATATTGACTGCTAAAAGGGCTGCTCGCCCCGGGAGGTGATGATCTACAGAGCAGCAGGAAGTGGGAATGAACTTCAGGTTATTTACGTCAGCACTCCCTCAAATGAGACCTCTGCAAAAGCGCGATCCTTGGCAGCTGTATGCAGCTCTGCGTCTGCCTGTAATTTCAACTCTTCCAGAATCAGACCCTGTCAGGTGTAATTACACAACAGATGAAGGTACCGGGCTGGTGGTTTTCCCTCTTACAAACTAAATCTGCGGCTTTAGTCTGGGAAGAAATGCAGTCATTATTAAATCTTTGTTTTTCTACCATTTTTGAGGAGTTTTAGGTTACAGAGCTCAGAATTGATTTTTTGTGTACGTCAACAAGCTCCGCTCTCTGCATCCATGAAAGGAGGAGGGATAATGTCAGCTCAGCTTAATACATTTCTAATGGATGTTTTATTTTCAGCCTGAGGGTGCGTCTGAAGTGTTTGGACACTTGGAGATTTGAGGGGGTGGAAGAATACCTGGAAAATGCAGCCAGTTTTGCAAACATTTATAATGCCATTTCAACTGTCTGCTTGGTTCAAGAAAACATTCTCATCAATTTTTCCTTGCTTGCTTTTTATATGAGCTCACCTTTCTCATCCTCCAAGGCTTTAAATGGTTGTGCAAGGTATGCTAACGAAATTAGGAAAAATTCACCAAACGTGAAATTATTCCGTCATCATTTACCCTAATGTTGTTCTAAAATCTGTATGACTTTCTTTATTTTGTAGAACACAGAAGAAGATTTTGAATAAAGGCTGTTTTTTTTTTTGTTTTTGAATGAAAGTCAATGGGCTCTTCAGTTGTTTAGACCCAACATTCTTCAAAATATCTTCCTTTGTGTTCTGCAGAAGAAGAAAAAAAAAGACACGAGGGTGAGTAAATGATGACGTAATTTTCTTTCTTTTTTGGGTGGGGGGGGGGGGGGGGGTCATCAACTATAAGTTTAATTCACCTCCAACTACTATTAGTTAACTCAGCCTCCCTATGTTTTAGCATTCATATCACCATCCATAACAAAAAAACTTTAATTAAAATCAGAAATTTCTCATATGATCATATCAAGTCGTTTTGCAAGGTAAAGTTTTAGAATTAGGTACCATTTGATGTTATGCAAATCCATCAGTGGTCTGTTAGGGGTCCGCTCTGGTTCTCCTCACTTCACTGCCGGTGGAGGATGAAGCAGGTTTTCAGGCTGAATCAATCCAACATTGTTATTATGCTGCATTAACATTACATGAATCCACCTGCATGTATCAAAATGCAAAATGGTTTGAACTGGAAAATTTAAAAGCCAGCCACTTGTGTAATTAAATGCCCAAGAAAATGAAATGTGCAGTACAACTATCAGTTTGGCAACATGATTTTTCTGTCTACATTCTGTTGTTTAATAATCCATTGGTTTAAGAAGGGTTAAATGTTTTATTATAATCAGTGGATTGGTATACATGGTATTTGTACAATAAATACCAAGAATGCAGTGTGTCTTTGTGTATGAATGCATAGCATTTTCTTGTGCCTTGATTAAAAGTTTCTTTGACAAGAATGCCATTAACCTACGAAATAGGTTTAAAACATTCATTAAACAAAGATATGTACACTACCATTAATTTAAAATTTTTAAAAATGAAATGTTTATGAAAGAAGTCTCTTGTGCTCACCAAAGCTGCATTTATTTATTGTCAAAATACAGTGAACTGTATATTGTTAAATATTAGCACAATTTAAAATGACTGTTTCTATTGGAATATGTGTGACCCTGGATCACAAAACCAGAGATGTATACAAACAAGCTTTCCATTGATGTATGGTTTGTTAGGATCGGACAATATTTGACCGAGATACAACTATTTGAATATCTGGAATCTTAGGGTGCAAAAAAATCTAAATGTTGAGAAAATCACCTTTAAAGTTGTCCAAATGAATTCTTAGCAATGCATATTACTGATCAAAAATGAAGTTTTGATATATTTATGGTAAGAAATTTACCAAATATCTTCATGGAACATGATCTTTACTTAATATCCTAATGATTTTTGGCATAAAAGAAAAATTGATAATTTTGACCCATACCATGTATTTTTGGTTATTGCTACAAATATACCCCAGCGACTTAAGACTGGTTTTGTGGTCCAGGGTCACATATTTAAAAATGTATCCCTGTAATACAAAGCTGGAGTAGATCAGTGTTACTTGATCCTTCAGAAATAATTATAATATGTGGATTTGCGGTTGAAAACAGTTGTCACTTTTGATAAATTTAATGCATTCTTGCTTATTTTTATTATAAGTATTAATTTCATTTAAAAAAGACCCCAAAGCTTTAAATGCTGGTGTATAAAACCCCACATGTGTGGCCTCAGTGTGTTCACTGCTTTTTAAGTACAAGCAAGAGCTCACAGAATATTGGTTTGACAATCCCCAGTTGAAACAGGTTGGCGGAGGACAGAATCGATGTGCATCTGGTCACGGAATCGGCTGTAAAGTTATTTTGTATTCCATTAGTGGTCTAAGGTGCTTAGCAGGAGCCATCAAAAAGGCTGATACACGCAAGCCTTCCAAAACACTTGCGTCCTTCTTTCTATTCTTGGATTACTCTGTGTAATTTGAGGTCAGAAATAAAAGAACGCCTGGGGCCTATTTTATGCACATAGCTGAAATGTTTTTTTCTTCTGTTTCAAAGACAGTCACTCCAACTATGTATCATCAGATGAAGAGAGCTGAAATTGAAATGCCATTTTGCAGTATAGCTTCTTAAGAACCATACTTTGTACTTGACGGACAAACCTCAAAAAGGGCAAAACAAAAGGACTTAAAGGCCCAGAGTACATACTTTGCTAATGCCTGGTGAGCAAGGTCGGGATATTAACCTCACAGCGTGTTCTTCAGCTGAAGTCTGTATTATACCTACATCGTTGTCGGGTTAATTACTGGGCTTAGAGGCACACAAGCCTACTGCTTATTTTTAGAGTGACCTTATAGTGAATGCCCTGTCTTATATATAAAAAGAAGTGCTTCTCTGATTGCTGCACAGCCAGAAATTGGTGGCAGTTTCTCCTGAATAATAAAGACATGATCATTTTAGTGAGCTGCACTTAATTTTTACTGTAGAGTTTTTACAGAAATATTTTTATTTAAAGACTTATTTGATGTGGATTTAGCCAGGAAACTATACTTAAGAACTATACTTCTATCAGGTTTATGCAAATTCAGAATTGAAAAATTCTCAAATTCAGTTCAACCGTGAATTTGAATTGGCCACACACCACAGGAAGCTGAACTGGAATGACAGGAAGAGGAGTTTACTGAACTGCAAATCAACACAGCACTCTGAGAAATGCCTGGCCTACAAAACATTTATTAAATATGATAAGCTGTCAATCATCCAATCTGTCTGTCTGTCTGTCTTCAAGGCTTTTTAAAAGCTTTTAAAACTTTCACAGTTTATCAAGCCTGTACTTTGCATTTGACTTTGTTTTTCTATTAAAACAAACAAATAAATACATTTATTATATGAATTTTATTGAATGTGTTTATTTTAATGTTTCTTCTTCAAATTTATTCAAATTTCATACTTGAATTTCTTCCTTCCGTCCCTGAATTTCAGTTCATGTTAATGTTACTTCCTTAAATTCAAATTTAAATTTAATCTTTTCATCGTGTTTCATACCTTAGCTCAAATTCAATTAAAATTCAGGAATTTAACTGGAATTTCAAAAGCATTTTCAATTCAGTTTTGAATGGTGCACAGTTCTGATTTCACTATTTTTAACCCAGTGATTGATTAATTGATTTTTTCCTTTTGATTTGGTTTTAGTTTATATGAGACGATTATGACTGTCAAGCTCCAAAAAGCACAATAAAATGACTATATGTAGTCCGTGTTTCAGCTCTTGCCCTATATCTATCAAATTTAGCATATTATTGATACATGCTAATGTAGCATTTTCTCTTTGTTTTCTATCAGATCACACCGCCAGTGTTTCCATCATGAGACTGGTGTTGAAGTACCTGGACAAGATGAGGTGTTTCCGGAAACGTTCCACCATTCCTTTTCTGGTGGCTCTCATTACCTTCCTGCTCTTCATAAACCTCTACATCGAGGATGGCTATGTGCTGGTAAGTTTGTTTACCTGTTAAAATCCAGCAGGTAAATTACAGAGGTCAATTTATTTACAACATCAGTGGAGCAGATAACAAGACAATAGTGGGCTTCACAACAACTTGACTACTGTTGTTGCATGTGATTTAGCATTAATTATCTCTGTGCTGAAAAGTTATTTTGTTTATATGCTTTAATTACCAAATGTTGCGTGTAAGACTGCCGGTGCCGTGTTGTGCATCTATAATTATCAGAGCTCACGCTGCAGCCTATTTAAAATTTCATGATGTAGAGGCAGTCCAAATGCAAGAGACACATTTATTATTCATGAGGCCAACTTTATGATCAAAACTTTGTGATCATAACATGTCGCGTGTGTTTGTCTGTTGAATTATTCAAAAGTTGTACCCATTTTGACTAAGTCACTTTTCTAAATAAGCCCCATTTAATTGAAATACAAACACCGTCACAGCCAGCAAAAAAAAAATTTAAAGTGCGAACAGTTCATGTGTGGTAAAAGACATTGAAGTATAGCAATGATGCCATCATTTAATACAAGATCATTTATTTAAAAAGCTGAGTGAGTAATATTGTGTGTACAATTAATTATTCAAAGGCCATCATTTACATTTAATGAGATTATACAAGAGTGTGCAAGAATATTGCCAAATCTAAAAATAATGACGTGCAGCGCTTACACTTAAAGATGCAAAGGAGTCTTAGCATTTCATGTCCATATATTCTGGAGACTCTTCCTAGCTTTAGGAATGCTGTGACAAACTTTGACTTACTTTAGACTTGTGACACACTTTAGAATTGTCTGTCTTGGATGTCATGTGTTTCAGGAGGAAGACAAACGTCAGTTACGAGAAACCTCAATGCATCCGCTGAACTCAGAGCGATATGTTCACACCTTTAAAGATATCACAAATTTCTCTGGAACGATCAACGTGACTTATCGGTACCTCGCTGGAACACCTTTACCTCGAAAGAGTAAGACTGCTTTCCTTTGTACACATTAGTATTAGCAGTACACACATGGTTTAACAAATTCTAAACAAATAAGTTAAAAAAAATATGTATGCAAAATTGCACGACTATTTATGATCTAGCATTTTGAGTTTGAGTTTTGCCTTCTTCTGTAAGTATGTATAGGCACACACAAACACACACACACACACACACACACACACACACACACACACCTATACATACAGAAGGCAAAAAAAAATTCAAAATGCTAGATCATGGGCATCATTTTAAAAAATGTTGCGCAGAAACCATCCTAAATTTGGCTTTACAGTCATCTCTCAAATATGCATACGTGTGATTCATAGAAGAAATGTACGCACAGAAAACGCACATACGCCTCACTTTCAGATGTGAAATCTTTGAATCACAAATGATCTTGAACTTGCACGCAACTGAATTGTTTCAGCTCTCTGCCTTGTAAACGACTCCTAATTAATGTCATTAACATAAAAGATCACCAGTCATCATCCAAATTCTTTCATTTAGCACAGCGAATTGCAAGAACAGCTCACATTTTCAAAAACCTGCAGTACTCTGATGAGAAAAGGTGTATACATCTGCTCAGACACTGATGGGGAGCTAAGCACTTTTCCATGTCAAAGCCAGTTTTTACAAATATGGCATGGATTTAAGCATACACACATTCTAAGATCAAATCTGAGCATACGCACGCTTTATAAATGAGACCCCACGTCTAGATTAAGTCTCTTTAAAAATGCTTTTCTTAATTGTCAAAAAAAAAAAAAGTAAAAAGTAAAAATGATATAATTTAATATATTTAATTATATCCATAAAAACAAAATGTAATACTTTTATTAAATTAGCAAATAGCTTGTTCTTGCTTTAATAAGGTCTAGTGAGATTTATGTATAAATAAGAAAGAAAAAAATTGCCAATGAGTTGAGAACTTTGAGACATTTTATCCAAAAACAACTTTTTATATTTTACGTAATTTTGCTTCAGTTATATGTATTGTCTTGGGTTTTTTCCACAAACTATTCTATAGTATTAACCGTGTAGACAAGGTGTCAGATCATTTCAAGGCATACATTCTCTTACTCCATGATTTTTCATGTTCTTTTGCAGAGTATCTCACCATTGGATTGTCATCTGTGAAAAGAAAACGAGGAAACTACCTGCTGGAAACCATCAAGTCCATTTTTGATCAATCAAGTTACGAGGAGCTCAAAGAGATCGTTGTGGTTGTCCACTTGGCAGACTTTGACCTGGCATGGTGCGAGAGCCTAGTTCAGGAAATCTCAAGGAAGTTTGGCCACCATATCATTGCAGGACGGCTGCTAGTTATCCATGCACCTGAGGAGTACTACCCATCCCTGCATGGGCTGAAGAGAAATTACAATGATCCAGAGGACAGAGTACGCTTCCGCTCCAAACAGAATGTAGATTACGCGTTCCTTCTCAACTTCTGCACCAACCTGTCAGACTTCTACATGATGTTGGAGGATGATGTGCGCTGCTCTCGAAACTTCCTCACCGCCCTGAAGAAAGTGGTGGCATCTAGGGAGGGATCATATTGGGTGATGCTGGAATTCTCCAAACTGGGCTACATAGGGAAGCTGTACCACTCGCGAGACCTTCCCAGACTTGCCCATTTCCTGCTCATGTTCTATCAGGAGATGCCTTGCGATTGGCTTCTTATCCATTTCCGAGGCCTACTGGCCCAGAAGGATGCGATTCGATTCAAGCCCTCCCTTTTTCAACACATGGGCTACTATTCCTCCTATAAGGGGGCAGAAAACAAACTTAAGGATGATGACTTTGAGGAAGACTCCCTTGATATCCCAGACAACCCACCTGCCAGTTTGTATACAAACATAAATGTATTTGAGAGCTATGATGCTGCCAAAGCTTACAGTAGCGTGGATGAGTACTTTTGGGGCAAGGCTCCATCCACTGGGGACTTTTATGTAATAGTGTTCAACAAGGCAACAAAAATCAGCAAAATCAAGATCATCACGGGAACGGATGATCGGCAGAATGATATTTTGCATCACGGAGCTCTGGAAGTGGGGGAAAAATTAGTAGGAACCAAAAAGGGAAGGCAGTGCTCCTCCTATATAACGTTAGGGGAGTTTAAAAACGGAAACATTGAGGTTCATGATGTGGACCACAAGATAGCGTTTGATATTGAGTGTGTTCGCATTGTGGTAACGGCAAGTCAGAAAGAATGGCTCATCATTAGAAGCATAAGCCTCTGGACTACACAAGGTGCCAGTCAATGAGAACTTTTTGAACCGTAGCTAAAGGCACAAGTATCTGTTTATTTATCTATTTATTTATTTCTGCAATTTCTAAATTATTTATTCACCAGAGAAATCTTTATTTATTCAAATTTATTCATTCATTCAGACTAATTTAAAGGCAGTACAAGATGTCACACATCTGAGGCATTTCAACTAATTCTGACATCAACGATTCAGACAATAAAGTTTTTTTAATATATAAAGACATTTAGAGTACATATTTGTGTACCCTCTTTTTCCATTATTACTACATAATGTGTACTCCTCAGCAAAAAAAAAACTCTGAGAAGCAACACTGTTTTGACTGTCCTTTGGCCAAGGTATTCACTGCAAAAAAAAATTATAGATTTTTTTCTTTTTGCCCCTTATATTCAACCCAGACCCATTTATGTGTGAAACTATATATATATATATATATATATATATATATACACACACACACACACACACACACACACACTTTTATTAAAAGTTTTTCTTGCTTGAAGCAGAGGTCTGGTTAGGTTTGTGCTTAAAAAGAAAAAAAAATATTTGCCAGTGAAGTAAGAAAAATAAACTTAAATCAAAAAGTTCCTGAAAAACAACATTAATATCTTGCATACTTTTGCTTTTAAGTAAATGTGTCCTGTTTTTAAAAATGTTTGTATATGTATTAAGAAAATATTTTTCACTGTGTAGCTGTTTTCCATATTTCAACAGACAGACATATTCTATTATAGTCATTGAAAAAGTTGCTTGAAGCTGAATTGTAAGCACTTCATTTCGGTTAAGTTATTTTTTTGGTTTGTTTACTCTTTTCTTCTATACCTCTAAAATATTTGCTTATCCTGCTCTCCTTTCCGCCAACACAGGGTCAATATTGCCTTGAATATACAATGTATTGTGGCATGAATCTACTCAGCAACATTTCATACTGTCTCCCCACTGAATGATAACAAAAAAATGTTATTCAATCAACCTTGGGCCAAAAGGGTCTCTTTAGTGTAGTTCTGTTTTGTTTGTGCATTTCTTCAGAGGCATGGACTGGAACAGTGTGGCTATTCGCCCATCTTCTGAAGTGTTGTGATTGGACAGTACAGTGACAAATGAGGTAAACCTCCTTCCCCTTTTCAGTATTTTCCTCCTATCTTTTGCTCAGTGCAATTTTACCAGGGTAAATTGGATTTTGTTTGGCTCATTCCCCCATAAAATTACACCAGCAACAACCACCCTAGTGCAGACCATTCTCACAGCAAACCCCTGGCTGGAATTGTTGGCCGCTCCATCTAAATGCAGTTTTGTGTCTTTGTGTGAGTGTATGCACTATAGACCATATCCGTCACTATGAGTATTTGTTTACTCTTGGTTTACTGAAATGACTTTGTCACAAGATGTTTTGAGACATTAAAACTTGGTTTCGCAAACATCTAACTACGTTAGACTGAACATGTCACATGAAAAATGCAATAATAAGACAACTGTTTACATGACTCTGTATTGTTGCAGAATGTGTTTATCTCCTGTTTTTCTTTCTTTATTTTAAGACAAGGCATTTTTCTTCCCCCATTTTCTTTGGTCTTCTTCGTGTTATTATCATACTGCAGTTTATACGTGTGTAGTAGTTCATATAGCATCATAAAAATAACCTGTACTTTGCATGATTTTTGCAGTTGTCTTTGCCAACACCCAAGATACAAAATTGACGTTGCATTAAGAGGTGCTTTGCACCAACATATGTCAAATGTAAACTTAGTAGCCATAACCATAGTTATCAAGAAGCCATTACTAGCACTATTTCTCAGGCTAGAAATGTGTTACATTGCTGTATACATTCATTTTCATCCCAGGTCAGAACTGCATTGTTTCCTTGTCAGTTTTTTTTTTTTTTTTTTTAAATTCAGTTTACTGAAAGTGAATACCTTTTGCCCAATTGTATTTGTGAATGGTCTTTTGGATGCATTTCAGACTTCTATGGCTATTTAATGTCACGGTATGTTTTCGATAGTTTTGTAATGCTTTCTTGTGAGCAAAGCACAGGTCCGTTTTTTTAAACAGCCAGCTAAATTTTAGGGCTGGGTGTGTAATAAAATGTTACAAATTAAAATATTGGAAGGTTTTGTCTTCCTAATAAAACCACTGACTAAATAATTGTTCATGCATGAGCTAAGAAAGAATGCCGCAGTGTTAGTACGCCTGTCGGTTTTAGGCTTTATGACTTGTTTTCAAGTGTCTACTCTGAAATTGACTGGCAATGTACTGTACTTGATTTGTAATTTTACTGTACTAATACTACATTTACAGCAATGGACATCTCACGTATTGTGCTGCATAGGTGAAGAGAATGTGTTATGATGTAGAGTTCTGTTGTATTTCTCCCACACTGTTTGTCACATGGTACTGTAACTATATTGTAAAATGACATATATTTTTTTACATTTATCATTAGAACTGTTTGCCTTGTATATTGTACCTAAATATACATTGACTCAAATGCTGAGTTGACAAAAATGAATGCCATTTCATCATTGGAAATCCAGAGATTGTAAAGTAAAACACTTCTGGGAAAACAAAATACTTTTTAGTAGACGTCTAAATATATTTGTATGCAGATGCACACATCTCTCCTGCAGCAAACATGGCTGGACGCACAGTATTAGCCAGCATGGATCCACTTGAACATTCCCTGACTTATAAGTTCTTAGACCTGCTTTTGTGTATTTACAGGTGAAAACGAGTTCAAATAAGCCACCCTATTCAGAAATTCCTCACTGCTGGGGAAATAAACATAAGTTTGTGTGATAAAGTATATAAAGTAATTTTAGAGTCTTGAAATGATCACAGATGTCAGTGGATTCTATCAAACTGTGGCCCAAAGCTGTAGCTGCCTCATGCATTATTTATTTGTTTATTCATATGCTTTGTGTCATGTTAATACATTCATAATGAATTTACAGTGCTTAGGCTATTTGGCTGGATTTTCTGTTTCTACTCCACAATGTATTACTTCAGCTGAGAGTATTTAGAAACAAACAATATATGATTTTCTCTTAAAATGATTCTGTTTGTTGCACAAGTTAAAAAAGAAGGGCAAACATAATCATATATAAATTATACACACATTGCCACAGTATAACAAATATTTCCTCAAAGCTGTGCAATTGCTGTGTTTTCCCTCAGAGTAAATCTTGAAATGCTGCTCTTTATGATGACCGTCAAGGATTTTGCAACACGATTACTGATAAATTTCAAATTGTGGTTGGCTGTGTTTTTGATGAAACCCTTAACTGGTGGATTGCAGAAATTGGTTTGCAGGTCTGTTTGGGGGGACAGTGAAAAAAAGCTATGATAAATTCAAATAATATAAAGCAATTAACAATATAATTGTGCATGGATAACCTGGCACATCTTCATAAAAGAGCTTTTGACATCAAAAGTTAAATTCGACAGATGCCAACATGTACTAGTTGCTTGACATTTTCAAGAACCATGAACAAACTACATAAGGTAGAAGAAAATACAGTACAGTTTGTGATATTAAAACTAGCCATTTTTCTTGTATTCAAAACTCACTTGAAGAACACAGTCAAATCAGATATTGTCCTAATTTTTTGATCTATTTATTGGCTTAAATCCTTTCTGTTTCACCAGTCAGAACGTCTCTGGCTTGTCAATGTTTGTCTGTATAAATGAAAACAAAGCCACTTTAATGTTATCTCTGAATTAAAAAAATGCTGCTATTCATAAATTGGACTCAGAGTTAGAGGACCAATGTCCGAAAATGTTGTCGTATCTATCTTCTTCGTTGGTTATGACAGCTCAAGAGCATCCTCTGCCTTTGTGGGTGAATGGACCATACCAGTTGAAAGTGTTTGACCAGATAGGCAAAACTTGTTAGGTAAATGTTAATCAGTTAACCCTTTAAGGTAAACAATTTGGACTAAAAGCCCTAATGGAGCTGGACAAATTCACCAGAGCTCACGTGACTGACAGGTATGTGCTGGTTTATTAGCCTTTGTTATAAAATGCCACAGTCCTGTTTTGATTGTGCATGTTTTGATTTGTTTTCTCAACTTAATGTATTACTTTCAGTGGAAAATTTAGCAAAAAAGTATGTTTAACCTACTTTCTTACTCTATAGTGATATATATTTGTAAAAATTGATAGATTTTGACAGTTCAACATGCAGTAAAGCAAAAATGATACGACTGAAAACATTGAAATTTCTGACAGCTGAGACCATGAAAGTGTTGACAAACCAAAGTTATGGTAAATTACACTTCTGGCATTGCTTATGTTTCTACAAAGTGAATAATTAGACTATATGTATAATACATACTTCATAGATAATGGTGGAAACTCGTTCTTCTGCAGTAATTCGTTCTTTTATTTTTCCCTCTCCACAAAACATTTGAAATCATTTTAAGGATCTCTGAAAAAGCGTAGGCTCTGTAAAATGCCAATCACTCTAATAAAAGCTACTGTGAATCACCCTACCAGGAAGCCGGCTCTCAATAAATAATGCACATTTCATAGAAATTTCACCAACGTTATTACTTTTTGCTCTCTCATTTTGATCAAGTACTACAATGTATTTTACACAAAGGTTTTTGAAAGAAAAAAACGAAAGCTAAACTGAAAATAGTTTTTACAGCACTTAGCAAATTCCTTTCTTGTATAATAAAATTAATTTTACCATGATAAACGATGGGTACAGTAGAAGAGACTGCAGGCAACTGTAACACACTTAACTTCTTCAATCACAAATAAATCAGAGTGATGAAACTTAATCAGCAGATGATTTGCAAAATTCTGTTTCTGCCTGAAAAAGGAGTGTTTTGTTTTGATTTATGAGAATATCTGAGCAAAACATTGATGTATGAAAATATATTTGCTTAATAATATTTTTTCAGTGTCTGATATTTTTGGATGCTTGTGAATTGTAACTTTGATTTCTTGTAATACATTTCAAGTTATGAGCAAAACATTCCCTTTTTAAGCCTTTTGTACTGTTACAGTTACCTTTGGAACATACCAGTGTTTCTTATACCAAAGGATGGCAGGTAAATTTGCAATAATCTGTGCTTTATGAAGGATAATATTACAATTGTCTTCCTAATCATTCATCTTTCCATACAGCAGAGCAAGAGTAATACTAAACCTTGCAATATTTCATACAGTGTATAGGCATTACAGTCGACGCATACTCATAGGTAACATCAACATGTACAGGAAGCACTCATAATAATTATGTATATCTCAACAACTGTCTCTCAAAAGATCATTACATTCATTAGGCAAACACACATATGCAGAGTGTACTAGAAAGACGCTTTTATTGCAGACCCAGCAATTTCCGCATTTTCAGCACAGGTAGAGAAAAGCTGAGGCCACAGCAGCACTGCCCTTCAAAGTGGAGTGGAACTAATGCTGAGGTGAGTCCATATGGCAGGCGAGATATGTGGGAAACCGTAGCTAATGTGCATTTTAAAAGGTGTCAGAATGGTCCAGAAAAACCAATATGCCATAATAACTCCTGGCCCGGCGCGGAGCATCGCCCAATCGATTCGAGGTTTCCATGGCAGCCAGTCTGCGTAAATAAGGTAGCAAACCATACAATCAGATGATGTGAATCTGAGGCGGAGAGGCTTCTCTTATCCTATTCCCAAATGATCCGCCGTGCTCAGGATCTCTCACACCATCTGATTCCCAAGAAAAATCATTATGGATGTTAATACCTTCAGAGAGGCAGGCAGAAGATAATAGGCAGGGAGTGGGAACCAATCGATTGTTTTTTACTCAAAAAGTTCAGCTGAGTTTCATATGAAAGTAATTCCACTTCGATCTGTCTCAAACTGCAAGCTGATTAAGCCCCAGAGCACTACAGTGAAACTATAGATTTATCAGAACTTCAATATTACACCGTTAATGTGACAGCATGGGGGTTGAATTTGCAACGAAAGGCGTCTCTCCGGCAGAACTTTAGCCTGAAAGATAAATATATCGCTTTAAGATAGAAATAATACCACATTTGCCTCAGGGACGTCTAAGTAGAAGAGCTAATAAAAGCTTTAAATAGTTGACCCCTTTAGGGATTATAAAAGCATGTACGTCACATCACCTAAACATTTGTGATTGAGCTATAAGGAGGACAGTAACTTTGCAAGTTTGTCGGACATGGATAACCAAAGTTCTGTGAAATAAATGCATGGAAACATTACACAAGCCCTAAGTGTGTTACTGCAATTGCCTTAATACAAGTTTTATGTAATATGCTACTAAAATAAAAACATTATTGACAACAAAAAGAGTGTTAAACAGTTTTGCCACACATTTCCAAGTAAAATGCCTGCAGTGCTTGAGGTTTATTCTTTGTTGCCAGCCAAGAATTACCCTTAGATAAAACTTTAAAAGTGTGGAGGGAAAAAAATATGTTGAATACGTGTGAATTATGAGTTTTTATTGAATTTTATTGAACCCAACACCTCACATCTCTCCAGTGGCTTGGATTACCACCAATCTGTGAATATTTTAAGATATTTATTAGAATGGCAGCTGCAATAAATCAGAGCTTACATTACTAGCAATTAAATAAACTCTATAATATCCTAAAAATTAAATGTGCTAGCCATAAAATTTTATATAGCTTGCCTGTAAAATAATTCTCCACTTAACAGCTATTCTGCCCCTATAAGAGCAATCAAAGCATGATTGTAATTGTATTTGATCTGTTTTGTGGTGCAACATCTAAAAGCAACAAAGGAAGTTGCTGGCATGTATATGGGTTTTTGAATGGTTTAAGGGCCTAGTGATATGGATGTCAGAGAAAGACGTGATGAAGAGGATGGAAAAGAAAAGCATGAACAGATTGATGGGTAAACAAAGGGCCGTAAAAAGCTGTTCCCCAAGGAGCAGAGGAGCTCAAAACAGAGATGTGGGTGATGAATGGCTTGTAATAAGCCGGCGACTGTCTGACGGCCACTGATCTAAGGTCCCTTTGCGATTAGACGCTCTCATGCTCACGGAGAAGCTGCGATGACAAGGATGTGATCTGTGTGTTGATGTGTTTGGGGGCGGGTGTGTCATTGTGAAACAAACAGTCGCTGAGACAGAAGGGCCACATTCCGTAAAACCACCTCTGCACTCCTGTTTTAAAGAACAAACATGTGCTACATAAACTTGAAGGAATGATAATAATATCTGGGTCTTTCAGAACAGTTAAAGTCGGCATGAAATTAAAATACACAAATGCATGTTCAGCAATTCATCCATGCATATGTTTAATTTTTAAAAAATGTTTTGATCTTGTAATGTATAATCAAAATTGGACCCCTTTCTGATGACACATACAGGACGTCTCCAAACATTAATTCTGCTTGAACTTCACCCCTGCAAGTTTGAGTTCATCTTACTCCCCTTTTGAGTGCAATGTTCAAATCTCAAAACCTTGGTTATGCATGGAATCAATTTCAGGTATACTTTTATTTATTTATTTTTATTTTTTTGATAATCCGTTACACTTGGATGCACGTCACAATAAGAAAATATCTCCGACTTCAGCTTCACTGTGACTTCTGAATTCTGATGCAGAAAAACATCTCAAATGTGTGCCATACTAAAAGAAATGTTAAAGGAATAGTAGTCTCATCTAACCAGAGCTTAAGACTGACAGCAGAAAGTCTGGACTCTATTGCAGCTTTCACTGGCCAAGGACCACCCAAGAGGCCATCTGACTGACCTTTAAAGCAGCCAATTATAGTTCTTTCTTCTGTGGAACACAAAAACATTTTTCCCCCAAAATACTGTATTTTCTTTTGTGTTCCACGAAGACAGTTTGGATTGACATGAGGGTAAATGACAGAATGTTCTTTTTTGGGGAGTGAACTATCCCTTTAAGATGTAGCTGCGGCATTACATTTTTATGTATCACTGACCAAGCCCTGCAACAGAGCTGTGCCATTTTTACAGACAATCCTGAGTCAATTACAGCATGGATGCAAGTGGTTTAGATGAATCCGGAGGGGGGGAGGATAAACCTGGAGTAAAACAAGACCTGTAGTCCCTGTCCGATAAGAACAAAGGATCCATCTCATGGCAATCATTAGCTGGTTAGCACACTCCTTACGTGTGCTAAGCAGGTGTTTATCTGTGGGCCCAGAGACACAATGCCACAGGTGTTGGAATGGACCATTTCTGGCTATGCTTACTGTCCCCTGGGCCAAGGTGGTTTAATATCCCATCACTGCAATGCACCAAGGTAGAGACCCACATCTGGCTCTTCTCAGCTGCTGTCACATATCATGCTAGAGGCGCTGGAACCGGATCTACCCTCATCCAATAATTAGTCTCATTTATCCTGCTGGTCCCCTCGGAGTGTTGCTCTGGGCTCCTGCCTGCTCCTCTACGCAGCTTTCATCAGTAAACCATTAAAGTTTCATAAGTATTAACTACTGTCTGATGACACTCTCCCTCAATGGAGCAGCTTTATGAAACTGATGGTGCCCATCACTCTGCAGCAGTTGATAGATCCCTCTGCTGCCGGTGCCAGAGAGAGACACTCTGACACGAGACGGAGTGAGAGGATACGTGATCGTTGAACTGATTGCATATGGACACTTAAAAAAAAAGATATTCCTTGGTATCCATATATTGTGTGTCCTAGTGTTGTATCTAAAACGCTACCATTGTAACATCGAAAACCTTGGTTCAACCTAAAATGACGCAAAGAACCTTTGTTTAAGTGTGTGGAGACATTTAAATGCATCTGTTTTAAAGGTCAATTGACCTTTCGATGTGAAGTTTGGGAGTTAGAAGTGCCTGTGAAGTATGCTCATTTTGCTGATGCTCAGTATTGTGGATGCCATTTAAAATTGCCACTATCACCGCTAACCTTCATATTTAATAGTGAATGCATTAATGTAATGTAAATACTGAAAAAAATTATATTTACCATAGATGCCATGAATATAATTGCTATATTCATCACGCATTTAATCATGCATTTTTTACAAAAGACCTGGATTGTCCATTTAGTGAATTTCATAGGGAAACTTTAATATGAATGTCTTTGAAGAAAAACTTTGAGATTGCATTTGTGTGGATATAAAGACAAATGACTTTGAAATTTATGTTGTTGCATCTGTTTCTGAGTGGGTCCATTGGAGGAGCATAATTGAATAATGTTATAATGTGTTTTGGTCGAAGTATGAGCATGTATACATAATTGTTATTTAGAATTATTGGGTATTTTAGCTCTACTTAATGTTTCTAATGTTATTTTGCTTTTAAAATGTATGATTAATGTCACTAATGATAATGTTTCTTTTGGTCATGTTTCTTCCTTTTTTTTGGTGTTTTCAGGCTTTAAAGTTAGTCCAGTACTCAGTAAGTGTTGCATTTTGTTTTTAGAAATGAATGTGTGTTAAGCTTAAAAGTTCCTGAGCCAAACATTTTGAGTTTTAAATTTTTTCACTTATTTTTTTTTTTATAAATAATTTGATGAGTTAAAGTAATTGGAAAACATAAGTTGCTATGATATATGTGTATGTGTATATATATATATATATATATATTTTTTTTTTTTTTTTTACAGAAAACATAGTTTTGTTTACCAAACTTGTAAACTTGTAATGCCAGCATTACAGCATTAGTTTATTATGGAGTGTGTTAAATTTTCTTGCATTGTGCTTATTGAAAAAGCAACTTTAAGTTATTAAGTTTAACTAATTTGCCCTCTGCAGAGTTACAGCCACACTGTAAAAATAGAAAAACTGTCTTACAGCCACACTGTGCAGCGAGTTGCCTCACAATTTAAGTTGAGGTATTTTATTTTTATTTTTACAGTGTGGCTTAAAATGTGAATTTGTTGTGTTACATACAACTCTAAGCAAGGATAGAAAGTGCTAAGGATCAGTTTGCAAGCAATGAGCCATTAGGCAAGGAATTAATCCATGTTCTTCCCGTGAGGGTGTAAACAATACAGCAAACACAGATTGCCCCCACTATTGTGGAAATATTATACATTCATTACAGATGCAACCTCATAATACATCAATATTTGGGAAAGTTCAATACGCTGTATAACAATAGTAGAATTATCCTGGTATTTGCTGAAGTGGCACGGGTCCTCTTCAAAGTCTGTTAGATGATGAGAGGACGTGTTTTTGATGATGGTTGAATGAGCTCATACTAATGTACTCATGCGCTGTCTGTCTCCTGTTGTTATAGCGGACCCCTTTGCTCTCTCTCTCCTATTACTGCAGTGTCCCTCTCCTTTGTAACAGCCTTAATTAAAGATTAATGGCAGGGTTTTCCCTGCATGTAGAGTGGAGATAACTCATATCCCTAGGCTCTTCTTTAAAAGCACCGCACTGCTGGGAGCGCTAAAAACGGGAGAGACTGCGGTGCTGTGGAGAACAAAGGCACTCTGGCCTATCCCCTCTCCCACTTTCCCATTGCAGGCCATGTAATAACCGAGCAGAGCCTGTGAAAATAGAGGTGCGACGTTGAGGGTAGTCATTTCAATTTTGGCAGCCAAAGAGATGCAATCAGCTCATTTAAAAGCCTGCGTAGTGGCTACCTTTCTTTCCTCCCGTGTGACAATTACTGCCGCCGTCTCCATCAGGCTCTTTAATGGCTCTGCTTGGAGCCTGTCGAAGACCATCAGGCTTCTTTCTTCCTTTTCTAGAGGGAGCTTTAAAAAGAGCCAGCACAGGAGAGGAACAAATTGGATAAGGTTGTTTTTTGCTGTGGCAATGTTGCTTTTTCCTCTGCCATTCAGTGTCAATGGGTGTATTTAATGACATTTGTTTCTTTGCTTTTGAAGTGATATGGATTTTATATTTCTTTGTAGAATATGTCATTACTTTAAAGTAAGAACCATGTGAAAGTTCCAGCCATCCCACACACAATCTAAACTCTTGAAAATACTTTTTCTTATCATGGCCAAGAACCACCTACTTCAGAAAAAGACTGTATGACCAAAGAAACATGTAGACTTTGTAATCAGACTTTATTTCCGCTCAAAGGAAAAAATGTCTATTAAGAACCTTTAACATCAATGGAATCTTTGTGGTTATTAAAATGTTCTTCACACTAAGAAAAAATGCTTCTAAGAGCAGTTCACTGAAAGGTTGTTTGAGAAACCAAAAATGGATCTTCAGTAGGGGCTTCGCACTGCGTAGTTCTAGGAACTTAGGGTGTGTAAAGTATGGACGAACCCAGCGATTGGGTTGTTTTAGACCCAGCGGTTGGGTTACTGCCCAGAAGGTTGGGTTAAACATGTAACCCAACCGCTGGGTCAAAACAACCCAATTGCCAAGTTTGTCCATATTTCACCCAGCACTGGGATGTATTTAACCCAGCATTTTTTATAGTGTATAACTATTGCCGGAAGAACCCACTTTTTGACGTTTTCGCAACGCAGGAACTAGGACCATAATTAGTTCTAGGAACTCATAACTAATTTAGCTCCTACTTTCAGAGTAGGGTCTAAAACAGTACTATAGGAACTACCAATTACATAAGTGTACGCTGATTGGACAAACGCATATGAAACACCGGCTACCCAGTATTTTTAAAAAGCCATATAAACATATTTTCTCCTCAGACATGGAGAACAGCAATGACGGGGGATTAGGTGGTTAGTCAACTGCTACAACTCAACACCTAACGTAACACCTTATGATATTTCTAGATATGGCAACATGTAATTATCACATGCCCTGTGTTGTTAAATGTCCAGGTGTCCTGTGTTTTATTAGGCCACCAGTACATTAATTTGTAAGCAATAAGAGTAGCTCTGATGAGGATCTGTCTTTGCTTTGGGGGAGGTCACTTCAGTTCAGTTTTTTGCAAGAAGACGGTAAGTTCGATTAGTTCAGTTTCTCTTGTTAGAGGCTGTCACTTCTGAGCTGGGTAATACTGTCCATATGCAGGCCCTAATTATTTACTCTGCAGGCAGAGAACAAGGTCATGCTTGTTATACCATCATCCAATTCACACAATCAGATTCAATCCACACAATCAGATTTCTCACAAAGAGAACTAATCTCGTTCTTTCACAAGCAATTATCTTGATGTAACCGGCTGGTAGGAGATGCACCGCCCAGCCCAGATGAAGGCAATGACTTTCATTTTGCATCAGGCCCGGGATGCGGCAGAGATCCGTGGCTAAGTTAAACTGTCAATCTGTGCTTCTATTGGAAAATTTGAGCTAAATTAAAGAGAGCTACAGCACTGGATTGTGGCCAAAACAATTAAGGAGCACTACCATGGACACAACAGATGATGCTTAGGAGGACTGCATTTCCCCAGTGTCCATTCACAATCCATGACCATTTTCAAAGTGTTCTGACATTTTTTACATGAGTGAAGTCTTTGAGACAGTTTACTGAAACGGATAGCATGCATTTTGTATGTAGGTTTTTTTTTTAAATAATATTTAAAAATATTACTGTATTTTAAATAAATATTTTAAATATATATAGAATTAGAAAATGTATATATTTTTTTTATTCATCAAAATTTTATATTGAGAAACATCACATTTTTTTAAATATTTTGAGGACATGAAGAAAAGCACAGCTGCTGCTTTGCTTAAATATCAAACATATTGCAGCATACCAACACAACCATCAAATAATCAGTGTTCTGTAAATACAGAGATATGTGGCTGTCTTCCTATCTGTATTGTGTGGGACCTTGTTGAAGGACACGGCTGTTTTTCCCTAGACTTCAACAGCAGGCAATAAAGTGAGTGACAAACAAGACAAGCAGCCATATGCGATCAATGCCTGCAGAAATAGTAAAAAAAAAAAAGAGAGAGAGAGAGAGAAAAGCACTCTCTAAACAGGACTGCACACATGTGCATCAATAAAAGCAAAGTAATGTGATGTCCTGTAACTGAAAATATTCACAGATGCCTTAGTATTAACAATAATCTCAGTCATGTAGCAGCATACAGTAAGTAGTGCAAAGGTAACAAAACTTTTTCCTTTATCCTACTTAGCACATTTAACTTGAAAGAGACAACTTTATTTACTTTTCACAGAATGATAAATTGTTATCCCTCTCTGTAAATGGCACATTCATGTAAGCACATATAAGTGCTTTCAGCTTCAACAACTGAAAGATTTATTTTGGCACTATACTGAATCATAGAACTGATAGTTATGGCTCCCAATGAATTACTCAAGTGCACTGATATATATAAAATATAACTTATGTTTTTTGATATTAGAAATGTAATAGATGATAAAATATTGAAAAATAATGTTTATCACTTCAAAGATGGCACTTGCAGCCTTTTGAGGGCCTGTGTTGCATTAGACTGTACTGCCATCTGCTGGTGAACAGGCTCTGATTACTAACTGAATTGTCTGTAAAATATTGCTGTTTATTTGTCATTTCTGTTGATATATAACTAGAATACCATGAATTTGGTGTTTGAATTGATTGATAATTGTATCAGGATCATTACGTCTGCAGCAGCCTACAGTCAGTGTCAAAAGGCCACCGGGAAATAATGTATTTGGTCTATTTGAGTTGTTCAGCACTTTTCAAAGCTAATTACTTAGCTGCATTAGTATTTTTAATTAGCAGCGGCCAATTAGAGAAATGGAAACCAACAAGCTTTCTCTTTTCCATTTCATTAATGAAAGTGATGTGCATACAGCTAAGGGTTTGACAAATCATTGTGCATTCATCAGAGAGATAGGCCTACTGTTCTGTTACTCATGAAATGAGTCAAATGTACTTTAGAGGAATTTTATTTTCTTAATGGAGAGTAATGAAATATATTTCCCTGTTATTTTTGTAATTGCTGTGACATCTCAGCAAGAGTCCAAAGGAGTGCTTAAATGGCATTGTACTAGACTACTTTTTAGACAGTATTTCTATTCCTGGAAGGCAGACTCGCCAAAATATAGCTAACGTTATCATCTTAAGGATGTTGCACTAGTCGGCTATGGAATTGCAAATTATATGTTTTTGGTCAATTTATATCTCAATCCAAATTTACCTGTCGGTGCTAAATAATTTCCTTAAAATGAAAGTCCAAGCACGATTAGCTTAAAGGGATACTCCACCCCAAAATGAAAATTGTTTCATTAATCACTTACCCACCATGTCGTTCCAAACCCGTAAAAGCTTCCTTCGTCCTCGGAACACAATTTAAGATATTTTGGATGAAAACCGGGAGGCTTGTGACTGTAAAAAATATTAAAAAAAAAAAAAAAAAAAAAACATCGTCAAAATATTCATCAGTACGCTGTTTCCGTTCAAATCAAAGCATAAATAAACGCACAATAGGTATACATCCGTTACTGATGAGGCCTTTACGGCGTTATTTTTTTCAGTAACCAGTAATCAAACGAATTACTGTTTCCCCCGTTACAACGCCGTTACCGTTACTGACAATAAAATGCGGCGTTACTATAATTTATTATAATATTATTATCATTTAATTTTTCAGTTTATCTGAATGGACGCACAGTGTAGCTGCATTTGAAGTACCGTAAACTCTAGTAGGCGCACGGCTCGCAGTCGCTTTCTCACACGCGCAAAGAAAGATACAGAGCGAGATTTCATAACATCTTTCATAACATGCAGAATTGACGCGCTACATGTAAACGATATTCTTTGTTGTATTTTCCTGTCAAAATAACGGAGTTCCTTTTGGAATTCCTCAGCTTTTGTCTAATAATTTTATTCTAATTACTAAAGTTCTATCGTCATATAATGCTAAATTATCATAATATCATATTATAATGCTTAACTTACTGATGCTGAGTGTCAGATATTTTTTTTAAAAACTACCGTTTTACAAACATAAGCTTTATATATATAATTGATAATATTTACAATAATATATTGAATTTGATAGGTGTCTCTCACATTGTCCCACAGAAATATTAAAATAGATTAGTGTACAATGTTTTATAATAAAAATTTATTCTATTTAGTGTCCATTTCATTCATTTAATATCGGGGGCACCCAAGTTATTTGACATATTTGAACTTTCTTTTTCTTTTTTTTTTAAAGTAACGCAATAGTTACTTTCCCTGGTAATTAGTTACTTTTATATTGATGTAACTCAGTTACTAACTCAGTTACTATTTGTGAGAAGTAACTAGTAACTATAACTAATTACTTTTTTAAAGTAAAGTGCCCAACACTGCTGATGACAGAGAATATACGCTCCCCAAAATGGCGCTATGCTGACACAGAGAGACAGAGAGGAGACGAATTGTTGAATAAATGTTATTTTATTTTCTTTGTGTATAAAAAGTATTCTCATCTCTTCATAAAATTCAGATTGAACCACTGATGGCAGATGGACTATTTTGACTATGTTTTTTTATACTTTTCTGTGCCTCGACGGTGTAATTTACTTGGCAGTCAATGGGACAGTCAAAAGCCTCCTGGTTTTCATCCAAAATATCTTAAATGGTGTTCCGAAAACGAACGAAGCTTTTACGGGTTTGGAACAACACGGAGGTAAGAGATTAATGACAAAATTTTCATTTTGGGGTGGAGTATCCCTTTAATTTGGTTCTCACTTTGCTTGTTTATGATTTTGAACAATCAGTGTAACCTTTGAGAGTCTTGTGATCCATTTTTTTTCTTCTGTTATGTGATTGTTTAATATTTGTTTATGTAGAAATTTTGTTCTGTGACAAGAATTAAAATATTTTCTAAATGTTTTTACAAGAAAACTGTTTCAGTTCAAAATTTCATGGTTAATTCAATGTATTACTTGCCATTTATTGTATTTTTGAGTGAAAATTGTTTGTGCACCATTATGTTTCAGTATATATGTGTGTATGTATACACTAAAAGTAACTCATTTCTGTATTTCAGTTAAATATCCAAAATACTTCACAAATGTTCTTCTCATCATGGAAATGTGAAAAAAGACTTCTGTGAAATAACAATAATAATAGATGTTTCATAAAGAGTTTTAATAAGTATGATTTAATTACATTGGAAGAAAACTAAATATACATTAAATAAATAAATATAATAAACTCTTGAATTGACTGCTGTTTTATGTACATTGTCCATCCCATAATGAAGAAGAAGGGATTGACTTCTGAAGCAAATAAATAAATAAAGGTTTAGCTAAAACAGAACATACAATTACTATATTACTACTGTAATACTACAACATTGAAACAGACACATATTCACAAAATGTAAAAATGTCTTTCCGTCGGTGGGTCTTGGGCATCAGTAATACACACTTCTCTTCAGAATGTAAGGCCGTCTTGATTTATTGGTGCGCAGTTGCCTTTTAAGTATATATGGAGATTTCCTCTTCAGTGGATTGTCGCTGTTTTGGTCCAGCTCCAGATATTCTTGGTCATCTTGAAGCTGAAAAGAAAGACAAAATGTTTGAGCTGTTACCACCAATGCCACTCAGATTATTACAGGGCTGAAAATCACAGCAATTGGGTGGACAATGCTGTCAATCAACTGCCATGTCGTGACTGATGCTTACTACATCGCTCGGCTCTTTCTAATCATTGCTCCTCAGAGCTACACTGAAGTGTGCTTGAATAAGATGTATAACTGATGAAGTCTACTTCTCAAAATGATAGGGCCGCACTTTAAAGGCAAGGGCAATTTCTGTGAATTTTAATGATCCGTGAGGTGACCCATGAACTGGAGAGTTACCAAATTCCACAGTTAATTTTGAAGACAGGCAATTCACCCAGTGGTTTATATATATATAACGTTTTTATATTATACTTATTTGACTTCTGCTAGAAAATGTTTCTCATTTTCATTCTGTTTAACTTGATGTACTAAAATAACAAAACATTTATAGATAAAAAAAAATACTAATGACAAAAACAAACAATTACTAAAATGAAAATAGAAAAATAAAAACTGATTCAAATGAATAAAATCAACAATAGTATACTAAATAGATACTAAAATAACACTGCCTGAAATTAGTGCTGTAGTGCTATTGAATAAAAATCATCAGCTAAATGACAAGCATTAGAATGTTCTTAAACCATTTGGCCTCTTTATGCAAGCAATCATTTTTGGCTTGTGTTGTAATCAATTTGGCAGCATTTCTTTTGAATATGGCATTTCTTCCAAATGTTTAATTCATGCTGCTTTTTTACATAAATCTGCATTAATTATTTATTAACCACCCTATATATTTAAATATAAAAATCAGTCCTAATAAACTGTTTGGTGACTGAAGAATAAATATAAACTGACTGCTAAGCAATTATTGACTTAAGTGTTAGAGCATGTCAACTGTTTATTGTCTCAATACCTGTGTGAGTCTGTCATCTCTCACCTCTCTAGGCTGCAGGACCCTGCAGAGGTTCTGAAGGTCATGCATTTCCTCAAGCATTTGGGCGAAGGAACCTGAAACCCTCTGGTCATAGTCAGCCTGAACCTCTGCGTCCTCCTGCTGCTGCTCGCTGCCCCAGGCCTCCTGCCACGACTCCCCGAGACGGTTCATCATCTTGCACACATCCTGGAGCGGCAGCTGCCACAGGGGGGCGATGTGCTTGCCCTGCTTTACCTGTACACACAGTGAGAGATCAAAAATGTTTACTTTCAATGACTCACTCTCAGCTTTATTTCAGCTTATAAAAAAGTCACACTGTCTCCAGCCATTACTATATTCTCAGTCCACTTACACGGTACCAATACTGGATAAGCACATTTTGAGTTTTCTCTAGTGTTTTTATTGGCCTTCACAGGATGAGACTAACAAGATCAAGGCCTGGTGTGATATCTGGAAATCTGTTTTCAACCTGTTGGCTGTAAGTCTTATATTACACAATCACCTTTGAGTTCATATGTTTGATATTAAAAATAAGTGTGAATGAGTAATTCAAACATATCAAAATGAAAGATTTTTTTTTTTTTATCATTATTAAATAACAGAGGAAAATGTCACCCACCTGCATAAGACCTGCAGCTGTCTGCCATTAAAGTAACTATTTCATTACATTTAATTAGACTTGGCCCAGCTGACATTTTAAAAGCATTAGCCTTAAAGACATCATATTTAATGTCAGTATTTAAAGTCATAATTTTTAATTAACTCTGCAGTAGAGAGCATGTCTGTACGGAAAGTTACAAAAGCCAGAAATTGTGGTCAGGGTTCAAAAAAATCTAAAGAAAATTACAAACACTGTGATGCTACACAATTCTCTATTGATAATTAATAACAGTCAGATGTACTGACGATAGATAATGGATGTTAATGCAGTGCAGAATATTGCTCAATGAATGAAGGCAGCTGAGCTTCATTTCAGGCAATGACACATCATTTGATCCACCAATAGAGCGTAAAAGCTTCATCCGTTTTGCTTTTTTGAGTACACTTATTCTGATTTGCTGCCTGATTGGAACCATTTCTTTTTAAATCAATAGTTTACAAAAACGTGTAATTTCGTGTTACATTTAACATCAGTTAGCACCTACATTTGTGGACCGTTGAAGACAATAGAATTGTTGAATGACTGGAGCACAAACCTAATTTTACTATAAATCCCTGTGCTATTCTGTTTCAGTGTGAAAGTGCCTCTCCTAAACAGATTTAATGCTTGTGATGGTAAAGTTAGCTGGTAAAGAATATTCTTTATTTTGTTTAATAAATCTGTTTTTCCCCTATACCATGCTGTATTCTCAAAACCAGAATCCATGAAATAACTATGAGTTTCATTTAAAATTCAGCTGCCCCATAGTCAAAGGGCATATCTATATTAAGGCCCCTTATAAGGCCAGTATTGCCTCTGTTGGCTTGCACTCAACAGGTGTTTTAAAAGCAAGAATGTACCTTTGAAGTGAGGAGACTTCTCAGTACCTCTTCCTCTATTGCCCTTTTTCCCTGGTCTATATCTATAAAGAGGGAGGAAACACACAATGTTGACATGTTTTAAGGGTAGGACTGAGCATATGAACATCAAAGTACAGAGAAGTACAGAGAGTTTCTTGTCTGCAGCAGTGAGTCTGTTTTTATTCAGTGAGATCTAAAGAAAATGTGAAATGGGTCTGTATTTCATATTATTCATATATTCCAAGGTGGGTAGAAATATAAGATACATCACTTGCCCAGCATCATGTTTAAATGTATATGGTTAAAATGTCTATAAGACATTTAGAGCATTAAGTGAGTGAAAATTGTAATCCTGCTATATACTGTATAAAAGCAAAAAAAATGTCTCCAGTAAATGTGACCAAAATCAGAGGACATCCATCAAATTTTAATTTTTATATGTCTATATATATATATATATATATATATATATATATATGATTCCATCAATTTAAGGTATTTTGAAGTTTTATCTTTATTCAATTACTAATAAAATTATCTAGTTATTTTACTATCGGTTAGATCAAGATATAGAAGATCATTATAGTAAATCTAAGACCATAAAAGACACAATATGTGAATATTAGCTATCAAATATCATCATCATAAAATGTTTACCTTTCTTGGTCATTTTGAATGGTAATTAAAATATGCTTTTTTATAGAAGTAAAATCAGTCTGTATAAATTGATAAAAGTGCACCTACCTGAACACAGTCCATTACACAATAAAAAAAGGAGGATAACGGAGGTCAGCTGCATCTGCATTTTCTTTGTAGTGCCACAGTTTCTACACATTCAAGCTGGGCCCAAGTCCATAGGGTTAAAGGTCATAAAATAGTATGAAAACAGATGGAAGAATACGAGAGATAAGTTGTAAGAGCGTTACAGACACAGAAAGAAATTGCAGCTTGTCCTGCAGAAGTCACGATGCTGTCTTCTTGGTTTCTTATCCAACCTGTTCGCTGTGTCTTCTCTTGGCTTTCTCAGAAGTGAAGTGAGGAATGGCGGGCTCCATTCCACCCGGTATATAAGAGCCTCTATGATGTCAGAGGAGCGCACCATCGTTCCTACCCCTCCCGTATCCATCTCCATGTCTCTCTCTCTTCATCCCTCCCTCCCTCCATGCCCCCTTGTCCTGTGTCACGATGACGTAAGCAAACACCTCAGAAACCACTTTGATTGTTGACGTCAAAACTTTCATAAATGCTCATTTGATGTTCCACTCTTCATTCTGGTGGAGGGAGGGGGAATGAAGAAGTGAATTTGTGATTAATTCTTAGAAGCGTGATGATTAAAGTTGGAGAGGATGCGCAATGCCTTCATCTGAACTTATTGATATTGACGTTCTTCAAGAATTACCTATCTTAGGCTGTATTGTTCAATTGCACGTCAACCCAGTAATAACTCTTATTGTCCGTCATACTTTCCATTGTTATAGGTTGCTCATACTGTGCTGAGATAAAATGCAAACTGTTTTGAGAATACAGTGTGTGATGTTTAACATTGAAAGATTCACTCGGTACAGTTTGTAATGAAATGGTCTTGGCTTTTGATTGCTTACAAAAATAAATATTCTATCCAGATACATGATAGCTAACATCAAGGTTAAATTATTATGATGCATCATAATTCATCATTATACAGTATTAAAGACCTGGGAGTTTTGTAACACTGTCAGTTTAACCAATCACTATCACCAACATGACCACCAACCTCCTGAGGTGTGTTAGATTCTGTGTAAAAAATATAAAGAATTACAGGACAAATTACACTCTGCACTGTTTGTAGAGTGTAAATATATATATATATATATATATATATATATATATATATATATATATATATATATATATATATATATATATATATATATATATATATATATATATAGTATGAATTTGATGCCATCAAATGTCATGAAATCATGCCACAATAAAAAAAAATTAAGACTATCCGAATTTTTGTAGAATATTTGATGTTGGTGTTACAACCCATTAAAGTAGTGGTCTTTGGTTGTAACATCAACGCTCTTTAACAGTTTGTAACAGCTTATTTTTGATTGTTGCAGGTAGGCTATGTGAACGATATCACAGAGACGTAGCGTAGAAGAAGAAAAAACAGAGTTGCAGACGCTGAAACAAAATGTGTAACAACACTCCCCGTTCTCGAAAACACTGCAGAGATGCTATCACAACCATCAGCTTCACACAGGTCTCCGACAGGCGAGTTTTGTCGCCTCCCTCCGTGTGAAGTGGGCCGGCCCTGCTTGAAACTCCTCTTACTTTGAAGTTCGCAAGTTGTTCAACTTTTTCCACGGCCAGCGCTTCAGTGGCACTTTCTTGATTAGGTTTATGCGCTCAGTTCTGATACACGATGTCTTGGATCTGACCTGTGATCATATTGATGCGCGATGGCTCCTTTTGGAAAAAACTTTCTGAAGGCGCGTTTGAAGAACAGGTATGATTCACACCATCCATTTCATTTAAGATTGCGCAGTCTTACCACAGACATTTATGGGATAAATAAATATATGTTTATTTGAAAGGTCGAAATGCGCGTAAATACAAGTTTTTTTTTTCTTCAGAATCGTTCGTAATTAAACGCGTAAAGTTATTGTTATGGGCTGTAAACGCTCGTCGCTGTAACAACAGCACTTGCTCTCACTCAAGCGTTTCGCTGCATGGTCGCAGAGAGTCGAGTTACACTTAATGCTGTTGTTCTGCTTGCACTGGTGCCTCTCTTGGATGCTGGTAGCTGGCGTTAAGTAACGCAAAATGAGTGTCTCCAAAATTAGTCATTTTTCCTAAATATGAATTCCTGCATGGCGACGGATGTGCGTGACGGTGCGTCCAGAGCATGATGAAATGAGCTGAAAAGGCTTAATGTTGTTGTGTCGTATATTTGACCTATTTGTTTAGGTTTTTATTTATTATGTTTAGAGAATGTACTGTTTGAACAAACAAGTAGGCTAGATTGACCCACCCCCCAGACGAGGTGTAAGAAAAGGTTTTAAAAGTCTGTTCTTTTTAATTGCAAGCATTCAAACAATAACATAACAGTCTGTAAAAATATGCTAAATGTGTAAACTAAACTCGCGAACAGAAATTTGCGTAAGCAGGTAACCATAGCAACCGTAATTGCACGTTAGCTGTCAGTATCGACTGGACGGTACATAACAAAAAAACTTAAGTATATTGACATTATTTATCGCAATGTTAGAGGTGTGCACATGATAAATAGGCTATTATGACAAAAAGCGTGAATTTTTTGTTTAGAAGATATTCACTATAGTTGGCCAGTAGCTAGACTTAAGTGGCGTCAAATATTTTGTAGATGAGGACGGGTAGCTACACCCTACTGGCCTGAAGAAGAAAAAAATTGGGTTGCGTGAGATGAACTTCATTTAAGCCTATAAATTACTGCCAAAATTCTTTTTTAAAAGTTCTCACTCTTTAAGGATCATGTCATCAACAGCATAATTGACTTTGCAGTTTAAGTGCTTTGGTTTACTTTTGATGTCAGTGTTTCCACGTTGGCTTGTCTAAATGGTTAATTATTCAATAGTGTTTGTTGTGGGCTGATTAAAGAGGATTATTTCTTGGATGGCTATGCCACAGTAGTTTGCATCAGGGTTTAGGTTATGTTTCTTCACCAGTTTAACTATTTATGCATGTTCTATGCAGACGATTTATTGCACAGAAAGGCATTTTAGTTGTCTTTACCAGTCTTTTTAAGCTTGAGACTCTCTGAGGGGACATTATAGTTTTACGATGCTGTAAAATCACCTTTAAAGCATAAGCCAACTGTAATTATCTCAAATGTTCAGAGTGAAATCTAATCAAAGGTAATTTAACTCCATGTCTGCTTTATTTAATGTGGTCCATGCAGAATATCATTTTAACTGTTGATTTATACATGCTTTAATTCATAGGCATGCTTTTTGCGAACATATAAAGGTGTGTGTTCTAACAACGACAGTTTAAACTGGAGTTGGTTATTACACTCAGCCGAACTACCTCAGCTGCCATAATTGTATGGATATTTTAGTGCACCAAACATAATGTCACTCTGTTGAGGCTTAAATAAGAACCTTCTAGAGCAGCATTACAATGTTTAAACTATACTTTGCTTTGCTCAAGCCATTGAGAAAAACTGCTCCACCTAAACATGCAGTGGAGATGTTTTGTCTTCTCAGTGATGCTTATCAAATAGAGTTCTTTCTGAAAATCAGTTTTTTTTCATCAAAAATCTTTCATGCTTTTTAAATGGGGCTCAGGAAGCACACTGTTTTTATCACTGCCTCTATATTAGTGTGGCTACACCAAAAAGAACAAATGATAAAACTTAGAAACTGCTAGTAAATTCCACTATTAATTACAAAGAAAACACATTGCATTAAGTACATTAAGTGCGAAACATGCTGCATTATTTTATTTTTTTCGTCTTTGACAACTATATTTTTACAGTATAGATAGTATGTTTCCTTTACATTATAAATAATGTGAACATTTCACTTATGAATTCCTCCCTTCACCTTTTCCTTTCTCCGGTTCTCATATGCTCACTAAAATCTCTCAGATACCTGTTCATGAATCAGTCGACACAGACAATACCCATGTAATATGATTTCACATCTGCTCTTAATGATCACAAAGTTTACATCTGCTGCAAAAAGATTTATGATGTAATCAATATCTACAACTTTGAGTAGGCTACATGTATTAATATAAAGATAATGAATAATGGTAATGAGATATAGCACTGAATGATCCGTGCATCTTTGTTAAATCAATGTTTAATTTCCCAAGCATAATTTTGTACAGCCTAATAAACCTTGATAGACTGAGTTCAGGAGATTATGTTCCTTGTCCAGTCACTGTGTTGAGTCTGTAGAAGGATACAGCCTGTTCTCTGTAATACAAGGCTCAAGTCTGGTGGTCACACGTGTGTTTGTGTTTGCTCTGTGAGTTGAGAAGCAGAGTGTTCTGTTCTTTTCACCTTCAGTGGTTCTCTGACAATGTCTCTGATGTTGTGATTATTAGGGTACAACAGATACATCTAATCTACATTTCAAACCAGGCTTGTACATGTCTCTTACTCCGTTCGTTTGCAATATATCCATGAAATCAGAATGTTCCATTGCCTCACAATACATGAACTTGGTGGCAGGATGTATGTAACAGGATGCTGCTGGTCACCATTGATTTTCCCACAAGACAAACACAGGTGCTTCCATTCCCCCTCATTTGTTTCCTGTACTCATGACAATTTTGTAAAAGACTAAATAAAGTAGAGTAGACCATTTCATGAAAACAATATTGAATTCCCAGTGTAGACAACAAGCTCTTAAAATGGATCAAAATTGTATAGAAAGCCAAGAAAGCACATTGTTAACCAGCTGTGTGTGAATGCTTGTATTGTGTTGTAGCATATTGTCTGTTTCAGTGTAATGTGTCTGACATGTGTGGACAAGTTACTGTATACTTTTACTTGCTTATTATGTAAGTGCTAGGGCTGTACACTTCTGTTGTGATGTCATGTTGATGGTGTCATGCACAGGGGTGAATGTGGGATTAACTGTTAAAAATAGCATTGTTTACAGTAAGTTATGTCATGCAACATTTAACAAATATCAGTCTTGCATTTAGTTTGTATACTTTTCAGTCTAAGATAAAGGCCTGTATCCCTAGAATACAGTATATTTAAGGATGGTTTGTCGTTTAATGTAACAGTGTATTGGGTGGTCTGCTATGAGAATAGCTCAACTATTTACTTTTTTGTAGAGTAGCAGCAAGGTCTTCTAAGTATTAACTAACCACCTGCATTCTTGCATATATATTGCATTCTTCTGAGGTCATTCATTAAGATAAAATACACCTCTTATATTTTTTGTCACCTTTTACAAAACATCAGCAATCAAACTATTTATTTATTGCTGAACATTACCTCTATATAATTTTACATTTAAATTTGATTTTCGCTTTTAATAGTTTTTAATCACCTTCTACAGTTCTGAACTAAGAGAGATAATTAGTCATACCTGATGTTATGACCTGAGAAATTATGAAACAATCATTTCAGATAATTACAGCTATGATACACTTGTCATGAAGCCTTCTGCTCATCTGAATAATGTCAGCCATTTAGTGTGGCATTTAAAATTTGAGCTATGGATGTGTATCCGTCATCAGCGGTGCCAAGTACAGTTATAACTGTAAAATGACTCTTGGATCATATACAGTTTGTGAGTTTTATGTATTTCACCTCATTCCAGATTGTATGTAGTAATGAAGAAACTAGCCAGTCTGTCCATTACATGGTTATAGTGTGTTTTTAGGCACGAGTGGAATCACTATATTCTTACACTCCAATGTTACAGTATTGCTTTTATACTAGCAACTGCTATATGATAAAAAAAACACTAGTGTGTAATGAATTCTTTATGAACAATTCAACCGTAAAAAATACAGTAACATCATTTTAGGTTTTAACTTAAATTTACAGTTAAATACCGTAAGTTCATGAAGTGATATAATGTTAATATATCAACCTATAAAAGTACTGAAATCTGTTTTGTACCTATAAAATACACTGATAACCATCAAATGCAGGTGGTGATGAGAAAGTCACATGATGAACCAAAGCCCATCACAAGCAGCTTTTAAATAATAACATATACTGAAGGTGCACAGTGTCATTCACACAAACACTAAACACCATCATGGTGAGACTCATTAAACTGAAATATGCAATAAACATTAATTTAACAACATTAGATGTAACATACAACCCTAATAAACACAACTGATAAGAAAAAACTAAGAAGAAACATAGTTATTTCAAAGAAAAAACATCAAATTCAAACAAAATTTGAAATGCAACGCAGGGAATTCTGGGAACGTCATTTTACGGTTTTTCCCTGTAAATTTTACGGGAACTTACCGTTAACAATTTAATAGGTTTTTACTGTAGCATTTTCACAGTTTTTTACCGTTAAAATCACAGTCATTTTTTACAGTGTAGTTTATATAGTTTGTAACCGTTTTATAATACTTAATTATTTGACGTTATTGTATAAAATGACCATATTAGTAGACATTTTAAGGGATATTAAACTTGTTATTGTTGTTGTTGTTTATAATACACACTTATTCTATTTCTTTATCAGGTCTAAACCTGTGGAGGAAACACCAGGCAAGGAACTCCAGGTGCTTGTATGTCGAGAAGAAAAAGTAGTCTGTGGCGTTACCAAGCACACAACCTGCGCAGATGTAGTCAAGGCTTTATTGGAGGACCACCAGACTTTACCAGAGAGTAAAAGGCTACTACATGGGGAACCTAAAGACTTCTGCATCCTGGAACGGTGGAAGGGCTTTGAGAGAGCACTGCCACCTCTCACTCGAATTCTTCGGCTATGGAATGCTTGGGGCGATGAGAGACCTTTCATTCAGTTTGTCCTCATGAAGATCAGTGATTTTGTGCCATCATCCAAAGGAGCCAAAAGAGGCTCGAAGTCTCGGGGAGTGAGGTCTAAAAGATGGGAGCAAGGACCTGCACAGTACGCCAAGGCTGTATCTGCAGAGAAGCAGAAGCGCATCGTGAAGAAGGCCTTCCGCAAATTGGAGAAGATCCAGAAAGCAGAGACATCAGAGGGATCAGAAGAGATCAGTAAGCTAGTGCAGTTGATCATCTCACAAGATCAGACCATCCGGCAGCAGATTCACCAAATGCGTGAGATAGACTTGGAGATTGAACATGCAGAGGAACAGCTGAGCAACAGCCCCACACCTCGCTCCAGCATCACAGAAAGTGATGGTGGCCAGTCGTTGTCCCAATTTGACAACCAGCTTCAGGAGTACCTGTACACCAGTGATGGACTCGAGCAACTAGAACTACATATTTGCAGGCACCAAGAACTCATTGATCAGCTCTCTCAAGATATTGACCTGGAGCTGAGGAACTGGACTTCAGATTTAGACGACTTGAAAGGAGCAGCAGCTGCAAGTCCAGAACTAGAGCTGGAACCAAACCTCTCACTGTCCTCCACAGATCTCTTAGAGCTGGAAAGTTTACGCAGTGAACTTGAGTCAAACATGAGAGCTGGGCTTTCCCTCCATGCCCAAACACAGGAAATCGAGAAGGAACTACAGCGGAACAAAACAGCCATGCAGTCCCAGAACCAAGAATACCAGCATCTGGTTGCCCAACTCAATGCACTTGAGCTGGGGGCCTGTCCAGACCAGCCTAGCCCTCTATCTCTGAAGACCCAGATCAGGGCCACTGTCTCTCAGCAGACAGCAGGCAAGGTCAGGCTGACATGCTCCCCTACAGATGCGACAGACACAGACTCAGACACTGGAATAAGCTCTACTCACAGTCAAGACTCTCTGTCTCCCTGTGTGGACAGGTCACCTCCACTGGACACTGACGTTTAAGTTCAGGATTAACTAATTGTGTTTTTAAGACATTGTATTTAATGACTCCAACAAGGAAACACACTGTTGAAAGGGACATTCCACCCAAAAATTTCAATTCTGTCATCATTTACTCAGCGTCATGTCATTCCAAACAGAAGTTTACCATTAGCCCTTTCACAAAAATCGTAAATTACGTCAGCACAGGGTAAGGTTAGTTCCGTTACAGGTCTGCGCCTATTATACCAGTATGCCCTTTTCTCAAATAATGCTTCTTACCTTTTCTGTTTTGTCTGTTTTCCAAGTATGTGGTTATATAATCTATAAAGAAATAACATTTTACTTGTTTGTAACTTATATGGCCACTCAGACCGCTGACTCGTGAGATAATGCGCTTAACATAGCACCGCATGGTTTCTATTCTCTGTCTCCGGCAAAGTCCCTTTTTTAAATAGTCTTTGATCTCCAGTACATTTGAGCGTATTACTCTCAATTTACTCATTTCCCTTGAATCACCACTTCATGATAAATTACTTCAAAATGACAACATTTATGACCAGATGCACATTTTTCCAAGAATACATTAAACAATTCTCAGTCCGGTTGAAGCATATTAAACTCAACACAACAACGTAATCCCGATAGAATAGGAACAAAGCCATGAATCTGAGTCATCTCTTGTTTAATATGTATTTGCCAGGGCACATTATACTACGTACATTTACGCCATCACATTAATAATTAAAAAAGGAGAGCAAGTAGAAAATACAACATTACTTTAATAATAAGAATAATAATAGTGAAAAAAATCACGTGGAGAGTCACAATGCACAGTCAGCACCAAACGAACAGAATGGCAAAGCTAACTGAACTGCCTCCATTTAGAATTGAACAAACTTGTATTTGTGATGACCCGAGTTGACCAAACAGTTTATTGTGAAATGTTTGCGCTTTGTAGAGTACAGTACCGGCAGTTCAAACATTTTCATAGGATCTAACTTTTAAAAAAAGACTTTGATTCTCAAATTCATTCTTGTTAAGGAAAAACTTTTACCCTGCAAGCGCCAATCTGGAAGCCAGAATCTGAGACATTTCTCAAAATATCTTCTTAGAAGAAAGAAAGACATGTGGTTTTGGAACAATATGAGGGGAGTAAATGATGGCAATTTTTGTTTGTTTTGTTTTTTTTGGCTGAAATACCCCTTAAAACTAATTTGTACTGTTACAGTTATACTATATAGATATTGATGCATAAATGAACTGTGTGAATTCATGATTATCATCTTATGTTTTTTTCTCTTTATTAGAATTCATACGCACTTAAATTCTAAATTAATTATGTAAAATAACTTTAAAAAGTTTCATTCATCTTTAAAATCACCCCTCTGATTTTGTTTATTTTAAATCCTGCTGATATTTATTAAGCCCAAATTTTCCACAATTTTGTTCACCTAAATACAAAGTTTAGCTATATATATTGTCAATACTGTTTTTAAAGAAAAAAATATTTTGATGTAATCTGTAAATATCAATAGCACTATAAAAATGTTTATAACTATATGAACAAGGTATGAATGAACATAAAATTGTTTTATATTAAAACAAACTAGACTTTGCATATAAGCTTTACTTTTTAACCTGTTTCTGTTTTTTAAATGTACAGTCTGAACAGGTGACTGCACAAATTGCAAAACACAGAGATAAGAGATCACATATGCATAAATTATTTTGTTCTTTAAAATGTTTTGAACTACATTCAAATTCTTTTGCAGCTTGGAGCCTTTTCAGCATAGCAATTTCCCATCCCATGCTTTTGCGATGTAAGATGTGTTTTCAACTATAGTTTGTAGACTGTGACTCATGTTCCCTGCGCAGCTAAAGTGGGTTGAGACAGCACTCTGTGAAAGAATCCATTCTGACACTAATACAAACACAAGTAAGGAATATTTGAATTCTAATGGGAAAACCTTTGTACATTTCTTCAGTCACTGCCAGTAAAGAGACATTCGAGCCCTTTTGCTTCAAGTAATTGCCTCATCCTTTCTTTAAAACCAGCGAACAGCAGAGACTTAGCAGTCCTATTAGACTGCGGTCTCATTGCTTCATTGAATTAATGCAGGGTCTTTAATGCCAAGTTCCTGAAGGGTAACAACGTGTTACGCCGTTGTCATTCAGCGTGACTCATAACAAATGGGATTTTAAAGAAGGCTCCATTTTGTAATGCAAAACAAATGGGTTTTAAAAACTTGCATTATGCAGCAGGCCTTGATATTCAGAGGGTGTTAATGAAGCCTTGCTTCATTGGCTGCTTCAGAGTGCCGGCTTCCACTGAGATAATAACCAAATTCCCCTTCATTGGCTCTGATCCCACACAGCACCCCCTGCAGGGTGTTGGCAATACAAAGTCCGAAGGCTCTTTAATGTCTCCACTGTCAGCGTCGTGACTTGTTTACCTCCACTGTCAGTTCAGGAGGATCCAGAGAGCTGCCAGGACTCTGTCGTGGCCGTAATTTCCTGTGTGAAAACGGCAATTACTGACTTTTATCTCTGCCGCGGTAGTATTTCCAGCACTAACAATTACACCGGCCAATTCTTGTAAACAGTCCTTTAAGACTGTGTCAGAACAGCTCCCCCATGTTGAACTTTCAGTTACGAAGACTTGTGCATCCTCACAGGCAGAAAATAGTGAAGTGGTATAAAAAGGGATGAGGAATGGACTTTTGCATGGCCATCATGTAACAAGACACTTGTATTTGCCTTCACTAGATCAAGGAACCTGTCCTGACTAACTTTTTACATTTCATAAACACACAGTGTAGTTTTTGATCCAACAAGTGATTGAATCGTCTCAAGACAAAATAATCCTGTTGCCTGCATACTGCAATCTTCAAAAACAACAGTCACATTATCTTGTCAGTTTGCCTTGAGTTTCCTGAATGGGCTTTTTTTTCCACTTTTGCCAGTGATTTGTATGTTAATGTTTCTCTTATACATACCAATAAGTTTTGAACTTGTACCAAAAAGCAAATAAACTAATTTTAGGATCTCTTTTAGACTGACTCGCTGTATTTTTTTGGCATTGCTCAGAAGAAACTGCGTGGGTGAGGGTGTATGTTAACAGGATTACTGCAACCGCAGAATTGTTCGCTTGACAGCAACTCGTCGTTCTTTTGTTTTTAATCTCATAATTACATGTTGAAAGCTGTAATGTCATGTATTAAAGGGTACCATTTCAGAATATGCTGTGCACAAACCCATCCTTATGTGAATGACTAGCTAATTTAAGTTGTTGTCTCAGTTAAAACAGAATCAAAATACTTTAAATGTGTCGAACAGAAACAAGTAGTGGTGTTTTACTTGGCATGTTCAAGTTAACTTTGCAATCTTAACATTAAGCAAACATGTTTTATAGAGTTTTTCAGCCTCATGGCAAGAATGCTGTATCCTTGTATATACGTTCAAAGCGTTCAGGCGAAACTGTGTGCACTTGCAGAATCGTGTCAGGGAACAGGTTCATCTTTTTTTTATGAATCCCATAAAAATAACTGCATCTGAAAAGAGCTCACTGTGTCTCTACCTCACATAAACTCGGCATGTCTGAACTTCTTCCCAAGTTGAAGGCAATTGGCTGGATAAAAGCAGTTCAAAAAGGTGACACCATTTGACAGAACTCACTGAATTAAAATAAAATTAGTTTAAAAAGTACTCATAGCTTGCTTCAGTTTTGTAAGGTAGAATTTCTGATAAATTTATCTGATTCGATAATCAACATTAATCCACTAGTTATTCATTTAAAAGACACTTCGAAATCACTTAACAGGTGTAGTTTTATGTTTTGTGTTGATATATTTATTAAAACTGTAAATTGTGGTGGGATATATCAATAATTGCTTATCCCCTTTTTTAGTAGCCAATTCATTAATTCTTTCATACACTTAAAAATAAAGGTTCTTTATTGGCATCAATGGTTCTATGAAGAACCTTGAACATTAAATATTAATAAAACCAAGGAATTAGTTATTAGGCGTACTAGGCAAGATGTTGCAGTTGTGCCTGTAATGATAGAGCGGCTATCATTAAATACTTGGTACATATATAGACAGTAAACTGAGTTTTCTCAATATTTAGATTTCAAATAGTCATATCTCGGCCAAATATTGTCCGATCCTAACAAACCATACATCAATGGAAAGCTTATTTAGCTTTCAGGTGATGTATAAATCCCAGTTTTGAAAAATTGACACTTAAGACTGGTTTTGTGGTCCTTATGTAAAATTATTTGGAATAGTCATTGTTTGCAAGTGGAATTAGGGGGAGGGACGTTCTTATTCTAGAGGGCAGTCGGTTGGACAATAATCTGTAATGCAACACGTCAACAGTATTTATTGTCCATTTTTTATTCAAGAGAATGTCTGTAACTTTTAAATCATATACCGTGGATATCTGATTTATTTTGTCAACTTCCAGTTGTGTATTGATGGCTTCAGACCAAACAGACATGGACTAAAAGCCACAAAACTCCAATTCAAACTGTTGAAATGTAAGACGAATGTATAAAGTGCAGTGATTTTACTTGATCACTAAGCCAAGCCTTCAGGGTTGTCATACATTGGCAATCAATCTTCCTCCCCCAGAAATAGAAGCACAGCAGTGTTTTTATTGCAGTGCTGTAAATGAATTTATATGAATGCTTGCAGATGCCTCTGGTTTGAAACAATCGTCAAACACACACACAGACCTCTCTGGGGTGGTCTATTGTCTCCAGAGATCATTCCCAGAAGGTGATGGTGGGTCTGAAACACCTTTATGTCTATATTTTTCTCCGTCTTGCCTGGCTCAGACATTAATGTGTTCTTATTACGGCTGTTGTTTCTCAGAGCATTTGCTCTGCCACAGGTGTTCACCAAGGCTCATCAGCAAACCTCTTATTATAGCGCCAAAGCTGAGAGAGAGGCAAGGAGGCTGAATGTTGAGATACAAAAGAGGAAGGAAATAGATTAGCAAATTTACTAGATAGAAACAAGTGGCTCTGAGAGAACTTTACCTGACTTGGCAGAAGGAGCGTTAAGTATTCAAAAATGCTGGGTAACTAGAAGGATTAACATTGTTTGGATTGTTGCCGTGTGTTTATTAACAGGAATCTGGACTCTCTACTCTTCCCATGTTGGTTGGTAAGAAGGACTTGATGTTTTTACATGGGTTTGCATAAAGGCGAGACATTTTCCTATTCCCCCTCCTCCATTCCACCAGCCCTCATAACCCTGGCGTGTCTCGCTGATTAGCTGCTTATATAAACATTGCTTTTGCCACCTCACCCTCTGTGCTTGAATCCTCCTCAAAGCCTGGTCCTCGTCTCCCAGTCTCTTCCTCTGAGGCCCTCTCTGTGCGTGTATACGCTCTGATTGCCTACAGCATGGAGAGTTTATCCATTACAGCTAATCAGCTTAAAGCCATGACCCCATCTTGTTTCTGCTGATTCGTATGGGGTGGAGGAGACATTGGTGGTGCTCATCTACAATTGAAAATTATAATGAACTGAAAACAATTTTAAATAAAATCAACGCTTCTCATAAATATTATTTGTGAGAGTGAATATATTAACTTTCCTTCAGATTCCAGTTGAATTCAAGGCTAAATATTCTCATATTTGCACGTTTTTCAGTCCCATTGGTTTTAAAAGCCTTGACATCTCATCAAGGCGGTTTAATCAACCTCAATAGCAAATTCATATTATCCTCATATTCCAGATGAGCATTTCTTCATTTGTTTTTAATCTTTTGATTCACCCGAGATCAAAACACGAGGGGATACGTCACTGCGTGAACGCACAAACACAGATGCCGCTGCCTTTGTGACACCAGGTATATTCAGAAGTGTCTGTGATGAAGACTTTGAACTGAGGCCTTCACTCTCACCACTTGTCGGGTTTGAAGTACCAATTACGGAGAACCCATCCTTGCCTGGTTGAGGTCTTGTACGGCAGGCCTTTGATCACATGGATGCCCTGTCTCGCTCTCTCCCGCTCCTCCTGGCTTCTTCTAGATTGTGCTGGGCACAACACTAATCTTGATTAACTTCATCTTCAGTTATTCTGTTCTCTCCTCCCCAGTTTGTTTATAAGCTTCAGAGAAGTTGATGTTCATTTCCTGAGAGCATGTCTGTAGCTCCCATCCTACAAACTGAAACACACACTTTATAAATCACTATGGCAACTAAGTGCTTTGCCTTGATAGTATACTACGTTATACAAGGCAACATTGCTAGCTTGGTGGTTGTATGGACAGAATACTACAATAAGGTGTCATATATTAATGCTAATTAATATTTTTTTAGCGCCTTTGAAAATTAATTTGTGCTTACAAAAGCTGCATTTATTTTTAAAAAAGTAATATTTTGAAATAGTAGTATAATACTTAAATTTGAATATATTTTAAAATGTAATTTATTCCTGTGATGCTGACTGAGCTGAATTCTTAGCAGCCATTACTCCAGTCGTCAGTGTCACATGATCCTTCAGAAATCATTATAATATGCTGATTAGGTGCTCAACAAACATCTCTTTTTTGTCAGTGTTGAATACAGTTAAGTTTTTTCTGGATTCTTTAAAAGTATTAATTTCTTTAAAAAAAAAAAAAAAAGACTCTTTTACAAAGAAGACTTTGCACTGGGGCAACAAATCAGTGTCCCACCAGCTCTGTGAAGGTCTTCATATCTCTGAGATATACTGATAATATAGTGACGTTTGTGGGTCTCTTTCCTCTTGCTTTTGTACACTGTATGGGAGTGGTTTCCTCTGGAGTCAGTGGTCAACATTTCCTGTTGAAGTCCACAGTCAGAGCTTAGGGAAACATTTTGCACAAATCTGAGCAGTTAAAAGTAAATTAAGTCCAGCATTTATTCAAATGTATTGCTCATTTGCCAATTTGGTGTAAAATGAAAAGTCATTAGCATGACTCTTTTGTGCTGTGGATTGTTCTTTTTGAGTTTTGCCAGTGCCGCTTTTTTAATAAACACTATATGGCCAAGCAGATGACACCAGAAGCCTTGCACACCCTTACAAATATTAACTGCAGTTTTACTACAAATAATAATCTACCAAAAAACCTTGGTTATATAGTTAAAGATGCAATAGGTGATTGTCTTCTTCAGAAACATTTTTTGTTATGCTGGTTGAAAGTCTCTTCACATCCCGATAGCAATCATTAAGTTAAGTGGTCTAAATGTATTTATCTGTATTTATATATTCTGTGGAAGGCGTAGGACCAAGAGATGTTCGTCCAATCAAAACGCTCCGTTCCATTCCGAACGTTTTGATTTACTTTCCTACCTGCCTGACAACATATGTTTTTGCTATAGTTTAACCATGGTATTGGTAGTAAAACCATGGTTATAGTTATCAATATGCCCAAAAAACATGGTTACTATTCATATACTAAAACCATGGTTAATTTAAGGGAATTCAAGTTACAAACCGCTCTTTAAAAGTAAGGTAGATACAAGGTAGATACAACAGTTAAGTAAACAAAAATTATCCCTGAATAACGTTTCTTTTGTCTGTTTTTTTCTATTTTTCGTCATCATACAGTTGAATCACAGTCAAAACGTCTGAGCAGCACACAGAAGTGTTTAATTCCTGCATGAATCTGTGTTTTTGAACGAATTGATTCAGTTAAGTGTTTCAATAATTCACTCAAAAGATATTAATTTGTCACCACCAACAGACCAGCAGAGAGTCACTGAAACTCCTCACCAGTGTTGCTGTCTAGTATCAGTATTCTGAAAAGTAGCTACATTGTACATTATGTAGAGTCAGCGGGAATATGTAATGAAATTGGTGTCCTAGTGAATGGTTTCTGTAATTCTATTGCATCATTTGTCTCCCTGTGATTTTATCTCCGGCTATTACCGTAATTTTCACTTTTTACAAAACACCAAAGTAGATAAGTGGAAAACGCCCAAAAGACACTTAATTTTAAAATTGAAATCCAATTTGGTAACCATAGATTAATTTAATGCTTCCCACCCCTGACTGGCACAGTAAAAATGTTCCTGGAGGCGACCAGATTATATACTTTATATGACTGAACAAGATTATGAACCATAATTTCCTTTATACAATTGGACCACTATCAAGGAAATGAAACAAAGCTTAATGACAATGTTCATGCACCATTTCCTGGGATATTGTGAGCAGGTCACAGGAGTAGACTGTCCCTAGAGTAAGACCAGGCTGGCCTCTGGAGCAGTGGCCCAGATTCCCTCTGTAAAAAGTGAATTGATGTAACCCCGAGGGACTGTGAAGATAGGATATCACTGGGAACAGAATGGAATGTGTATTGTAAGCACACTTGCAGAAGGGAAACATAACAAACTTGTAAGCTTAGACTGAAAGCATTATGTTGTGTTAACTGGCAATTTGAAATGAAATGTTTTTTTGTTTTTTGTTTTTTTATTAAAGTATAATTTTGTAAAAACCAAACTTAAATTCAATTTCATTAACTCTATTTAAAAATACATTTATACTTTAATTACATGTAGAGATATATTATAATTCAGTGTAATTGTATTTGTATAATTACATTTGTATATTATATTATATTGTATTTGTATAGGCTGTTTATTATATTATATTATATAAAATAGGATACTTATAAATAAACTCCTAAAAACAAACCTAATTGCTATTCAGATTTGTGAAAATATATATATAAATGTAATTACATAATATACTTAATATTTATAAATATATATTTAAATTGTATTATATTCATATAATTACATTTGCATATTATATTCTATTATAAACATTTAATTAAATATAAACATAATTAAATATGAACAAATATATTTAATTACATTTATAAATATATATTTAAATTAAATTAAATATAATATAATTTAATATAAATAAATATAAACTTCTAAAAATAAACCTAAATCTATTTAATTATACTAAAAATGAAATATGTTTAGGTAGAAAAGTTTATAAATATATATTTAAATGTAGTTATATTTATATAATCATATATGAGTTATATTATATCATGTCTATATCATATCATTCTATATTATGTCATTATATAATTTTATTTAAATACAATTAAGTATAAAATAATATCAAACCTAACTCCATTGAATAATATTCAAATATAAAACAAATATGATGTTTTGAAAACAAACCTAATTCCATGAACTATAGAGAATGGTAACACCAGACATTGTGTGTCTAGTAAATTGGTTGCCCGAGGAGGATTGTGGTAGTTGAAGTATGTCCTGTAAATAGTATTTTTGTATTCTGACCTTTCTTTCTCCGCCGCCTCTAGTTTTGCTTTCTTTGGCAGCGGATAGATTTGATGTGCCTTTGTGTTGTAGGGTGATGTCAGCTGGGTTATTGGGAACACCTGCTGAATTACGCACAATGCTGCCACAAGAGGGAAAAAAGGTTGAGACCTATCATTTCTGTGAGTGCATCCAAGTAGCATTGTATGTGTTCATGTGTACATGTGTGCAACCCTGGAAACAGACACCCGGCATGGGTTCCAGCTTATTGTCAAAGAGGCAGCATGCTTCCTCTGCTTTCTAAACTCCCTCATCATCCTTGTTCATCCTTGTTCCTCATTTATCTTCCATCACCTTTAATGTCTCTAATCAGAGGGTTTGAACTAGAGAGTGAAAGCCTTAATTTCTATAAGTTCAACACCCTTCATTGTGCCCTCCATGGCCTGAACTCTATTAGTCGTAATACTCACACATGGTGATCAATCTTTGACTTAAAAGAAATAGTTCAGTCAAAAATGAAAATGTTGTTCCTGCATGACTTTCTTTCTTGGAACACAAAAGGATAAAAAGGATAAATGTTGATAAGTGTACCGGCTACTCATTTCTAATGAAAGTAAATGGGGATCTGCAGACCATAACAAGAATAAAAAAGTAGTCATACAACCTTTTCTCATATATTCAGTTTCTTTTGAAGCCATAGAATATCTTTGAATGCGAAACTTGAAGCCTTTATTTATAATCTTTTCCTCTGCTGTGACAATTGATTTGGGAGGGTTTTTCTTTCATTTCGCACTTCAGCAGCCTAAATCCACATGCTCTTTCATTATGCCCTAATTTTATGAAGTGTATGGTGCTTTTTTGCTCATTTGACAGCTTGACAGCCTCATTTTCATGATATTTAAAAGAGTGGCCAGGATATTCAACTTTCTCTTTTAATGTTCTAATGAAGAATGGTTTAAAAAAAATCAAATCAAAATGCTTTGAAAACAAGCGCACTTTTTAATACTGCCAGCCTGTTCCCACCACAGAATAAAATAGAATAAAAATAATCAAATACAATAAAAAAAATTAATACAGGTAATTGATTTGAGGCTTATTTATTTATTTAGTGCAATTTTGAGAAGTCAGAATTGCGAGATAGATATAAAGTAAGAACTGCAAATCCGAGTTTATACAGGTGTATCTCAATAAATTAGAATGTCGTGGAAAAGTTCATTTATTTCAGTAATTCAACTCAAATTGTGAAACTTGTGTATTAAATAAATTAAATACACACAGACTGAAATAGTTTAAGTCTTTGGTTCTTTTAATTGTGATGATTTTGGCTCACATTTAACAAAAACCCACCAATTCGCTCTCAACAAATTAGAATATGGTGACATGCCAATCAGCTAATCAACTCAAAACACCTGCAAAGGTTTCCTGAGCCTTCAAAATGGTCTCTCAGTTTGGTTCACTAGGCTACACAATCATGGGGAAGACTGCTGATCTGACAGTTGTCCAGAAGACAATCATTGACACCCTTCACAAGGAGGGTAAGACACAAACATTCATTGCCAAAGAAGCTGGCTGTTCACAGAGTGCTGTATCCAAGCATGTTAACAGAAAGTTGAGTGGAAGGAAAAAGTGGGGAAGAGAAAGAAGCACAAGCAACTGAGAGAACCGCAGCCTTATGAGGACTGTCAAGCAAAATCGATTCAAGAATTTGGGTGAATTCACAAGGAATGGACTGAGGCTGGGGCCACCACACACAAACGTGTCAAGGAATTTGGCAATAGTTGCCATATTCCTCTTGTTAAGCCACTCCTGAACCACAGACAATGTCAGAGGCGTCTTACCTGGGCTAAGGAGAAGAAGAACTGGACTCCAAAGTCCTCTTTTCAGATGAGAGCAAGTTTTGTATTTCATTTGGAAACCAAGGTCCTAGAGTCTGGAGGAAGGGTGGAGAAGCTCATAGCCCAAGTTGCTTGAAGTCCAGTGTTAAGTTTCCACAGTCTGTGATGATTTGGGTTGCAATGTCATCTGCTGGTGTTGGTCCATTGTGTTTTTTGAAAACCAAAGTCACTGCACCCGTTTACCAAGAAATTTTGGAGCACTTCATGCTTCCTTCTGCTGACCAGCTTTTTAAAGATGCTGATTTCATTTTCCAGCAGGATTTGGCACCTGCCCACACTGACAAAAGCACCAAAAGTTGGTTAAATGACCATGGTGTTGGTGTGCTTGACTCACCAGACCTGAACCCCAGAGAGAATCTACGGGGTATTGTCAAGAGGAAAATGAGAAACAAGAGACCAAAAAATGCAGATGAGCTGAAGGCCACTGTCAAAGAAACCTGGGCTTCCATACCACCTCAGCAGTGCCACAAACTGATCACCTCCATGCCACGCCGAACTGAGGCAGTAATTAAAGCAAAAGGAGCCCCTACCAAGTATTGAGTACATATACAGTAAATGAACATACTTTCCAGAAGGCCAACAATTCACTAAAAATGTTTTTTTTTTTTTTTTTTTTTTTTTATTGGTCTTATGAAGTATTCTAATTTGTTGAGAGTGAATTGGTGGGTTTTTGTTAAATGTGAGCCAAAATCATCACAATTAAAAGAACCAAAGACTTAAACTACATCAGTCTGTGTGCACTGAATTTATTTAATACACGAGTTTCACAATTTGAGTTGAATTACTGAAATAAATGAACTTTTCCACAACATTCTAATTTATTGAGATGCACCTGTATGTTATTGTGTGTTTTGTTTTGTTTTTTGTTTTTCCACCATGGAATAAGATCATTTAAAAAATGTACATTTTAAAAAGGTAATTGCAAATTTCAGAATTGTGCGTTTGTATCTCACAATTCTGAGTTTATATTTCACGATTCTGAGATCTGCAATTACCTTTTTTATTTTTAATCCAGTGGCAGAAACAGGCTTCCATAATTTACACTTTTATTCAAAGACTGAATATTCAGACTTTTCCCTTCATGCTCGATTGCTCGACTTTTGTTTATTCAATCATTCATTCATTCTTTCATTCATTTATTAATTCATTCATCTATCACATGCAAACTGCACTGCATTATTAATTTACTAGTGTAAATATTTCTCAAGTGTAAATATTAGTGTTTGCTTGGGATTTAAAGAGCAATTTACTACCAGAATATACTCCTTCACTTACAATAACATCTCCATTACCCTGCAGCCTGATCCAAAAACATGTTGGGGGCAAAAAAAAAACATAACACTAAAGAAAAAAACAAAACGATTCAATGAATAGTTATGTCTAGAGTGTGTTCTAATTCCTCAGCCTCTTCAGACTGTATAGTCTCCCATGTAGCGTTCAAGGCGGGCAAGCCTGAGGGTGAAGTGGGAAGTCTTTGTTTTGACACTGTGGGAAAGCAAGCTTTGTTCTTACTTATCTTATTCCTCGGGGTTGCACTGTGCTCTCTCTCTCACCACCCTGAGCGCAGAGCTGCAGACATGCACTCAGAAGTGGAAGCTTTCATGTGGCTGTATCAGCACACATGCACAGATCCCCCATCTCCAGCGAAGACTTGGAGCAGTGGAGGCATTTTCAAAATAGTGTCTGGCTCTGTCTTAGTATAAGTAAGGAAAGTGTTGAATAACGGGTCTTTTCATGTGGCATATGTTACGACTGACCCACATACTATATACAAAAATACTTGTGAGAATAATTAACAGTAAACACAGAATAGTTAACAGTAAACAGTACAGAAGTCCTTTTTCATAATAAAATTAAAACAATGTTTGTTTTATTTTGTATTTGAGTATTTTTGTTATTTATTTATTTATTTATATTGTTGTTGTTGTTGTTTGTTGTTCGTGGTGGGGTTTTTTGTTTTTTATAGAGGGGACACTATTTGTCATGCATTTTACTCCTGTAAACTACTTTTACTGAGTGAACTACTTTAATAAATTACTGAAAAGTAAAAGTTTCACAAACAGATCTTTTTGTGGTGTTGGGGCATGTTGTCACAATGGAACCTGCTAATAAAACAGCCTATTATATGCCTTTCAGCTAAATTTTAAATTAAAAATGGCTAAGTTTTAATGTAAATTTAGCTGAAAAGAATTTTAGCTGAATGAATTTTTCAAAATTTATGAAACATGTAAAATATATACTGTATCAAGCCACTGTTTTGACCAACATTCTGAATTCTATAAAGATATAATGTATATTAATATGATCAATTGAAATATTAGTGGAGGTTTTACATATAGTTTTTAGTTTTTGTATGTATATTTAGTTTTATATATTTATTTAGTTTTATTTAGTATGTTTTATTATTTTTTATATATTTATATAAATTATCTTTATATATTTATATATATCTATTGAGACGATATTCACTTTTAGATTTGTTAAACATTTATGTTTATGCAAATTATATATTTTTTTGTCATTTCCTTAAGGTTGTTATTCCATGCATTTTGCCATGTGCATAGGCACATACTGTGTTCTGTGTGTGACGCCGGTTTCATTCTGTCCTGAGGCAAAATATAAGTCACATGTCCATAGCAAGAGAGACAACACTCCATAGGGAACGTTGTGACAAGTAACCCAGACCGGTTTTCATCTAATCCTATCGGATTTCTAAGAGAGGTGTGAAACATGAAGGGAGGGTAAAAAGAGGACAGTATAAGCTCAAGGCTATACAAAGAAGGGGTTAAAAACTGCCACTCACATTCATAGGGCAATGCATATTGTAAACCTCATGGATTTGGTATAAAACAAACAACCCCTTTAAATTTTTCCTCTCCACTCCACCCCAAATTGAATGGACATCAGTGATATTTGCCACAAAGACACACCCACAACCTGCCACTGGCATTAGATGTTTTTCATATTTTGAGCATCACATGATCAAATTTTTCCTGAACATTTACTAATGTGCACCAATGTCTCTTCATATTAAATGGGAAGGTGTGCCACGACCTCCCTTGGGGTGCATTTCCCAATTACTTTTGCTCGCCAAGCCAAGATCATTTGTTAACAAATATAACATGCCCGACTGTAAAGTGCATAAACCTGATACGAAATTGTGTTTTAATGCATGACTGGAGTACTGAAATGGTTCCAGGGGCTTATTACTTACACCTTATTAGGAAAAAAAGCATTGAAGTTTTCAATGGGTAAAGTGATCTTGAGCGGAAAGATCAAGCTGCCTGCATTACAAGCAGCCAACGAAATATTTTCTTACCTTTCTAAAGCAAAAAGGTCATACATGATCTGTCTTACAAGTGTTCTTAAGAGCTGCAGATGTCATCCACCCAAAAAGAGATTAAGATCTTTTGATGGATTACATTAAACGGAAAGGTTGTGAGAAACATGTCTGTCTTTATTTCTGTGATGAATCATACTGTAAGATGACTTTGACCAACTGTTGAATCTTAGACGTGCTTGAATTAGTCTCTTGTATAGTCGTTTGTGTATAAACTTTGTCCATTGATTTTCTGTGAAAAAATGCATGCATCTGTTTCTGTTATGGTCTAAATGCTCGAGATGTTGGTGGTTGAAAAGTCTATGACAGCGTCGCTGTGTCTGTATGTTTCCCGAGGATAGACATTATGCTAATGCACATGGGTTCCCAGTGCTCCTTGAGACGGCATTTCGGGAAAACATCAATGATAGGTTGCGTAAAAATGATACAGCCTGTTCTTTATATTCTAATTTAATTTATTTTTTTCATTCTTGTAAGGGGTAGTTTTAGGGTTAGGGTAGGTGTAGACGTTGATAAAACACAATCTAATAGGTAGAAAATGAATTTCATTGTTCATTTCCGGTCGGAGCTGTATCCCTTCTAGCCACAACCCACCTAACCCTGTCCCTAAACTTAATCTCCACAGAATCAGCCACCTTGTAAAATACGTACAAATGTCCGTAAGGTGGCGTTGAACATACTTTGGTTAAAATTCTTCAATGGTCGTGTAAAACAACACTTTTTTACCTTTAACCTAACACTCTTTAACCTACCCCTCACACAAATGGTACAAAATCATACGAGTGAGGTCGTACGAATTCGTACAAATTAGATAACTCATAAAATACGGACGAATTGGTCATGAGATTGCATTGATATATCTAATGATAAATGAGATTCTACGAATTCAAATGAATGAACCACCAATTCACCAAAACATAAAATAAATAATAAAATTTTTTGTTTAAATTAAGATTGATAAAGCTGTGTTGAAGGCAGATTAAAGCAAATAATCAAGCCAAATCTCAGATCTGTGCATTACATTCATTTCACTGTGATTTTGATTCTGTAAAATCTTTCTGTTGGTTCCAGTATGGCTAGATATGGAAAGACTGGCCTGTCACATTTGAAGAAAGGCCTGGGTTTTTGTGCCCCAGACATACTAATGGTCCAGACAAGAGGATGTGACATTACAGAATATTTCCATTGATTATTGTAATGTTGCTCTGTTCAGACCTGTTATTTACAGAGGCTGATGAGCTGAATCAATGCAGGTTTCTTTAATATGATATAAGTGGTGAGTATGTTTTAGATTCTTGAAAGGGCACAGACAGTTTAAAAGCATGTCATATTAGCAAACCGCCAAATATTAATCAAATATAAAACCTAAAGGACATAATGTGACTTCTAATAAGCATTTAGCCCAGTCATGGGCTCACGTAAACCTCCTTGCAAAGATGGAGGATGTTTCTTCTTGGTTTCCTACCGGCAAGTAAATAAACATCGGGTTTATGAAATTGTGGACATCTCTGGACAAGTTCAGTTTTAAAACTGGATTCATCATCATGGATTCTGGCATATCCCTCAAAGCTGAAGTGATTTCAACACCTGTTTCTTTTTTCCTTCAGAACCTCTAAGTATTTCCAGCCTGAAACCTGGCAATAAAAACGTTTACTTGCAAGACACTGTCCATTTTAAGCAGAGAGCAGTGTTAGGATTTTAATAGCAATTAGTGAGTGTGCGGCTGAGGAAATTATGTTAATTAAACAGCACAGCTGTGCACTATGAGGGACATTTTAACTAACTAATGCTAATATTGTCAGCATACAAAAGCGTGTGGAGTGAGGCACACAGCATGTTCACTGTAATTTTCTGGTATAGTGAAGAAGAAAATGATTTGCAATATTGCAAATGCACAAAAGAGTCTTTTTATTGCTAAAGCAAACTGAAGAATGTGACCACTTATTATTGACATCTGTTGAGTTTCCTTTTTAGTAGAGAGAAACCAGTGTATATCTGCTAGGGAGAATTGTGTACAGTACTGTGGATTACCTTAGTTTTTCAATTATGATTCTGGAAGCAACAATACTCCCATCCATTGTTCAGCATGTAAGCAAATGTATTTATGGACTATTTGTTTAGTTTGACCAGTTGGTTTGCATGTTTCTTCTAGTTTTTTGGATCTTTGTGCCTTTATTTCTGCAGGCTTTGAAAGGAAAATCAGTGTATGCAAGTGTGTATTTGTGAGATTTCAAAATGCCATCACAATGTCTCAGTAATGAGGAAGGCCAGGAACGGTGCCAACAAAAAGAGCCGGCCTATTTTATATTTCCCTTCATTATCAGCCTCAATAAGACCTGAGTGATTTCAAACAGGCCCATAAAAACGCTCTATAAATCTGTCCAACTTTACCTTCAGCCGTTTTCCTCTGCCATTCTGGAGAAGGCATAAGCAATGCTTTTCTCTTTGATGCACCGATTCAAATCACTTGCATCAACCTCTGTTTATTGCTTGGCATTAAAGCTGTCGCGGGCAGATATGTTCTGTATGGGTGAATGAGCCATGGGTTTGGAAAAAGGACATTAAAATGTGTCAAAATAAATATGTTGGTCCCACACAAGGATATGACATTGTGTTACAGTAACTTTGTATTAAGTGTATATACAGTAGGGTCCAAAAGTCTGAAACCAAAAGTCTGAAACCACCAGTGAAATTCCAGAAGAAATTTATGTCAGCATAAGAACTGAAGTTTTAATTTAAGTCCTATTATATTAGATCATTATTGCTTTAGTCTTTGGTGTGTCACATGATCCTTAAGAGTTCAAAACAAACCAAATGCTGATTTAGTCCTCGGGAAACATTATATTTGATGATGATGATGATGATCATCATCATCATCATCATCATCATCATCATCATCATCATCATCATCATCATATAACATATCACAAGCTACCAAGCAAAGGAAGTAGACAGAATGGGGAAAAAATAAAGATAACACATGGGAAATTGCACAAATGGCAGCCAGCAACTCAATTCACCATCCTTGATACTTCGTTCCCTCCCCTCACACCACAAGTTCAAGTGGCTTTTATAACCATGTCTTCTTCTAATTCAGCTGCCAGTAATTGGTAGCAATAATTATATAGGCACTCACATTGGTATATGAGGCAGGGTGTGCCCAGGGCAACAATAGGATGATCAACTCCTTCATTACACATGGGAAACACTTACATCTCTCTCCTGCTTAGGAAAACTCAGGCTAAGACAGCGGAAAAACAAAATAGCAGGCATGTAACCGATAGCAGATGCTCCATTTATGCTTCTCACTCCATTTGGGAACCATTTCCTAATATTCTAAGAACAATCTTTTAGGTTTTAGTTTTATAACCATAAACTAACATTCCACAAACGTTCTGGGAACCAAAAATTGTTAGCTGGATCTGCCCTGCTCCCTTAAAGGTAACGTTTTAAAGGCAGAGAAAGAGAGAGCTCTTCTGAAATCATTGCAACTTTACTAAAGTGTGAAAGCGCCAGTCTGGCTTGCCACCTTTTATGAGGCTTAAGGGAAAAAATGACAGTGTTGGAATGCACAATACAACGACAGAAGTGACTGATGCAGTAGTCAGGAGTCCATTATATGCCTCACAGATAAGGTTAATGCCGTGACAGCGTATAGGGACAGACCAGAGCCATGAATCTCCTCAAAAGGTCAATCATATTCAGCACTGCTTTTCATATTTTATTTATATAGCTCATTGTTTGATGGCTGGGTGGTCATGTGGCACTTGCTGAATCTTTTAACTTATTTTTTAATGCTATTTAAGACTGCCTAAGAGCCAAAACCCAAGGATCAGGAAGACAAAGCTTTGAAATACAGACAGCAGACAATTCAATGACTCAGTGTGCAATACCCATTAAATCAACCAAGCTCAACATATATATCTCTGCGGGGAGATTCATAAGCTATTCTGAGCTGGAGCAATTATGTGAATAGCGTGCACTCTGACTCCCCTGTCTCACTGTTCTTAAATTGATTTGGTTCGTTATGGATGCTACGTCCAGCATATTCCGATGAAACAGCCTGCTAAGTGTTTAGTCACTCTTGGAGAGGTTATTATGTGGGGGATATTTGGAGAGGGGGATGCTGAGTCATCCACAGGTAAATTGCAGCGGTATTGGACAGGTCAGATAGTTGAAAAAGTCAGTTCATGTGAAGTAAACATGAACAAACATCAAGCAAGAATTACCTTTCTCTTCCTAGATGGACTTAATGCTCCATTTCCCTTTAAAACAGTAAACACCTAGCACCAATAAATGGTTAATCATTAGCGAAAAGAGCTATCATTTAGGAAGTTGAGTAAATACTATAGGCTTGAAAGGCTTCCTGGAATGTGAGGAATGTTCAAGTTCCTGTACACAAAGAATTAAAGTGTGGAATTACAGCCTCTGGAGTAAGCTATTATTGCATTGAAATAAAACATTACACAAAAGTTAGATCCGGGCATCGATTTTAATTGGCTGAGCAGCGTTCCAAAAGTATTGTTTTGTTTTGTTTTTAACAGCCTTAGGCCACGTGCGTTTTCGTTTCAAAACGGCGTTTTAGAATGAAAACCTAGTCTACACGCATGTTCAATCATTAACCTTAAATCATTAAAAACTCACATAATAAACAAGGATAAAAATCAATAAGTTTGCATTCGTATGCATTTACTCGTTTACTAACTGCTCGTTTTCTTAAAATTTTTTTTAAAAAACTAACACTAGCTTTTCTATTCTTTTTGTATTCTATCTATTTGTTTTCTTTTTATTTATTATACAATTAACAAAAGCAAAAATGGCCTCTAACACTAGCTTGCTCTATTCTTTTTCTATTCTGTTGGTTTTCTTTTTATTTATTAGGCTATTATTTTTTTTTTTTTAAATCATTGCAACGTCTGTGTTAAACTGAGACTTGTTATAGCACTTGCACATAGGCTCTTTTGTTGATTTTGATTGCTTCCATTGTCCTCATTTTTAAGTCACTTTGGATAAAGTGTCTGTTAAATGTAGCCTATGTATTTTTAATATCAACGCTGTTTAAGACATTAGCGCCATCCCCTTACCACTATAATGTGACAAATTCATAGCTAATTTAAAGGTAATATCACTGCTAAATTAGAGTGATTCGGAGTCGACTCCAAAAATCCTGGAACCGAACACCTCTGCTTGGAGCGGTCGTTTGAGGAATCTACCCATACCTATGGGTACAACAATGAGCATGATGTTATTATTTACACGGTCGTCAGGGATACGCAGAGTGAATGTAGGCAGCCATGCCATCGTTTTCAAAAGTCTCCGTTTTGGTCCGTTTACACTTGAGGCCCCGTTTACGCTAGTGCGTTTTCGTTTTAAAACGGCGTTTTAGAATGAAAACGATCCCCGTTTATACTGGCGTTTCCGCTGTGTTTGAGAAACGATCTCCGTTTACACTACACAACCGAAAACGCATGCCACGTGACCATCCGTTTTGGTCCGTTTACACTGAAACGCAACCCCGGAGTTTTCAAAAACGAGATCTGCAGCGTTTTCAAAAGTCTCCGTTTTGGTCCGTTTACACTTGAGGCCCCGTTTACGCTAGTGCGTTTTCGTTTTAAAACGGCGTTTTAGAATGAAAACGATCCCCGTTTATACTGGCGTTTCCGCTGTGTTTGAGAAACGATCTCCGTTTACACTACACAACCGAAAACGCATGCCACGTGACCATCCGTTTTGGTCCGTTTACACTGAAACGCAACCCCGGAGTTTTCAAAAACGAGATCTGCAGCGTTTTCAAAAGTCTCCGTTTTCGACCTCAAAAACCCCGGAGTATTGTAGGCCGCTTAACCTTAGCAAAAGTTATGCGACAAAGGGACTGCCTTTATAAATGAGTCATTGAATCAATTCTTTCAACAATGATTCAACTAGACTCTGTGTGCAATGACTCAAAAGCAAAAGACTGTTTGGGGGGCTATTGTCTTGGAACAAAATTCGACAAAGTAGCCTAAAATGAGGAGACCCCCCCCCCCCCCCACACACACACACACACCCAATGTAAAGCGCTTTGAGTACCTAGAAAAGCGCTATATAAATGTAAGGAATTATTATTATTATTATTATTATTAACTGTAATATACTGTAATTTTTTTTTTCGATAGCTAAAAGGTAGGTAAAAGTTTACTAAACTTGAACTTTGCTAAACTGAAGAGACTACTTCACACAAGTGTATTCGCTCTCCAGTGTTTCTATGAGTGTTTTAGTTTAGCACTGCTGGAATGGCTTAAAAATCAGCATCAAAGATGAAACTGTCTATTTTAAAAAATATATTGTAGCCAGGCTATAACATGGGTTACATCCCAAATTACTCATAAATGCTGTTTTTAGTAGACCTAATACACCATTCAAATGTTTCGAGTCAACAAGAAATGTAGGCTATATTGTATTCAGCCAGGATTAGGCTACATTTCGAATAAATAGGCCAATTGTTTGAACTTTATGTTCATCACAGAATCCTGAAAAAATGTATCATGGTTTCCACAAAATAATTAAGAAGCACAGATGATTGACAACGAAGACTGTATGAAAATTCAGCTTTTCCATCACAGGAATACATTGCACATTAAAATTTAAAATATATATTGCAAACTGTAATAGTATTTTACAGCATTACTGTACTTTTGACCAAATAAATGCACCTTAAGTGAGCATTAGAGCTTCTTTCAGATACATTAAAAATCTTAGACTTTTGAATGGTAGTATTTCTTCATAATTATAATTAATATAAAATAAATGTATTATATGTCAAGAAAAAGGGATTTTAGGTTGAGGCATTGCCAGGCTTAAAATATATTAAACTAATGAATGAAATTATTATTCATTTATAGGCTATAAATGCACGTATAGGCTTTGCCTTGACAGATTAAGATTGTCAGTGAAACCACATACACTGAGCTGATTGACCAGTATGGCGGATTGGCAGTTGAATACTGATGAACTGATATTTGAAAAACACGATCACCCCTGGGACCCCCCTCTCCACGCAAAGCAGAAGAGGTTGGCAGAGACCACAGAGCGTGGCCTCTCATTTCCAATCACTAGGGAGGCTTTAATGAGAGACAAACACCAGGCGCTCCCTCAGGACCATGAGGGATAAATTCATGCTCAGTGATTAAAATGGCAGACAGCACAGGTGCTGAGTTTGCTCAATGTCAGGGACATCACAACTTTCCTGTAATGAGTTGAAGGGTTTCATATGCAGTTTAGTTTTAGGTTCTTTATGTCTTCAGGCTAAACATGTGCTAGACTGCCATCTGCTGGTAGGAGCGTAATCAAAACTGCTTAGCCTGAATTTGTTTGTAGTCACAAATGAGAGACAGTCTGTGCACGAACTATAAATACTTACTCATATTTTAGGTGTCTGTGTGCAGTGGTAGATATAAAAAGACAAGAAATGTTTGGGGATTGTAAAAATGACTAATCCTTTTTGTCTGTTTAGTGAAATTTGTATTTTATTTTTTGCCAGGCGTGAATCAGAAGGCTGCTCATTGATGGAGAACGAACAGAAATGATGAATCACCGCATGATGTATGTAACATCAAATTACACAGACAAACACACACCAATGAAATATGTTCACAGAATATGAACATCTTCACAACCATTCAATTTCAATTTGTCTTATCCAGGCATAAAAAAGACAAATGACAGAGAATGTGGTTATTACAGTGAAGCCGAAAAACAAAAGCTTTGTTCATTATGGCAGAATTGATAATATTTCACTCCATTGACTTTCAGAGATCATCCAAGGATAGCGTTTATCTTTCTCACAGAGCTGCCTTTACTCTTTGGGTAGATATTTTTAACTTTGAGGGATAAAACCCAGCATGCAACATGGGTTGTGTATGCTTATATCATACCAAGCAGATAATAAGATATACACAAGTGTGAAACTGCAGTGTTGCTTTTAGCCAATTTTCAGGTAAGCACCACACACACACAAAAGCACTCGTGTGTTTTTTTACATCCCACTGGTGATTCAATTCTCACACTGTTCTGCTCAGTGAATGAGTCTTTTTCTATTATAGCCACTTATTTGAAGAGGAGTGCATTTGATTCAGCCTCAGTTGTGCTGTCACTGCATCCTGAAGAGAAACAGTAAAAGTACCTTGAACCTGGTTACCGTACAAGTGGGTGGTATTTCGAAGATTTCAAGTAGCTTTTCTAATCTAATTTCACCTTCCCTTCAAAGATGAAATTGTTTTTCATTTACCACCTCAATTCCCCATACCATCTCCATTCCACTTCTTTTAGAGCTGCATATTTTAACCTATATTCAACAAGGCTGTTGTTTGATATTTAAAATAAAGAATATTTTGTAAACTTTATTTTGTAAAATTGTCCATTTTAGATAAGATGTTTTTTTTTGTTTTTGTTTTTTGTTCATCATTATATGCTCATTTTAATGTCGGATGTATTTAGAATAAGGAATATTTTAAAATTCCAATTAAGATAATATAATTACAGTTAACTAAAACTGAAACTAAATCGCATAAGAAATTTAGCAATGATGCACTAAACTAAACTACTAAAATGACAAAACACAGCAAAATTAAATGAAATTAAATTGAAAAAAAGAAAATCTAAAAATAAAAACTCAATAAATTAGGGATTATACTATAATAACAATGATTCAAATAATATATTTTTTTAAAACTCGTTTTTATATTATTTTAATGTCATATGTGTTATACTTATCAGGAAATAATATAATGAATCTTTTTTTTTTTTTGATAGAACTTTTAGTCTGTGCAGTAAATTCCATTAAAAGGTTCAATTTCAACATCCTGCAGGTTGTAGCCAACTGAAACTCAATTCCTAAATGCGATTTGAGTGTCCAAAGCTGATAAATCATATATGGCTGTTCAGTCACGATATCAATTTGTAGGCTAACCAGGAAATCTAGTTATGCTATAGGAAAATTAATAAATAAATATAAATATATATATTCAAGTAATGTTAACTACAAACTTTATTTTACTCATAAACCAAACACCACCATTCTAAAAACTCATAGGAAATTGATTTGAAGCTTACTTGAAAATGCAAAATCTCTTCCATTTTTGAGGATTTTTCAGATTTAATGCTATGCATTACCAATTATGCACCAGCAGGTGGCAGGATTCAACACTTTTTTTTTTAATATCAGACCGAGGTTTATTTTTTTTCAGTGGCTTTACCTAGTTTGTTCGATGAAATCCATCTGACAGAGCATTTAGCCACTGCTTTATTTTTGTTGAAAAGTATCAAATTAGGCTTTTAGATTAAGTGCAACATGACCTTTAGTTTCCCAGAGAATAATCACAATAAAAACAGCACTACCACTAAGTCCATCAGACTCTTGATTCTGTGCACCCCATGTGGTGAAATCCCAAAGGAACTTCGGTGGGATTGGACTTTAGCTACTTAGCCCATCACCCTGGCCCAATAATGAGAGCCACAGGGGGGTGTTAAAGCTCTTTCCTCAGACCTGATTAAAAGAACTCATTGGTTATCAAAGAAGCAGAGCTGTGTTTACAGTACAGTGCTCCGGCAGGCTCTGTTACATAACCCCCTTCAGAGAAAATCTGTAAAATCAGCAGCGTCACCCGAGAGGGGTCTAGCTTGAGGCGAGAGCCCACTGTCAGTCGACAAGTGATTATGTTCCTCATTAGAGAACAAGGACAGTAAGGAGTTCTTATCACCTGCCACAGCAACCTTCACAAATAAACAACGGCATCATTTCCAAAACGTCCAGAAAGTTTAGAATAAACTTTCAAAAGCAGTCAAAAGCTTAGAACAAATGCTAAATTTTTCCAAATCTGTTCCGATGATAACAACAGACTCATTTACATCTTAGATGGCCTGAGGATGAAGTTGGAGTTGCTGGAAGATAAATACGTGGTTTACAAAGTCTTTATTGGTTAAAGACAAGTCCAAGAATAATTATACATGTAGGATACTTTATGCTTTATGAAGTCGTATCTTTAATATTTCAGCGTTAAACTTTGAGGTGACTTGGCCCTGAGATTTTCCAGCTTGAGGAGAATGAACTTCAAAGCCAGTAGGAGAAGGGAAGAGCCGTGTGGGAGGACTTGGCTTGACATTGGAGATGTTGCTTTAGATGCCCACAGGGTCAGCAGATCACATCAATATACTTGATAAGAAATGAACATTTCTACCATTAGTTCATGAGATCGTGACAAGGTGATATGTCACTGTCTGCAATCTAGAGATTACTTTTGGAGGGGTTTGAGATCCATGTGTTTTATCATCAAAGGATGACTTACTTTCTCTTTCAAGACACCACGTTTATCTTTAAACTAAAGTCTGACTTTAAGAAGAAAAGCTTTTATATTTGGCTTCCGCCATTACTTTGAGTGACTGAGACGGATGTAGCCTATATTCAAAACATAACATGTACAGTAATTTATTTGATGTAAGCTGCATTCAAACTCCAATACCATGAATAACAAAAGTAAACAAGAAAGGTCATATAGAGGGATGTATAACTAACCTGCATATTTTCACTTCACTCGCTATCTTCTTTTGCTTTAGTTCTTCAGCTCTGATTGTTCCTGGGGTTTAATGTAGTGAAGCTGAGGGAATAGTGCTTGTCGTGATGTTTATGCAGATAGAGAGATGAGCCGGTGCAGATGATGGAGATTGAGGGTTTTAGATGGTTCTCTTCTCCTGCTGGGAACTCAGTGAGAGTCCCACTCCAGTCACTGGAGAAGAGACCACTTGTTTGTCATTTGATACGTCATTGTGGTTTTAGCATGAGGTGGTTTCAGATCATTTGCTTTGCAGATCATTAACTAATTTGTGGAGTGTGCGTGTAACAAACTAAAAACTACAAAAAAATAAATTAAATAATGTATATAAAATTGAAAACTAAAACTTAAAAAATATATATATGAATATAAAGAAACTTATTAAAATTATAAAAACAACAAAATGATTAAAACTTAAGGAAAAAACTAAATATAAAAAATCTTATTCAAAATATTAATAAAAAATTCATAGTAGATCAAGGATATTAAAATAACACTGCATGTGACGGAATCATTTGAATGTTAGGAAAAACATAAAATTAGATTAAAACTATTAGCAAGTCAGGGCTGCAGACTGCCACAAAAATAAAAATGTGTGACAGTAATGTAAAATCAGGAAAGCTTTGTATTCATCCATATGCAGTTTCAGTATGTACTGTTATTAACTCTAGCATGTGCTAACATAACATGAGCCGTGATGATCGATTTGCAAAAAAAATGACTCTTATGAACCAGTTCTTTTTAATGAGTCAGTCAAATATGCAGACTGATGAATGAAAGTCATGGGTTTGGAACGACATGAGGGTGAATAAATGATGACTGAAGCACTTCGCTCAAAAAAATGTATTTTTTATTTTTTTTTTAGATTCATATTCATCATTTTTTAGATATATTTTACCAACAAACTTAAAATTTGGCCCCCCTCATCTTTTTTAGCTTTATATTAAGTGTGCATTTAATGTGTAATAAATATGTTTTATCTAAAACGTTATAATTTCATTTAAAATGAAATATTGCTGAATGCAGTATTGTCTAATATACCGGTGTAATTTAATGTTGAATATTCAAATCTAGACATCACAGGTAATTGGTCATGTATTGAGTTTGTTTGTCTCTGATGGTTAATTGCCCTGTTTTTCTTGGCATTAGTAAACATTGTTATCTCAGCGGGGTGCCGCCACATCTGACTATTCATGAGTGCGTTACACGTCAAACCTGACACGCTCACAATGACTCACCAGCCACAACAAATGAAGGTAAGGCTTTCTGCCCACGGATTCAATGGACTAGCCTACCTTGCTGAACTTTTTTGTGTGCTCCTTACAAGACAAAATGACTGCTATTTATAGCTTAATCTGGTGTTAGAGTTTCAAATAAAACTCAACACTTTAAATATTCCAGTTGATATTTTTAGTAACGTTTCTCTCACCTGATCAGTCTTTCTGTCCTCTTTGTTTTTGGGTCTCAGGTACTAACATTACTATTTGTTAGCATTTACATCAATCATAGACGCCAGCGTTGCGGCTTCTCCTCCTGATCTATATGACTTTATGTTGCTCTCTGAAACAGCCCAGCTCTGTGTGAAAAGGTAATAAAAAAATCACTTCACACACAATAACTCACTGGGCTTCTTTTGCGCTGGAGACTCGGTTCGGGGAATGCTTTCATTAATCACGAAGCCCAGTATGGACTCTAGCACCGCTGCTCCTACTGAACATACATAACTGTCCTGGCAGGAAGAGCGATCGCTGGCCCCTCTCTCGGCATAGGGCTAAAAACATCATGACCCGCTGCATGCTGGGAGTTTTTGTGAATGATGGGACCCAGCTGAAATGTCTATCAGAGAATGTATGTGGCATTTGGATAGAAAGAAAACAAGAAGTGTGACTTACTTAAGCAAAGAGCGGTGTATTCTTGTCTGGCCGGTCTTCAGTTCGTAGCACACAAGCCATAAGTGCCCCAGAGGTCCTTAAATGTTGCATTATCCAATATTTCACAACAGGCCATGTTTTCTTTTGCGTCTTGTAATGATTCATATTAAGTCCGAGAACATTCAGTATCATAAAGACGAGAGTTCTGCAGTGATCCATGCTTATGCTGTTGTTTGCTTTATGAGCTCATTGTTTGCATATTGTTTCTGACAATTGTTACTAGAGACAGGTCTATAGCGTTAATATATGTAAAATAATATTGTAAAGTCATATGCAGAGAATATGAAGAAAAATTGTAGTCATTTAACAGTATAACAGACAAACTCTAGACATTTATTTTCCCTTTTCTCCAGCTAACATTTTCTGTATTTTAGGGCTCTGAAATTACACTACTGTTCAAAATCTCACCAAGCCTGCATTTATTTGATAAAAAAAACAGTAATATTGTGAAATATTTTTAAAATGTAAAATAAATGTTTTTTATTTTAATGTTTTAAAATGTAATTTATTCCTGCATTATTTTGGGACATTTGGTACTTATTATTAACGATGTTGGAAATAGTTGTGCTGCTCTATATTTTTTTCGTGATTTTTTGATGAATAGAAAGTTCAAAAGAATAGTATTTATTACACAATAAAACCACACTGGCATTCATTTTGGCAAAAGTCAGCTAAAATCAGCTGTTCTCAGGTCCAGGGCAAGTTTATGTGTGTTTTTTTATTTTTTACACAGTTTATGCAATTGACCTATCGGTAAGCCCCTCCCCTCGAACGCAGACTAGCCAATGGCAGACGAGTATCAGTTGCACAGGGTGCGGAACTCGGAGAAACATTGGAAGAGCCGAAGCTCGCATCGGTTTTATGGGGTTTATGCTTCAAAAATGGAAAAACGATGTGCCTGGGGTACTTGTAACACTGATTCCAGGTATCCTGAGAGGATGGGCAATATAATTTATTTTATTACATTTCCTGAATCCAAACAAAACAGAGCAAAATGTCCCTAAGTATTCACCCCAATACAAATGAAGACAAAAACGTTCATTTTCTGGTTGTCATACACTCATTAAGTTACAATTTTCATCTGCTCAAGCAGAACGTTAATGTTATCTTGTGCTTTAGCAAGGTATCTCTGGCTAAAACTAGCTAACGTTAAAGTTAGTGAGTCCATGCTAATGTACAAACCTAAATAGCGGACTGTTCTCGCTTCTTGCACAGTGTAGGTCAAAAACACATAATCGAAGGTCGACATTTCAGTGCCTCTCCATATTAAACTGGTTAAATGTACATTAATTTAATCGTACCCTGCGATACATGAAGAGTGTTGATCCTGCATGTTGTCATCCGCGATCATGACCGACCGTAATATGAGACTTTTCCCGCTTGCATTGTGATCTGTAAACCCTCACTTCAAGTTACCCGGATCTATTTTTTTTTTTTTTAAATATATATATATATTTAAATCCCTCCATGGAATATTTAATTCCCATTTGGTGGCCTTCTGTGTCCAAAATCGTGCAAAAACATCGTGGGACAAGATTTTCACACTGTAGCTGTCATTGAAAGAAGGGGGTGGGGCTTACCATAGGTCAATTACACTGTTTGTCAGTAAAAGCAACGTTTTTGTACATTTACCTTTCACATTTCTGCTTTTTCATTTATTGCTTTGTTTCATAATTGTTTTACCATTAACACATAAGGAATTGTATCTCCTTTTTGTCCTTTTAAAGTTTTTATGTATTTATTTATTTTGTGAATTTGTCCACTTTCCAGTCATTGTACTCTATTGGACATAATGATTATTGCCCAGAGTGAGTGTAATGTAACGTGGGTGAATGATTGCACCGGATTGCAAAATTTGACCATTGGAATGTAATTGCCCCTGATACCTTCAAATCAAATATCCAAAAAAAACAAAAAAAAAAACAAGAATTACAGTCACATTACCTCTGACAGTGACGCGAGATGTCTGACGTGTGCTGTTTCCTTTGGTACAGCACCAGTTGGACGTGTGGGTTGAGGACTGAATAAACCTTCCACAAGAAATACATACTAAATGTGTTTACTTGTGTGCTGTAATTATAAAGACCACATTGTGCTTGAATGTAGAGTAGGGCCAAGAATGTCCATCAAGGAATCGTCTGGAGAACAGTCATTCATAATCAAGGAATAAAATGTTGGACAAGAGGCATCGCATCAATTTCTACACAAAGTCCTGTGTGTTTTGTTCTTGTCGTTGCACTTGCCAGCTTATCTTAGAAATGTCTTTCACAAAATCCATGCCTGCTGTGTGCAAGCCAGAATGTTTTTATTTGTTATGTGTACTTTATGATTGTTAGTGAGATCCTTTTATTTTACTAAACTACGAGCGCAAATGTAAATACGACCAAATAATTTTTCAGTACCATCTAATCACAATAATGGCAATCTGCTTGTATTTTACTTTAAAGAAAGATCAAAGAGGAAATATTAAACGCATAGGTACATTTTTGTAATCAATGTCTTTAGTGCTTTAAAATTAGATTCCCCCCCCCCCCCCCCCCCCAAATGCAGGTCTGGAGTGTTGGGCAGCAGAGAGATCCGTCTCTTTCACGTGTCTCACTCCCCCGAGCGTGTGAGGGTCTTTATTAATGAGCGTGGCTCACCCCAGAGGGTCAAACCCATTCGGCCTGCTGATGGATCTCATCTGCAGCAGAGTGTGCTGGGATCTTCTGCCTCACATGTGCTGCACCATCAGTCTTACAGTGAAGAGGTGGATCCAGAAAAATGATGGACCAGTGACCAGAGATAACAATGCAAGTACAAATACACAAATATTAACAAAGGTTCATATCACAACAGTCAATACAAAATACTAAGAATAAGTAATACGTGAGCTTTTATCAAGTAAATCATAGAATAAAAAAACACTTCAATGATTAGATGTTTTTAAACTCATTACATAAACATATGTAAAATTCAAATGATTAAATTTCTTTTAGATTAAGATGTTCTTTAATTCATTTTTAGAATAAGCATCCCGGTGTTATTTATTTATTTATTTTTAATAAATACTGTTATTTACTGGGTTTATACAAATTAAGAGTTTACTGTTACTCCAGCAGTTGAGAAACTTGATAAAGTTATGTTCATCTCAAAAGGAGAAATATGCAGGAAAGTGTCAGCAGACGAGTGAATAGGGTCTAATAGGGTAATATATATATATATTTCAATTTACTCAAAAACTTATATGGATATAAGATCATAACTTCATTTAAATAATTATTTTTTTAAACTATTGCAAAGAACCTACACTACTGTTCAAAAGATCTTTTTTTTTTTGGAAAGAAGTGTAACATTTTTAATATAAATAAATAAATAAATAATTTAAAAGAACAGCATTTATTTAATATATATATATATGTAAATACTGTTCTTTTAAATTTCCTCTTCATCAAAGAATGTTCACGGGGGATCACAGTTTCAACAAAACTGCTAAGCAGCACAACTGTTTTTACCATTGAAAATAATAGAAAAAATTTTTTTTCTTGAGCATCAAATCAGCATATTCGAATAATTTTGGAAACATCATGTGACACTCAAGGCTGAATGGCTGCAAAATTCAGCTTTGCCATCACAGGAATAAATTACATTTTAAAATATATCAAAAACAAAGGAGCTAAGATAATGAAAAAATTAGACACACATACAGTAAACTAATTTTAATGAAGTTTTATTACCATAAAATAAAAAATTACTCCTTTGCATGTGGTACTACAGACTAGCCACAGCTAGAGAGCATTAAACAGCTTTGCTGCAAAGCACACAGACATAGTGTTAGTATGTCGGCCATAACTCTGTCAAAGTCATGAGAGTATAATACTGTCGAGTTCCGTGCCCTTCATATTCACAACAACAAGAGATGCTAAGACAAAATAACAACAACTACTGTTTAATCAAGAGGTTTCTTAATTAAATTATTTTTGAAAGGACAGAAAACTTTTCCAGAATTTTTGAACAGTCTATAATTACGGCTGATATCATTTGTTGTTCCAATAAAAAAATAAAATAAAATTAAAACAAATTCATGAAAGTAACTGGCTGTACAGTTATATGTGAAAACTGTTCAGATCAGCACTATTAGAATAGGTTCAGAGTTCACATGGTCCAAGATATGTTGGCTGTATGTTCCTTCGCCTTCATCCGCAGCACAGCAATGCTGGAGGACCGCCGTTCAAACTCAGGTTTGGTCTCAAACGTGGCATGACTGTTCGGTGAAGGAGCCAGAAGTGAATCGGCGAAGAAGTTATTGAGAGACATTCCAAACTGATTTTGCTGGTGGTTGGGGAATCCCACGTATCCGTGCTCACCGGCTCTCGGCGAGTGGGGGTAGGGAGACGTCACGCAGGGAGGGGAACCGCGCGGGATCATGCAGGACGAGACCACAGAGCTGCCTGGAGTGGGACCTGTCCATAAGTTGTTGGAAATCTGTGTGGAAGGAGGAACAAAGTAAAATCAAAATGCATTATGAAAAATCACAACACTTTAGGGCTTCTCACCCTATAATAATTAACCCTGCACTCTCAGAAAAAAGTACACCTTTGTACCTTATTAAGGGTGAATATTAGTATCTTAAAGGTACATATGAGTAGGCTACCTAAGGTGTGCATATTAATGCCTTATAGTAGGCTACAGCTTTTGTACTTTTTTTTTTTTTTTTTTTACTGAGAATGTAGGTCATTCACCCAGGTAAACCTAATCCTGGGTTATCCTGCTTTTAAGTTTCACACTGCTCATACTTTACCAAGGGTTAACAATTAAAACTGATTGTTTATAAACTGATGTTTCACACTGTACATTCCTGAACCCCGGTTTAACGTTCTTATTTCCATATGTTGGGTGTCACTGATTAAACGAATGCAGCACGTGATCAGTTTTCATAAATGCTGTTGACTGTAGCTTCCCTCAAACGCTGAACCACCGTTTTTACAATGCGTGCTGTTTCCGTGACCGTTCAAGGCATGTGAATATGAGGAACTCGATTGGCTATCTGGTAACTTTAACACAGCGTGGTTTCGCACTGGACATGTCTGGCATGGCAATATGGGGTTAACAGTGCAAAAGCAGTGCTAACCCTGCTCCATTGAAGGGTTTCATAACCCCAGGTAAAAGCAGTGCTGACCAGCCTCTGTGTCACAAATATGAAACGTTCCTTTTCACAGGGTTAAAAGTGAGGTCTAGAACGATCTGCGTGAAAACCCCTTTTAAGAAGCAAATGATTGAAAGACAATAACACTTTAGTTGGCTACATGTCTAGATTAAAAAGGAGATGAAAAACAACAACAACAGGCTTGAGCTGGAGCAGAAAGTCATGATCAAAATAAAGAAATCCAAATGTTTGGAAATTCATGATGCATAAACATGGATTGTGATTTGGAAAGTTAACTTAATTTTAAAATTTAAATCGATGCATTTTAGTATGCCTGGGAAAATGCTTCATGATAAACCGCGATGACATCATATCAGATACACCCTCAAACTACATTAAAATACAGTGACAATTATGTCCAAGACTTTAAATAAATCCAGACCAGGCTTTTAAAAACAAACCCTGCAGCCCACAAATATGCATTTGTGTTTACCACAAAAATCTGGGCATAAGACAAACACGAGGCTTAGCACCCTCCCACCTTTCCTTACAACATGCAATAAAGACCTGTCCTATAAAGGCACGGGCTTTTTTATGTGACTATGGAAAACACACGAGTGAGGAATCTACTCTCTGATGAAGGAAATTGAGGTCCCGTGGTGCCATCTAAATCTTCATCTCCTATCCTCCCAACAGCTTTTGTCAGTTAGCGTGAGACAGCTCTCTGCAGGCTGACTGACTGCCCACACCCGTCAAAACTGTTTAAAGCTTGAAAGGCCAGTTGTCGACAATTCATTCGTTGTGTTTGTGTCTGTAAAGACCATATGCTATACGCTGAAATTTGCTCAAATGTTTTGTGACTTTACAGTCAAATTTTCTAATCAGATCAGAATAATTGTTGAACAAAATAGGTCATGAAACGTACTTACACAATGTATGATAATTGTGATTTTTAGACAAATATTACTATAAAATATACTATATATTAAAGCACAGTAACAATGATGGTTTGCTAAAAACACCAGGGAAAGAATTCTTTTGCATTCGAGTAGTGGTGACCTAATAGACCGCCATGCATTGGTTGATTTTATTTATTTTTTGCACATATTTTTGTAAAAGCATGGTGCAGATAAATAAAGTGAATCACCTGCGAGTAGCTGTCTGTCCGGGGCAGCATTGATATGTCATAGGTCGCCGCAAAGTGGCTTTTGGCCTGCTGGATCTGTCCATATCTTTCTCGCTTTCTCCACTTGGCTCTTCTGTTCTGGAACCATACCTAAAAAAGAAAAAGAAAAGTTATTTTTCCATGATGTAAAATTGATGATTAAATATGTTATATAAGCACAAATTTACAGAATAAATTGCATTTATTTTTTATTTTATTATTTTGTCTTTGTTATGTAGCTTACTTTTTTCTAAAAATTAAAATATGTTGGTGTAGTGTAAATGTGAAGCCATAATTAATCACAGGGCTGTGATATTGAGTTCATCAACTTTATCTGTTACAGATCCATAACAAAATAAAGGTAATAAATGTCAGGTATGTAAAACGTTTTCATCATAAAACATTTATATGCATCTATTTTATTTATCACATCATTATATTGACTTTGTTAATCGGTAATTTACTTTTGGAAAAGCGCAATAAAGTGCAGGTTGCACGGCAACTTTAGGACCACTTTCATTTTAACTTCAACATTTAAGGCAAAAATTAAAGTTGGGGTGGGGGGGGGTTCACGGTGAGGAATGCATGCATGAGCACTAAAAAAAGTTATTTGAATTTTTTAGTGACAACTAAGGCTTTTTAAACCTCAAACGTAATGGCGCTATTCTCAGTCAGGCCTGAGAATTATGAAGTCTAAAAAGACATACAGGGAATTTCAGAGAATTATCACAAATGAAAGCGAGCAGTTACCTGAACTCTGGCCTCCGTGAGCTCTGTTCTCATGGCCAGCTGTTCTCTCACATACACATCTGGGTAATGGGTTTTCTGGAAGACTTTCTCTAGTTCCTCTAGTTGAGCGCTCGTGAAGGTCGTGCGATGGCGTCTCTTCTTGCTGCTTGACACGTTGCTGTCGCATTTTTCGCCGATGTCGTCCAGGTCTGTTTTGTCTGGTCCGGCTGTGGCCGGTGAGACTCTGATGCTGCAGCAGTTCTCCATCGCGTGCAGGCTGCTGTCTTCAGTTTTAGGGGCGCAGTAATTCACGCCTGATCATTATTAAAATATGGGTAATTAACATAAAATTACACAAATCTTCAGCAGCACCCTATATCTAAAGCTACATCTAAAACTTTTTTTCCCCAACACGGAATAATTTTCTCATTAAAACAACCGCATTGAGTAATTTTACATCGTATGATAATTTCAAAACTGATGAAAACCTTAAATATGACCATAAAGGCCTATTTGCATAAAAAAATAAGAAAATGCTCGTGGACATTTATCAGCGGCCAATGTAACTTTATAATGAAGGAAAGTAGACTGAATATATGTTTGCCCATTTAGTCCACGTACAATGAGGAAAAAATTATGTTTAGGCTATTTATTTGAATATTCATCTTCAAATGTAAATAAATCAATTACTTGCAGCTTTACGTTTACGAATTACTTTTTTTTTTTATGAAAAGTTACGAAACTATTAGCGGATATAAGATAGCAATGTTTCTAATATATATATATATATATATATATATATATATATATATATATATATATATATATATATATATATATATATATATATATATATATATATATATATATATATATATATATATATATATATAAGAGCAAAGTTTATTTAAAGTTATAAAGAATTAGACAAAGGCCAAGTTCCGCGAAAATGTTAAATAAATTTTCAGCTTTTCTTATTTTCTTTCTCAACTTTTGAAAAACGTAATCTTTTTTTAGTTGTTACAAACAAATTGAGAAAAGAAAAAAAAACTTAAAAAATATTGAAAGTGTAAATCTTGCATAAGCTATTGGTTAAACCTGATATACGCACTTTTTACATTTAATTCATACAAGTTATTTCATCATAAACGTACTAATAAGTAGCCTACAACAGCTAGTAGCCTAAATGTAAAACATTTCTTGGCGGAAATGCAAAACTGGAAATAGCTTCTAAATGCAATGTAATTTAGTTTTCTTGTTATTTTGTTAAAAATAAAAGTTATTAAAACGACTTTTATAGATTGGTGCCAGGAGAACATTCTGCCGTCCACATCGGTACTTTAAATAATCTAGACGACTCCAGTGCATTGACCTGAAGAAAACTTCCCTAATATCTGGAGAACCATATAACATCTTCTTTACTGATTCAAGGTGTTGAAAAAACACCGAAGAATCTTTAAATATTATGCTAAATGTTTTTGTTACATTTAACAAAGACAAAAACAAAACAAACAAAAAAACTTTGTGAGTTTTTTTTTTTTTTTTTTAAGTCAGACTTACTGTTTTGGTTGTCACACGGAGACGATCTGTCCATGGTGGTGTGTTGATCATTGCTCTGCATCGAGAAGGCCTGGACGCATTTAGGTGATGTCTTGTTGTAGTACTGCACATTGTCTAAAGTCTCCATGACTTGGTCCATGTAGTAATCGCTGCCTTTAATCGCTTGACTTTTCAAGGAGAACTTGTCGCTCAAGTACTCCATCATGGTCCTCTGGCCTCGTCTCAAGCATGAAGCGCGTCAGTGGACACCATAAATGTTTTAGTGATGTCAAAAATGAAGCAATGCGGCCAATTATTTGTACAAGTCGTTAATTTGTCTTGTCTTAAAGAGACCGAGGGCTTCTCTTTATACGGCAAAGAGTGCGAGCTTCAAGCAGCCACCCAACTTCTGAATATGGAGAAGGTGAAACTCCACCCACGCGCATGCACAAGCACTAAATAAGATTTATGAAACTCTGAGATGACCCGAAATGAAACAATTACACTTGCTTTCGCTTTCAGTGTGTTTGGATATCGCTAATGATTATTTAGCCTAACTGATAAATCCGACTCGAGTAGACTATTGCGCTATAATTAAAGTGTTAAACCGCGTAAACAGGCTATTTCAGTAAACAGAAAAGTTGGTGACTGTTTAAAGAACAGTTCTTTATGAAGAACAGTAGAGAGTAAGTTTTTTATAGAGTAAAACAGATTTGACTTTACTTTGTATAACTTAGGCTACTTGCAGTTATTTCATTTTGTTAATAGCCTAAATTTAACCTAATATCAAGATAACTAGAAAAAAAAAACACCATCAAAATATTATACCGGGTAACGTTTGTAGAAAAAAAACGTATTTAAACCACTGCAAATAAGTATTTAGCCTATTTAACTTGGAAAATAGCATCTTTGTTCCAACGCATAATTTAGTGTTATTTATTTTAACTACTTTTTTGTTCATAATGGGGAAATAACTTTAAAATACCCATTTTTATTTTTCCAGTTTACTGTATTTTATTCAATTTTAATTTACGGTATACAAAAAAGCTGCGCTTTCCAGAAAAGCATTACGGGACGGCATTTGGGACGGTGACAAATACATTTACTTAAGGTTCATGTCAATGAATTACAAAATGTTTTTAAAATATTTTATTTGATCTATTATTAGAAGGATTATAAATCATCTATACGTTTTGCTTCAATAATCTTTAATATTTTTAAAATTGCCTTGTTAGCCTACACATTCAATACAATTTTTTAAGACGTCTACACAAATATAAGTTTTCAGTGAACCAGTAAACATGTATTCACTACAGCATTTTTTTTTTTACATAATTACATTTTTAACACATTTATTACATTGTAAACAACGTGTACCTAACAAACTATTAAACTTTTCTCACAATTTTAAAAATATAGTCATAAGCCTATTTATAAAGATTATGTTCCATATTAAGTGGAATTAATAGGCTATAGGCTATATTATTTCACCCAACATCCTTGGCACGACAAACCTGTGTTTGCGGGTCTCATGAAATGACAATATGAAGAAACGAATAATATAACGACGGCATTCAGCGCATATAGCCTACAGCACAGAAATCCCAAATAAAAATACATTAAAAAGTTATCACTTTGTCACACAAATTTAAATGTGTTAAACATTTTCAAGTTACATAGTTTTTTTTTCTAGAGGAAAATATAGAACCTGCAAGAAAAACGATGGCATGATCATACACGCAAAAGGGCCTTTTATATAGCGTAATTTATTCTGCTACTTTTATCAATAGTTTTGCTCAGTTGACACACTTGGCTTTATCCAAAAAAAAAAAAAAAAAAATCCACTGATAAGGCATACAACGCAGAGCTTTACACAGTCCGACAGCAACAGTGTAGACACAGAGTGAGCATGAGGCCGATTTTTGAATGCGAGACTATAAAACTCGGCACCAAAATGATTTTGCGACCACCTGAACGTGTGTATTTCAAACAGGAAAGGCGTCATCCGATACCACCCTCACTCTAAAGAGTTTGTAAGAGATCACACATAGAGAAGCCCTCTCCCTTCTGCCAGCAAAACCTTACCACCTGCCAGGCTAGCCATATCTAAGGGTCACTTACAATGCTTGGGGTTTGATGGTGCCACTCCAAGAAAAAATGAAAATAAATAGGGGTGCTCTTAAGTAGCAGGGGGGTTTCTTATTAAGGCTCTGAAATGACCTTCTATTTGGACCCCTTGCTGAGGGGAAAATGTGAGAAATTCTCTGTGGTTTGTTGAAACTTTGTCTGCGCATTAAAAATAAAGCACATCAAAGCGCAGAAGATGCTATGAGTTACAGCCTAATTTCACTCAGTTGAGTTCATAAGTACATCAAGAAATATTGCAAAATCAAATAAGTGAGCATTAAAGATATAAGATATTTGAAACATTTGATCTGCCATTTGTTCCTTTTAATAACAAAATAAAAAAGGGAAAAACTGTCACATTACAGAGTAAATATTCTCCAATTTGAGTCTTTTTTATTATCATTGTTTATTATTTTTGATTTTACAGGCAAGTAGGCATTTGGACTGATGTTTTATATGTTTTAACAAACTGCAATTATTAATTAACATTTGCTAACGTAATATGTTTTATATCACATAACAAATATTCATACTGCCACCTATAAATTGTATGTGATGATCCTTGCATGTCCTTGAAATGATCAAAAATGTACAATAATGTGTGTGTGTGTGTGTGTGTGTGTGTGTGTGTGTGTGTGTGTGTGTGTGTGTGTGTGTGTGTGTTATATAACAATTATATGACTCAAGGATCTCCTTAGTCTGAGCTCTGTCAAATTGGTACAGAGAGATGTTAGTGTTTTTCTTGATTATGAAGGTACATTCTTAAATCATATTAATGGTTTTGTACTGGCCACGAGGCTTTCAGGCCACTGACATGTTTGCCATTGTTTATTACCTCTCTCTGTTTCGTTCCCTCTCTCGCTCTCTTATGTACTATAGACAGAATGAATCTCTAGTGAAAGTCAGAGGTCAGTGTGAGCGTGTCAGCTGGGTTTGTGTACATACGCCTTTGCAGTCACTTAAGTAATTAAAATGATAATAAACGGTTTGGCCACAGCCACTTCTTCCAGCTGCTGCGATTGAGCTGCTCAGGTCAGGCCAGATGCATTGAGCTTGCAAAGTCAAATTTGGTTTGAAAGGCCTCTTCACTTTAGTGTGAAGGATTATTCAATGAGTATTTATTTTCCCTATAATGTGTTCCCGGGCAGTTAAATACAACGTAGTCTATTAGAAACTCAAACAAACCAATAGGTTTTATATGACTCTGAAGGGTTTTGCTAACCTTATTCAGATCTGCTCTCGCTGGCACTTGAAAAGATTATCTCTCATGGTTTGCCTATGTTTTCTGTGGGTAACAACTGGCATGAATTACTCGCTGGCATCAGTCTGCGGATTCAGTCTGTTATTCTGAGATTCAGCAAAAGTGGAAACTTGGAAATGTACTGTCTTTGGAGTCCCACTATAACCTTTTTGCAGTCATAGTCTGTCTATCTATGTACTTTATCTAGTCTGTGCTCTCAGAAAAAAAGGTACAAAACTGTTACTGGGGTGGTATCCTTTCAAACCTTATCCTTTTGTACCTTTTTTTCTCAGAGTGTAATTATATAATATATACTGTATACACACACTCATAATTGCAAAGTTACTTATAGTCAGTAGAATATCTAAAGTGGACTATCAAAATAAAGTGTAACATATATTTATATCTATTTACAGTATTAAATGTATTTGTATTCAACAAGACAATACCACAGCAGTCAGTGTCTCTGGATTAAGTAGGAGACCTATGGGCCGTCTGCCTAAACACAATGCCAAAACTCTCACTAATTTCAAGATGTATTTTAGCATTTCTATAGACATAAAAATGAGCCTTAAGCTGGTGCCAGAAAATTCTTTTCCAACCACTGCTTTTTGATATCCAAATTAAAATACACAAACAAGGATATCCTTATCTGACACTAACGCTAAAGAAAACACTTTTAACTCTGATGTATGCATTTCTTTTTCCTTATTTTTGGACTTGTTTGCCACAGATGCATTTTATGAGAGATTACAACATAAGTGTTTGAAGCAGAACTGTGTATAAAGCAAATCATTTATTGACAGTGATCTTTGATATATTACTTTCATTAAATGTGCATCCTCTTATTTTTAGCTTTAAGAACAACAAAAACTCCCAGTGTAAAAAAAGAAAAAATCCTAAAGTAAATTAAAACAGGAACGAGCTGGTTTCTATTGCCTGTCATTGTCTGCATATTAAGCATGTCATTTGTAAATGGTTTCCACCCAGTCCATGGCTCGCAGTGCTCATGTTAAATGGAGTGATACTTGAAAGCAATACATATCCTGTGACTGCCTGCAGATATTTGGGCTATATCTCATCCATTGCTTCTAATTCATTTGCAGGAGAGGAAGCTGGATTTTAGTAAAAACAGCAGCTGCAAGGAATTTCAGCGGAGATCAAATGTGCATTGTAAGTCTTGTTAAGGGCTTACATCAACAAGACATCCATCACACTCTGAATATATACACAGCCACAAATACGAAAGGCGAAAACAAAAGAACAAACTGAATCAATATTATCTCAGTGCAACAAACACAAGCTGATGTAGTTATCTTTTTACTTGTTCAATTTGGCTCTCTTCTTTCCTCCACCCCAGCCTCCGCTGTGTCGCACTGGGATGTCCCGGAACGAGATGCGTTCATTTTGGATCGGAGCTGAATTGACTCTTGTGGGTGAAGGCACTTCTTTTTCTGTGGAGACAAAGGTCATTTTTATAAAAAAATACACCTTCAATAATGCTAATACACCTGATAAGACTTTGACTGACATTTATGGAGTTTCCAACAAGCACAGTTCTTTCAAACACATAGAACAATGCAAGCTTTTTTCTGTAGCTGATGCGTTCCACGTGTAGAACCCATGGCTGCACTCAGCAAGAATTCATACACGGTAAAATGAAACGGCAAGGAAAACTTCATCGATTCGAGAGGCTACCGTGCACCACTTATCTTCCTGCACATAATTCTGCATTCATAATTCAAAAAATGATCAGTTATTTTTATTTCAAAGATTCAAAGCCAACTCTTCTGATCCCTGGATCTTAATAAATTTAATACATTTTACAAATGTAGTAATTGTTTAGCTAACACAAATTTTTGTTTTTACTACATTTGTCTTCATTTGTTCCCTGCCTTTGCCGATTAAAGTGAAAAAAGTAGACATCAGCCCTTGACGGGTATTAATCGCACTTCAAACCCTGGACGTTTATATTCAAAGAGACACATGTTGTTGCCCATGTTCTGTGGGCTGATATTTAATAAAACGGCCACACACTCACTTAACCGCTGTGACCAAACAAATTGTTTTCAGCCATTTTGCTCCCATTACCTTTGAAAGAGGGCAAAAAATGAGGCACCGGGAGATTTCCTCTACACATAATGAAAACGTTTATGGCTCCCTAAACTGCTCTTTATGGCTCGGCCCCAGTAAGTAGAGGGTATCTTGTTGCATTAAACCTAAGTAGTATTTATAGAGTCCTTACTGTAATTGAACATCATACTAAGCATGTCAAATTTGTGCTCATGACCTAATGACTCACGATGATTTAATTCAAATGACAAGAGGCCTATGAGGAGCTGGGAAAATTTGTTTTATGTTAGCTGATAAACAGACTAATTCACAATGGGAATAAAACTTAGTTTTTTCAGAAAATGAGTAGTGAAATTTGTGGATTATAAAGGAATGGTTTTGCATGTAAACTGTAAAATGAATTATCTATATATAAATCTTTTCAATTCTCTTTGATCTGTAGAATCAGCCTTCTCTCCAATAAATCACCTATAAATACCTCTATGTGAAAGGCTTGATTCAGTTTGTCATTCAGACACCCAGTCAGTCATTCAGTCAGTCAGGCTGTCAGCATCCTCGTGGATTTCATTTTCAAATCATCATCAGAATCCAATTTAGCTTCATTAGGACAGACAGGGAAAAGCCTTCACAGTGCAACATGACTGTGTTAAATGCGCTGAGACCTGCTTGTGTCAGTCAGTGGGATCTTTGTCAGGGTAAGTCCTGTGTGTGACAGAGCTCGCATTTAATCAGCGAGCTGTCAGAGGTCTCTTGCTGTCCGTTTCCTGCTGAAAGAGAGATTACAACACCCCCCCAGCCCCTCATCGACCCCGGCATCTGTCTGCAAAGCTGACACACGCGCATAGGCAATTATACACATACATATTCTCAAACATGCTTGCATTTATCGTGCATTCACTTTTCAATAAGGTGGAACAAAATTACAAAGCTGCATATTTATATGTATGTATACATATATAACAAAAGTGCTTGTTGATGTCAAGTGGCTTTAGACTGTGTGAAATCGGATTTGTGTGAAGTTGTAATGGGTTATCAAGTGAGCCAGATGATGTGTACAGTCATGTCAGTTTCCATCGTGTGCTTCACGTCACACCCACTGTACTCTGTGTGCAGTATTTGATTTGGCACCTGACCCACATGATTTAACTTCACATCATTGTGTGAAGTCTGCACTGTTTTAAAATTCTTCCTTAATTAATCCCATCCCTTAACATTTCAGAAATTATTGCTGGGATAAATCATACGGAGGTGATGCTCTGAGTAGAACCCGAAAGCTGGCGCCGAAAAAGAGATATAGTAAAAAAATTAATTTAAAAAAAGTATCCAATGGTGTGCTGTATGTATTCATAACAGAAGTGGAGAAGGGAGTTTGACTGCTTTCAAAAAACATACTCTTTTGCTTTTATGATATTATCAACAATGTGCGAACAGATGTTTCTAATGTTAATGGGATGTTTGAATACCTTATAACTTTTATTTAAATGGCAAAATATGGTCAAATGTTTGGAATAATTAAGATTTTTAATGTTAGAGAGAAAATCCCTTGTGCTAACCAAGGCTGCCTTTATTTAATCAAAAATACAGTAAAACAGTAATGTTGTGAAAAATTATTACATTTAAATGTTTAAATGTTTTTTTACATTTAAAAAAAACAGTTTATAGCAAAGCTGAATTTTCAGCTGCCATTACTCCGGTGTCAAATTATTCTTCAGGAATCATTCAACATTAAAAAAAATTATTATTCCAAACTATAAGACTGGTAGTATAAAGAAGACTGGTGGTAGTTTTTCTTTTTTTTTTTTTTTTTTTTTTTTTTTAGCTGTTATTCATTTTATGTTATGTTATTTTATTTTGATAGAATGCATTTTAAGTAAAAGACTCACTTGTGTTTTCAGCTGAGTATCTTCGAGGCTGGGTGTGCTTTTTAAGAGGTGGAGAGACACTAGTGGAGTCAGTCCAAAATCTTGCTCCTGAATCTCCACCGTCTCTGTCCCCTATGGCCTAAGAAAAAAAACAGATACAAGTATAGGCATATTAACATATTAAAGTATAGGCAATCACTCACATACACGAACATGCATAAATTTACTCTCCTATAAACAAATATTTACAGGGCTGAAAACAGCAGCAATTGTTAGTAAAGCTTTCAAAGTATTTACTTTAAATTTAAATTCACAATTAATTAGCACAGAATCCAAAAGTACTTGTAAAAAAGTGAACGGTGGCATGTTAGTGTGCAGATTTAAGTATAATAAATGATAAAAAAAAAAAAAATAGCTCTTACCACAAGCTGCACCCTCCCACCATTAAGAATATCCTGGCCAATATCAGGGAGGAAATGATCCCTAAAAAAGTTCAATGAATAGATTACCTCTAACACAATTTACACCATAGCACATTCACAACATGTGAGACCATTGTAACTGTTAATAACTTATCTTCCATCTGTGTATATTTTTCAGGAGAATATAGTTCAGAGCAGTGTGTCTCACCGTCCCGTGCCTGCGGAGTCTGTGTTGGGATGAACTGCTTGTGTGTGGAGCCCCTGGTAAGTTCTCTCCTCGTAAGACTGTTTTTCCTCTGCTTTCGGGAATTTGTGAACCTCATTCACTGCTTGGTGAACTGCATTTGACATGAAAACAAGAAGAAAAACATGCAAAACAGTTTTTTTTTTCTGACACATCCATTTAAATATTTACAGAAATAAACATTACATTTTGAAGGGGGGTTGTTTGCCAGACAACTCCTGATAAGCACCAAGTTAATCAAAAAAGCTATAGTTTTGGACTGTGACTAAGAAGCAGTCTGCGTGGTGGATAGCAAATGCAAATGACAGTTGTTTCGGGAACTTCTGTGGTGCGTATTTACACCTACTGAAGATAAAAAAGAAAACTAAATGAGTACGTAGGAAGTAGGGAGATTTATGGACATTGTCAATACATGTCACCAAAAAGCCCTAATTCAAAATAAACATGTTCTTGGTGGAGACTAGCATGAATTGATAACGACTTCTGACGGCCAAGTGCTGGAACTAATGAGCCATTTATTTAAGTAATTTTCATGGTTTTGTCAAAAAGTAAAGCGCAGACAAGGTTTATGGGTTACAGTTGTCATGGGTTAATTGAAAATCCACTAAAAATGTCAAGTGATTAACTCCTCCCTAAGGGCTGAACAAGAAAACGGAAAAAAGGCAATCCACATTTATTGCTGATGAAAAGTCCAGAAGTCCAAATTATTCAGCATTATCAGTATGTTTGCACTTATGTTTTACACTTTAGTAAATGCAATAAACAAATAAAAATAATATATTTAATACAACTATTTGGACCCAAAACATTTGGACACTTAAGTATGAGCACATAAAATGTTTGAATTATATTACATTCTATAACAAAATATCCAACCAAGAGGACCTTGCAAACAAATCATGTCGTTTAGTCATTTTTTAACCAACTGGCCCTACGGTCATTTTTATTTGAACAGGGTGCTTGTGCTATTCTTTCAAATAAATGCAAACTAGTTTGATGTTGTCAAATGCAATAATATTTATATATTAAAGTGCGACTGTGTCGGAATACCATTGGGGCCACTGTATGTAAAATAAGTATTAGAATAGAATAGAATAGAATAGAATAGAATAGAATATATTCATATAACATTATTTATATTAATAGTTAATTTATAGCATATATAGCACTTTATAGATTTAATTTAATTCAGTGTCAACAATCATAAAACTGTTACTTGAGTTCATAAAAAGTGTGCATTAGGATAACGTTCATGGTTCAATAATTATTATTTGCTGAAAAGTTGCAAGAAAAACAGGGTTGAAGTTGTGTGTATATACAGTGAACACAGATTTAAGGGAAGGAGCTCTAGAGTTAACCACAGACATTATATGATAGAAACACATGCATCCAGTAGCTGTCAAAGCCGCTTCCCTCCATCTATCCCACCCTCAGGACATTAGGGGGCCCAGGAGTCACGGCTGTTAGAAGGGCTCTTAAGTACATTAGGCTATGTGGTGCTGCTATGGCGGTGACAGGAGTTAGAGAATCAGCTCTTTCACGAGGGTCAGGATGACAGAACCGAACTGCTTGGGGTGAGCAGCTCAAAGTGATTTCCTTAAGGACACTGTGCAGGTATTTTCAGAAATCCTGCTCTTCCTTCATACCAACACTATCAATATAATCAATGACACAAGGTCAATCCTGACAAAACCAAGATAACAACTGCCCTATCTCTCCTTTAGAAGAAGTATTTTGATGCTTTTATATATATATATCCATCTCATATTATGTCTATCAAAAATGCTTCCACAGATTTTCCTGTTATTTTTGGGTCTGACTTACTAAACTGGAATTTGGTCTCCAAAATGCCTAAATTGTTTCAGTGCAATGAAGTCACTCCATGCACACACGCATAGGCTATGCACAAGACACACTGTGCATGCGGGGGATTCTTGAGTGTGTGTGTGTTTTCGTGTGACTATGAGACATACCCATGGGGCTTTGATTGTTTGGGAGTTCTCCGAGCAGACTCAAAGAGGGAGGTCAGGTCTTTTATCGTGAGGTTCTGTCTCCCACTTTCCTTTACCCTGGGTCAAACCTTCACCTCCAGAGAGCAGACCACAGGCGGTCAACCAGCGGTCAACACACACACACACACATATACACAAACACACGCCACGGAAAGGTTTGTATGTATGCATGAAGCTTGTCAATCACATCAATTTGAAGCAATCAAAAAGTGCACCGAAATGGAAGAAATCTGATAAATCTTTGCGAAATGGAGGCAATCTGATAAATCTTAATATGAGATTTTGAGAAACTACAAATCCTTAGTTGCACTGGTGCAGAAAAGCAAAAAAACAAGGTTTATTTGAACTTTTTAAATTCAAGAATTGATGTTTTAAAAATCAACTGATTATTTTAATTTCTTTTACTAAAGTACACACACACACACACACACACACACACACACACACAGAATAATTATAATTTCTTGAGGAAATGAAAGGAATCTGATAAATCTTAATGTGAGATTTTGAGAACCTATAAATGCTTGGTTGCACTGGTGCAGAAAATAAAAGGTTTATTTTAAGTTTTTAATTTTAAGAACTGATGTTTTACAAATCATCTCTGATCATTTTAATTTCCTTTAATAAAGTGAAAAAAATGAATAATTTTGAATAAAAATGAATAAAAAAATAATAATTTGTTGAGGAAAATCTTATCTTAATTTTGAGATCCTGTAAATCCTTGGTTGCATCTTGGAAAGCAAAAAAAAATGTTTTATTTGAACTCTTTTTAAACTGATCATTTAAAATGATCTCTGATTATTTTAATTTCTTTTACTAAAGTGCACAAAAAAAACACACACACACAAAAAAAATAGAATAATTATTAATTTGTTGAGGAGCTGGAAACAATCCAATCAATCTTAATGTGAGAACTTGGTTGCACTGGTGCAGAAATTAAATTTTTTTAAAAAGTAAAAAAAAAAAAGTAAAATCTGATTATTTTAATTTATTTTACTAAAGTGAAAAAACACACCAATAATTATTAGTCATTTTTAAGGTGGATGGCTATATATATACCTAAGTAAGACATTGTATTTCAGTTAATCTCTTTCAACTAATCTAAAGTATTATTTTCAACAAAAATCTGACTCTCTTCTGTGATTTCCTCGCAAAGGAATCCACCCAAACCAAAAGCATCATCTACTTGAGAAGTGATACTGTGCCAAGCCCAGCAGATACAGGAGACTGGAAATACATGACACATGGTGCAAATCAAACACAGGAGAGCAGCGAAAACCTGCAGGTTAATGCAAAGCAACTTTGCTGCATTTGACAAAAAAGTGTCAAATGATTGCATTTCTTATGATTAAAAATGCTGAAACCAACATAAGCAGGGCATCGTGAAACTGTGTCCTGGCTTTGGGGTTGGGTAAGGCTACCTGCTCTTCCCCTCTGCTGACCTGCGGAAGGCACCAGCAATACAACCCCAACCCCAACCCCATCAGGGACGGCCCCAAGCCTCAGGCTACAGGCTGGCCGCCGCTCCCCTGCTCTCCCCCAGCAGGGGCTTACATTTCAGCCGAGCGCTCCAAGCCCCCTTCTGGAGGTGATTAGCCCCCTGAAGCCGTGACAGATTCTTTCCGAGATATCCGCCTCACTCGTGTTTATTTTATCCGAGCTCTCTTTTGTGGATGTGCTGGACATGAAGTAACCCACTTGAAAATGGGTATCAGCTTACATACGCCACGGGACTGGCGGAGGAGTCGGAACAACAACAAAAAAAGTAAAGAAAGAAAGCAACCATTCACATGTAAAGAGGATATCTTTCCATTTATTTGCCCTGCTCTTTAACGTCACCCTTCATCTATGCCTTATCTCTTACGCTCGACCCCCCTCGGTAGCAATGCGCTGAAAGCCCACCCCCCTCGGGTGGCACTAGGGCTGCAGACAGCACTCTCTCTCTCTCAGTCTGGAACCCCTAAGTGCCCTACCTCCTCTGTACTTAACTCAATTTCACACTTCAGGTCCGCTACAAAGTCTCCTGAAATACAATCATCTTGTTTATTCTCCACCATCCCAAACAACCTAATAGCTAGCTATTTACGATCCCATCATGTGCATTCAATTTGATCGTGCGATGTGTATGTTTTCGTGTATTACACGCAAGGTAGATCCAAGCGTGTCCCAAATGACTGGATGGATCCAGCCCATGGGGAATAATGAAAATGGATCGGTTCTCTTAGAATTCAGGAAATTATGCAAACTCCATCAATTGTTGACTTGCATATTATATAACAAAAACTTATTTCCTATAATGAATCAATTGATTTATATGGAGAATCACTTTTTTTATACAGAGAATGAATGTATTCGAATGGTGAATCATTTGATTAGTACTGTGTACTATTCAGCTGATTCAAATGGTGAATCATTTTATTCATATAATGAAAAATAGATTCATATGGTGAATAAATTGATTCATATAGTGCTGAAAAATAGATTCATATTTTTAAAGTGAATCAATGGAGTCATATAATAATTCAAATGATTCATATAGTGAATCAATTCATTCATATAAATATTAGTTGTGTCCACACTTAAATAACATTCCACACTTAAATAAGTGGGTGTTTAAAGTGCATTTCTTGTTGGAATCTTCTGTGTGGATACACTGATCATGGAATTCATCCTAGAAAATGGCATTTAATATTATGTAAATTGGGAAACGGATATATTCTTTTAATTTATATAGTGACTCACTTGAATAGTAAATCAATTAATTCATGCAGTACAGAGATTCAATTTATTCATATGCAGCAACAACAGATTCATAGGTGAATAAACTGATTTGTATAGCGATTCAACTGATTCACATAGTGAATCAATTAATTCATATAAATATATATATTTTTAGATTTTTTTTTTATTTATGGTGCATATATGCATGAATTCAGCCATACCTTTAAAGTTGTCCTTGAAAGTGGGACGTGTTCGCCTTTTAGTTTCTGTGGAAACATACTGGTTACTGTGGTTCCTGAACAGGGCCAGACGTGGATTTGGGTCTAGAACACATAACACAGACAGGAACACAGCCACAAATGAGCTCATACGAACGCAGGATTCATCGAGCAGACAAGCGCAAACAGAAAACTGACAGAAACCAAAACTTCATTTTCCATTACGAGACCAAAGCGCCCATGGAGCAGTGGCTCTGAGAGCTTGACACAGGCCCTCATTTCATGGAGCCATGATTGGATTTGTGGCATTAGAGTCACGCACTCCTGACCTTGATCAAAGCCGGCTTCGGGCCAACCCTGGAGGATCCAGACCAGGGCAAGCACTACCGTGTCTGGGATTCTTCTCAGACTCACGGCCCATTGAACTTACGAGCACTGATGTTTTCCTAGCTCCTAGTAATGAAGGTGGTTCTGGGCCCTTGGAGCTCAAAGCACGATGGAATATATGTAAGAATGTTTGCAGACGGGCCAATCGAACATGACAAGGCATGGAGCAGGGTGGAGCTGGTTGATGTTATGGCAGATTAAGCTTCTCATGGAATCACAAGTTCCATGCTAGTGTGGCATGTCTGTTTACCAAAGACGAAGAGAGGGAAAAAATATAAAAAAGGCCTCGAAGGCTGGCATAAAGTTTTAAGGAAATGTGCATTGTTTCATTAAATGGATAGTTCATTTAATTAAAAAAAAAACAAAAAAAAAAAACACTGTACACTACGAAAACACAGTGGGTTTTTTTTTTATAAATGTATTAAGAAACAGGCTTTTTTTTATTACAAGTCTCTTTGTGTCAGTACAGATTGATTAATTGATTGATAGCAGCCTTTTTAGAGGTAATGCTTTTAACTTGACTAAATATTATATTAGTAGTTTTCTCTGTAGCTTTACTGACAGGAATGTACTTACACTGTCTTTCAGATGCTAATACAGTATAGTGTATCACGGACAGTGGTTCTCAGACTTTTTCACTCCAAGACCTCCACATTTCACAACAATATTCAAAGGCCTTTTCCAGTTGTTTGTGATTTACTGGATAAGGATTAAGGATAACAGCTATTGAGGGGGTGAATTAAAAAAATATATATATTGCATTCAGTTGTTTTAGGTGATTTTAATGCTTGTTTTGAATCATTCACGTTATCTTGAGGGCCCCTAAGAAGTCTGCTGAGGCCCCTAGTGGGCCCTGGCCCCCTGATTGAGTTTCACTGATCTAGGAACCAATAAAGGATCTAATGAATTAAAATGATTTAAAGTATAATTCATAAGATGGATAAATTGATAGATAAATCTGCTTACCAAATAACCTCTTCTGCTTCTGTTTCTTGCCCTTCATTTTGTTGGCTCTCTTCAGCATGAGAAGAGCAGTGGACTCATTAGTGATTCCCCTGAAATAGAAGTTAACAAGAGTAACTACACTGGTCTATAAATAGTTTTTTTATGTGGAATTTAAAATGATTTTCTAATAAATTTGATTCAAATTGAAGCACTGAAGTGAAAGGACTGCACAAAGTAGCACAGAAACATACCATTCTTTGAGGATTTTTTCTGATTCCTCAGACAGGGTGTGGGTTTTGAGGATTGATCTGGAAATTTGTTTAGAAAAGCATAGAAATTGCAAGAAATAATTGGCAATGTGTTAATTTAAGTAATTATCAGCATAAGACATGAAGCCAATGATTACCTGCTACTAAGGTGAGGCGTCAAGCTTTGCTCCGAACAGGCTGCACCTTCATTATCTGACCAGGCATGTGTCGGCTGCGGTGGAAAAACAGATAGAGTCTTTGGAGACCCTTGAATCGGAAGAGGGAGTGGAGACTAAGAAACACAAAGAAAGTCAAAGAAAAAATAGCATCAGTATGCAGTTTCTAACACAAAGACTTGCCTTTTTTATTTTTAAAGATAGATAATGTTCATGCTGCTTTGTTGTAGAACATCGAAGCGCATTCAACAATCTCTACATTTCCACAGCAGCAGCTGGATTACATCACAGTGCCGCTACCGTGATAGAAAGGGCCAGCTCTCTCTAAAGAAAAGAAACCGCAGGAGAAAAAGCACCGTGCTGAAAAATGACATCTGCTGACGAGAAGGAAGTTTGAGGCGGCCTAGAAAGTAATTGTGTTTTTGGAGGCAATAAATTCGGCACTTAATCACCCAGAGAGACTCTGATTGTGCCGGCCCACAGACAGAAGGAGGGTCCGTAGGGCTGTTACCTTTGGCAATGGGAGCTGTTCCGAAAATGGCATCATCCTGGCCGGTAAGGCATTGGAATCCAGGGTTATCCAGTCTTTCTCCAGCGCTTTCTATTCACAACAGGACACAAACAAAATCCAAGAGCTGAACATGGACTGAGCCTTTCCAAAATGCCATGTGATGGGATTTCTACAGCTGATAAAGTGCGTCTTGATGTTTTCATTATTCCTTCAAAGCAAGTAGCAGATCACATTAAGCTAAAAGCACTGAACTGGTTTCCTGTGTGTGACAAACACTTGAGAACGTATCCACTTCAAAACAGATTTTTTTCCCCCCGAAGTCGTGACAGGCAGAAATGGGAGAGCCAACACATGAAAAACTCCAGAATTTTTAGATGTCAACCAATAATACAGATCAATTTAACATGACATTGTAATACACTATAATGAATCGCCTAATAAGCTACACAGATGAGCTCAGTTAGCGTAATGCATAGGTTAAGCCAAAGTTATGTTGAGTAAACGTGATGCAAACAGGCAGAAAATAGCAGGTGACATAAGAAAAAGAAACAACGTTTTCCTTCCCCTCTTTCCCGCTCATTGACTGCTCTTTTTCAATAACTAATCACTGCTGACAGCCGACAGCCTCACAGTTCTGAGCGCTAGTTTAAGGACTGTCAGCACAACGGCCCAGGCTATCTGTCTGCCGACTTCACCGTAATGGCAGGAGCACCAAGCATCTGCTCATACCTCATCAAAAATGAATTCGTCCATGTCCACTTCTTCTAAGTCCTCATCGCTTTCTGTGATCTGAGCAGCAGCTAGAGCACGGGCCAGCTTTTTCCGCAGAACGCAGCCCCTCCATGCAGCCTGCAGGGGCAACACACACAGCCATGAATCACATGCAAGCATAAATATTGTGTGTTATCCCATTAGGAAGATAAAACATGTTAACCTCTGTTTAATTGCCCCGCGGTCTGCAGTTTGAACTTTCGGTGACTTTGGCTTTGTAAGACGAATGTAACACTGGGATGCCTTTAAATCTGCGTATTCCCCGCGGAAAAAAAAAGACTTAACGGATCAGAACCCTAGCGCTCCCACTCCAGCGACACGTTGGAATCTGATTAATCTTTTTTTTTCTTTCGGTTCGAGTCCTTGGAGACTCATTAAACACAAAGAGAGAGAGAAAATATCCCTTAGAAGTTACATGTGAAAGAAATAGCCTGTTTTCAAAAGCACTACCTACCGACTCAAAACAAGCCCTTGGCAGTAATAGGTGTAATGAAGATGATTTAATTTTATTCAAGTTATTTATTGCATTCATAAACGAAGGCATGGAAAACACCATTTCGGAGATATATCAAACAATCCTTGATCAAAACCACAGAGAACAGAGGAATTTTTTGTAAAAGGAGCTAAAAAGTGAGTCTCACCTGAATAACAACAGCAGCACATTCCCTCTCAGGCCCCCCAATGCAGGTATCTTCCACCTTATGAAGATGTGATTTTGTGTTAGTTTTTTCAATTAAGCCTGGGAGGCCCTCACGTCTCCGAAATACGCATCTCCTCCGCCAGCATCGCTGGATCGCCACAGCTGCCGCTCTGAGTGATAGCAAAGAAGACAATTTTATCTGATGACTCACCAAGGTCATGAGAGACTAAATGAATGTCACTGAACTCAAGCCTCGGATGATTCATCTACGTTAAAACATCTGGAGAGAGACCCAGCAGGGGTGTAATGTCATCCGAATGATTTAGAGATGAGCTTTATTTTCATTACCTTTAGCTAAAATTAAATGTACATTCAAATCATCGAATATATTTACTACAAACAGGAATTAAATGTGAAAGTAAGAAAATATTGTGTGTGAGAGTCATACATTTTAAGGTTCAGTGCCTGAACAGGTTCCCTCTCACTTTGTGTCTGCATACAGTCAGCAGATCGTAGCTCAAGGTCAGCTTGAGAAAGTGGAGTCTTTTTGTGTTTCTGCCAATCTGCTGTATGCTGGAGTCGCATTTCTGGACTTTGTCCCTGTGATAAAGATGCTTCAGAATAACTACATGAACTACTGTTAGCAGCTGCCGCCAGTGTAGAATCTTCTGTGACACAGCTGTCGCCATATTCGTGAGCATAACGCTGGTCCACCGCCAATCTGAACAGGTCCGCTTGGTGGCCAATGGCAAGAAGCTGGGCGTCATGTTGTGAGGGTGCAGAACTGTGTAAAAAATGCAGGAGAAAAGTACAAAATGTCATATATTAAGAGCCGTTCACACAGAATGTGTTTTTGCATTCCACTCCGCTGCTTGTAAACTTTCTATATAAAATGCATCTCTAGAGCTTCCATTTTCTTTTTCATTCACTTTTTTTAAAATGTAAAATTGCTCATGTGTGAATGACTCATTAGAGTCTTGGTAACACTTTACAAAAAGGTCTCATTAGTATATAATACACTGATTAATGCATTAACTAAAAATAAGGGATACATTTGTTACACTTTTTATTAATAGTGTAAATTAATAAAAGTACTGTTCATTGGTAGTTCATGTTAGCTCGGTTCCATTAAATAATAACAGATTTTAATAATGTCTTAGTAAATAATATATAATAATATATTAGTAAACCTTGTTGTAAAGTCTTACTGATGAGGATTTAAGCTAGCCTTTACCACAGAAGAACTTATAATGAACTTTTTCAGGAAGTCCCTACAAAGGTGTCTCAATCCCACTCTAATCACTCTATTAGCCGGGCTAGTCCGGCCCCTCCTGCCCCTGACCCTTGAGCCCGTCTTTGCTGTCAACATCAGAAACCAGCTCTGTCACTATAGAGTCCCTGCTATTCTAATCCTCTGACACGGTTAAAGGGGCATCCGCACCCCTCCAACATACACTTTGTCCGGAATAAAGTCATAAAAAGAGCCTTGCAAGAGTCAAATGTGATGTACATTTGTACAGGGAAACAAAACTACTGTCGAAACATGTTGAAATTCAGTGCAAGGACAAAGATGTATAACAAAATGGCTAATTTGATTACCTCATTAAAACAAATTAATGTCAAATTGCATATACAGTCGGCAATGAACATTCCGAAAGCCAAACATTATTACAAGCTGTAAAAATCAAGCCAAGGCAAATAAATACAATCCTAGACCTTACACAGTTCCCCTACTTACTGACATCTGAAATTACCTCAGAGAAAAACCGGGAAAGAGTTTCTTTTTTTGGATAGCTTGAAGAACTAACGCAGCTTTTGCAGTAACACAACATATTTATGATTTAGTGGCATAAATTATATTTTATTGCCATGGTTTGATGACATTAAACGAATCCCTCTGTTCAGTCTGTCACTCTAATCAACACAGGCATTGGTTTACCATTGTATCGCGGTCAGACGGCAGAGTCTTCACCTTGCCAAAGCTGGGGACTGACACTGGGTCAGGTCAGATGTTAAACGGCTGCAGCGGTCCCCACGGGTGTGCAAAAGACCCTTTGTGCAGAACGCGCGGTGGAAGGGTTATGGGGGGTATCTCTAAAGTCCTCCAAGCCATAAGAGACCTCAGTTTGAACCACAGGACACACAGACTTCTGCCAATCATGTTTCATGAAACATGGCGAGTGTTCTGCTTTATTTGCTGGTGGTCTGCAGCAGTGTCTGAGGGGCTTTTGTATTGAAAGAAGTGAATATATAATATTTGCTTGATATTCAGCATGAATAGGCTCAAAGAAGTAATTATAAATTTCTACATACCCCAAAATGTTAAAATTAATGAAACGCTCGGTTTAAATGTTCTCTGCCATACCACATATAAATGATTACAAGTATTTATTTATTAAATATTTATATTTTTTTTAGGCCTGGATTTCTCAGATTCGCTACAAAGACCCTCTGCATAAATTATGATTTGTTTTAATTTATGTACTATTAAAATAAGCTTAAAATATAAGCTAAATATTACATGCATTTTGCATAATATACTACAGGATTTAAATTTTCACCGATTGGATCTTTAGTAATACTTTTGAGAAAAACTGAAACTGCTTGTCTACCTGATGTCCATCTTTTGCTGCTGGAGAAGTGAATCTTGCCGCTCTTGCTGTGCTTGACAGAGGGCCTGGAAATTCCACTGCTTTTCTGGACATTTACGGGGCACTGCGGCAGCAGCAGTCTGATCATTATTCAACTTAATCAAGCCAGGCACTGTCTCCAAAAGCAAGGACCTGAGGGAAAACAGGCATTTAAGAGATTTAGCTGATGAAAATGTAAGGTGAAACGACCACACAATATGCTCAAAGCTCTTTGAAATGACTGCTTTAATTGTTAGTGACTGTTTATTTTATAATGTAGAACAAAGCTATATCAAAGTTTTAAAGCAAAGGTTTATAATTGCAAAAAAAATTTTTTTTAACTTGTAGTTTATGTATAAAAAGAATCTAGATTAAATATAAAGACGCAAAAAAAAAAAAAACTTTAAATAACTTCTTTTGCAAAACAATTAGCAGTTCAGAGCAATATGTAAGGTTACCGCATTGACTGTCCACTGCAATCATAAAAAAGTAATGGGTAAACTTTAGTTCCAGCCCCTCCCACTCTCTGTCTCCGTGGGATTTCTATTGGAGAATATTTACATTGAACAGATGAAATCACTTAGGAAACAGGGATAAAACGTTTAATGAGTTTGACATTCTGGACCCAAGAGAATCAACAGAGCGCCTGTGCATCGACTAAGAGGTTTAGTCAGAGTCTGCCTTTCTCAATGATGACACTCGGCTTGGATTAGAAGTGAAAAAGGGTTTGCTGGCCTCATTTCAGAGATGTGACAGCCATTCAAGTGAGCCCATGTTGTTGTTGTTGTTTTTTGTCTGTGTTTTAATTTGCAAAAGCGCATGAGAAAACACAGGTGTAGCCTAGTTTTTGCTGAACCTTGCTGAGAGAAGTAAAATTGAAGAACCAAGGGTTGATTAATGAGTGATATATTCAGTAATTTCATAATTATTGCAGTCACTAATTTTATTTAATTAATTATTTTTTTGGTCATTTATTATTATTTTTAAAAACATTTTAAATTTCTAAAATGCAGTTTTTATCTCTTTGTTTTTATTATACTTTTACTGATATAAAATATTTAAGAAAAATATATAACTTTTTTATTAAATTTTCTTTGTTATTAATTTTTACTTTAGTAGACAGTATTTGTTCAAAAATAGTTTTTCAGTTGTGGTATATTAATATTCATTCAGTTAATTGTAAAAGATACACTTGAGGGTAAAAAAAAAAATCTATTTTTGTTCTATTATATTACCATAACTGAGGATCAAGGAGGTCATCTCTAAAAGCCAAAAACTGCTTCACATTTACAAAGCAGGCATGGTCATGTGACACACATTTTGGCCATGTTGTGTCCGGCCGCCTGAAAAACTGACTCTATTCATTACACATGAAAACTTCCCTGTAAACAAAGAAACTTACAGGAGTTTGATTAATCTAGCTCAAGTCTCCTCTCCCAGACTCTGAACGCTCGTGTGCTGTGTACTTCTTTGAAATATCCTTCGGTTCTTTAATTTAGGCTGTGTTATCACTGGACGGGGATGAAAGGGCCAGCGGAGAGCGAGAAAAACACTGGGTCTAATTCCGTTGTTGGCATTGAGGGTTAGACAAAGTTCAGCGGAATACTGAGCCTGACTCGAGTGAACTTCCTATCCGTCATTACAGAATAAAACAGATGTAAAGACAGCAGATATATTTCACCTCAAGACTTCTTTTTGGAAGCCACATGCAAAATGTGGAAAAGAAAGTTTAAAAAAATAACTATTAAAATAAACAGCTAAAAAATATAACACCACATTTAATTTTATAAGAAGTGAATTTAGTAAGATGTCTCTGTCAGGAAAATGAATGTGTTGCCAACACTAAACTTTTCAGGCCTTCTGAACTATAAACTCATGACAGTCAACAAATCTCTTTGGTATGTATGATGTTATTTTTTTCCATTTTGGCTGAATGAAATGGATTGCTTCTTGAGAAATTATTTCCAACATGGTTTTGTATTTTCCTGATCTTCCTATTCTGTCTCTCATTCATTTTTTCTAGCACATAAGAACATACAATTTGAAAATTAAAAACTCTCAGCTAACTGCTGGCACTTTAGAAGCACATTTGCTTAAATAATATTCCCCCACTGAGCAAATATTTTCAGAATTACGAGCACTTAAATCCACGTGCGTACAGATGTCACTGAGTAATCCAATAGTGGACACAGATACAATGGCTGGTGCAGTGATATGGGCCGGAAGCTCAGCGGTAAAGAGGAATGTTTATTCTACTTTAAACGCCTGGTGCACTTCCAGCCAATGTCCCCATTCACATTAGTTTCACATTCTCGGACAATTATGAAATGCTTAGTGACTTTTGCTGGAATGCACACATGACAGCTTCTGCCCAATCCAAGATAAATCTCTCCATTATAAAAGGAGGAACCACATTTCCTTTATATACTAATATTCAATCTCAACAACAAAAATACTCCAGAATTTAGCTTAGTGCCAGTGAGAAACTGAGACAGTGAGAACCTGAAAAATGAACTTAACTGTCAATGTAAAAGGCCCTAAACTGGGTCCTTGGGTCACACCTACCTCCATTTGCTTTCCTGCTGTAGTGGGTTACCAGTCAGGTTAAGTTCTTGAAGACTGGTGCATTCCTGAAGATTCAGACAAACGTTCTGCAAATCTAAAAGGGAGTCAGAACAGAGATACTTAGAGACACTTAACAGGTTACTCTGCGGATGGTTATAATTCTAATGCTTTGGATGCAATCCAAATGCATTCTGGGGTGCATTTCCCAAAAGCAAGCAAGTTACGTCGTTAGCAATAGCGTTCAATGGAACTAACGACCATAGTTAGCTAAGAATGCTTTTGGGAAACGCACCCCTGGTCTTAACTGAAGATATTTCGGTAACGCTTTAGAATAGGGAACACATATTCACTATTAATTAAAAGTTTTCCCTTTATAAACTCCTAATTTGCTGCTTATTAATGGTTAGTAAGGTAGTTGTTAAGTTTAGGAGGGGGGCATGCAGAATCTTTGCAGCTCTATTCCATATAACAACAATAGTGTCCATTTAACTTGCACTTCAACTTCATCTTCTGAGGTCATCTGAAGTTTAATAATAGTTATGTGTGATGGAAAGAAAATTTGATTGGAAAACAACATACAGGTAATACAGGGGAGCAAATTACAACATTTTTATTTTTGGGGTGAACTATCCCTTTAAGGATGAATGACATGAGGTATGGAGATATGGGAATAGAAGTCCTCTTTTAAAGAATTGTTCGTTTGTCACAACGATTATCCATCCATATTCAAGAATAAAGACCCTTTCAAGCAGCCGAAAACGAAAAAAGCAGGGTCAAGTTGACCCTCCCCACTTCATAAGCTCACCTGACAGACAGTTGTGACTGGTATCCAGCATCCTCAGAGACACCAGGTCCAAGAGTGGAATTAAATGAGTTACACTGAGGGGAAAGTGAACCCTCATTTTAAACAATAAAATATCTTAGCACTGTATACTTGTAGGTTTTGATATTACATTTTACATAAGAACGTACTGTAAGCAACTTAAAGACTTTACCCTTAAGTAGAATTTAACTGTAAGTGTTAAGTTCAAAAAACAAATTGGAAGAGACTCAAAACATTGTGAGCTGCTAACCTAGACATCACCTGTAGCACGATGCCCTAGGTAGGCAGCTCACTAGGTTTTGAAGACAGCTATTCTCCATTGAGGCCTACCTGTTATGGGCCAAGGAGAGGTTTTGGAGCAAAGGCAGCCAATAGGATTCCAGATCATCAACAGAAGATATAAGATTGTCATCCAGGTACAGGTCCCTCAGAAGAACGTGGTTCTGCAGGACAGGCAGCTATGCCACAGGCCCGGAAATAAAACAACAACAATTCCCTCTTGACCAGGTGATCACAAAGAAAGTCATTCCTTCTGTTCCAACCATGAATGTCCCATGAGCTGAAATGGGTGGAAACTCACGCCTCATCATGAACATGACTAATATCCAAACGTTAAGCACAACAGATAGCGATAATTCAATTAAAGTGATGGCAGCCCAGGATTGTAGCCTAACAGATGAGCATTTTTTTTTTATTATTGGTATCATGTAATGAACACTGTCAAGTTACGCATTTTCTGGACACTGGGATGGAAATATGTTCCTAAATAAATAAAAAAGTGGTGAAAAGCCTATGATTTCAGTCAGGCTAATTAGAATAAGAACATAAACAGTTCTCAAATACTGACAAAACATCAAAGAGATGGAAAATTGAGATTATTCAATATGATCTTGAGATTACTGCTGAAGACATGATAAGTCATGATCTCATCTTTCAACTTGTTTGTTTATTTGGTTGTGCAAGATCTACCTCAGTCAGACTGTTTCCTCTGAGGTCCAGCGTGTTAAGCAGAGCACAATTCTCCAAACCCTCAACGTGGCTTAGGTGGTTGTATGAACAGTCCAGATGGAGAAGGGTATAAATTTCGTTCAAACCTCTCGTGCTGAGCAGCTGGTTATGGTCCACTGATAATCGCAGAAGCATTTTCAGGGGATCTAAACCACCTAAGAAAGCAAAGATATATCATTTAGTCAATGCTGGTGTAGAAGGAGTGTATGAGGATAATTCTAGGCCATGGTGACAATATCTAATACCAGCCAAAGAATAATCTAATATAAAAAGGCAGCACTGGCAGGACATCATCTAACACTGACAGCAAATACCTTTAAACTGCATTTATCCTTTTCTTTATGATACATTTATTCATATTTATTCAATATGAGGCCATTTTCTTAGAAATGAGACACATCAAGACATATTTTAAGAGCAGAGTGAGGGCAAAAGGCCATTTGAAGACACCAAACTGGAACAATGGTGCCCTCTTCTGGATAATGACAACATTGAGCGTTAGATACTATTTCTGTCACACGTGAGATCCAGATATCTTCAACTGACCAACAATTAGCATTTCTTTCTTGAGTGCTTTTAATGCAAAATACATAAAACATAGAGTTGAACACTTCTAGTGAAGATACTCACTGATGCGAGAGATTCTGTTGTGTGAGAGCTGAAGAATTTGCAGGTTTTCAGCTCCATCAAGACCATGGATGTTCATCAGTTGGTTCCTGCCCAGAAGGAGGACCTGAAGATTGGCCAGACCTCCACAATCCACAAAGGTAATTGAGTTCTCCTTATTGTAAGAAACAATGGTACATACACTACAGTTCAAAAATTTTCTTTAAATAATTAATACTTTTATTTAGCAAGGATGCATTAAAATGTATCAAAAGTGCGGTATAGACTTTTATAATGTTACAAATTATTTATATATTAAATAAATACTGATCTTTTAAACCTTCTATTTATCAAAGAATCCTGAAAAACAAATTGTAGCAAAAACTGTTTTCAACATTTATATTATGAAGAAATGTTTCTTAAGCACAAAATCATTGTATAAGAATGATTTCTGATGTGACACTGAACACTGGAATAAAAATGTAAAACAGATATTTCATTTGTAATAATATTTGTAAAAATGTCACAATATTACTAATTTTCTTTGTTTTTGATCAAATAAATGCAGCCTAGGTGAGTATAAGAGACCTCTTTAATGGTAGTGTATACTGTATACCATGCATAAGTGATCATCTTACTAGAAAGTTTGAAAATAATGCAGATAATGCAGACTGCATTGGATAGTTTGTTCTTTCTTACTTGTACATCAATATATCTGATCTGAGCGCACTTGTTCAGTCCATCCAAGGAAGTGAGGCCGCAGCGTCTAAGGGTCAAGGTCTGCAGTTTGTTACACTCGGACAGTGTGGACAGGCTACATCCTGGTAGGTCTTCCAGCGTCACTGTCGTAACCTGATTTTTTACAAGACAATTATAATAAAGCCAGCATGAACATGTCACAGACAAGAAAAGGGCTTTCAAGTTTAATTTCTACCTGTTTGAGAGAGCTCCAAGCTCCTGTTTTGAGAATAGTGTCCACAGACAGAGGGGGTAAACTGGGGACTCTTCTTTTTCTTGGGCCTCTTTTTTGGGACTGCTGTTGTGCAGAAGACCCCTTCCTTTTATTCTGCAATGATAGTTTGGACCAGGGAGTGCAGCTCATCATCCAGGCCAGTCGCTTCTGCTCAGTGCTGTCAGGCAGACATATTGAAATTGATTCTTGGCTTTTTGGTTTATGGTTCTCAAGTTCAAAAGCTGTAGCATTTTGATGCCCCCTTGTGTCCATCTCAGATGCTACAACAGCCAAATCAGAAGCCTGTACAGTCAAGTCTGTATTTCCTTTAACACTTAGATGATCTGCAACACTCGAAGAATCCACTGGACTAATACCAAGGTCACTGGAGAGACCTTCATGTACATTTATGTTTGACTCTGTAGTGGTTTTGGTAACTTTAAGGCTTTTTCTTGACAGTGAGAGATTTACCTGAGAGTCAAGCTCCCCACTGCTTTCAACTGTTTTTTCTTCTTCATGGTTCTTTATTCTGTCTTTTTCACTCTTTGTTTGTGGTCTTGTATCATCTAATCTTTCGGTGTGTTCTGTGTTTATACTTTTAGTTTTGTCCTGTTTTTTCAACATATTTCTGTCGTCCTCCAATGTTTTTTCCATTTTCTTCTCATACCTGATTTTTTCATTATTATCTTCTATTTTTCTCACATTTACCTCATTTTCTTTGTTCTCCTGGCCCCCTCTTTCCTCCTCTCTTTTACATTCATCCTTCACCTGACTACTTCTTTCCACTTTTGTTCTTTCCTTTTCTTTTTTCTTCTTGTCTACATCCTCATCCTGTCTTCTGCAATCATCTTTTACACTAGTAATGTTGTTCTCCTTTTCCTTCTTCTGCATTTTCTTCCTTTTCTCATCTTCCTCCTCTTTCCTCTTCTGTTTTTCAAGTTTTTGCTCCTTCTCCAGACGATGGTGCTCTTGTTCTTTAGATCTTTCATAATCTGCTCTGCGTCTCTCCATCTCCTCCCTCTGAGTGTGTTCTTCTTCCTCAATCCTGTTTCTCTCCTGTTCTCTCTCCTTCTTCACCTTCTCCCATTCTCTCTTCTCCTCCTCAAGTCTCCTCTCCTCTTCTTTCTTTCTCCTAAGCTCTGTTTTGCTCCAGCGGCGCACTAATGTTCCTCTGAGAGCAGCTTGAATCTTTGTTGCTGCCATGCAATGAAGCTTCTGGGTTCTCATTCTCTCCTCCTCCTGAGCCTTCTCAAAAGCCTGTTTTTCCTCCTCCATCTGCTCCTCAAGTTTGCTTATTAACGTCTGAAATGAACCAAAAAACTTTGGACTGAAACACTTACTTCAGTAGATATATATATATATACATATATATTTACACATTGGGGGAAAAAATGGTGTAGAATTTACTTTACTGGTGTAGGGTAACAAATTTCACTCAGAAATTGCTAGTAAACTAATTACTGACTCAAGATTGAAATAGTATTTTTCTTGTAAATTGTACTCCAATCATTTTTGTTTCATTTACAGATTTGAAAAAATATTTCTCACATTATACATTCAACAAATTGTCTCATTTTTGTATATTTATTTTTATACAAATATTTATTTTTAATTTTTATTTATTCTTTTTTTTGTATGCTTGGACATCCTCAACAATATTAGGCATATTTAAGTAACCTGCTGTTTATCCAGGTCCAGCTGAAGATCTTCTGTGCGGTGAACTTCATTTTTCATTCCAACGTTCTGTTATAAATTTTGATTTTGTTATTCAATTATCTTTACTCCTAATTTTAAAATATATATTTTTTAAAGTGCTAAAGACAATCTTACCAGAGTGGCCTCCTCTATCTTTTTCAACTCCTTCTCAAACTTCATCAGTCCTCTTCTCCTCCTCTCTTCTTCTTCTCTTTCTGAGTTCAAACGTAGCTCTCTTTCTACCTCCTGTGCTGCTAATTTCTGCTCCTCTTCCTTTCTTAGTCTTTCCTCTAATTCTCTCCACTCAAGACTAATTTGCAGTTCACTCTCAGTGCATACATCATCTAAAAAGAGAGTAAAGGTATAATTCTGTGAATATAAAGAGGCTAATTTGAAATCTATGCAAAACCATTGCAGAATTAGTTTTTATATTTTTTGCATATTCAATGACAGCATAATACAGGCCCATCTAACCACATCATTACAGAAAATCCTTCCATGCCTGACATATTCGGAATCTCCCGCTGGGCATTCTGTGGCACAATGTCTCTTAGATGTCCAACTTGTTCCACTAATTCAGAGATAACCTGGCAAAAAAAAAAAAAGCATTTTTATAATCATACACTAACAAAATGGAATCTATGCAATATACCATCTGAGGAGTATACTGCATGTCTGAGGGTAAATAAGGGTAATTTACAGCCTTTAATTTAAAGGAGAATTTAAATTCAAATTGACTGAACTGTGATGAACAAACTGAATTAAAGGTTAAAAATTTAAAAGTTAAAAAGGTTAAAATAATAAAAGGACAAAACACAGACACTTCTCCTTTCCTCTGTTATGACTCAGATGGGATAATAATCCCATTTCCATTTAACCACAAACAAATAACCATGACTCACTTGCTCTTTCCACTTTATGGGGTCGTCTATGAAATCTGAAGCTGGCTTATTTGTAGGATTATCATTGTGATTAAGGTGAGACAGGTTCTGGCTTGAGAAGTCTATAAGTAAATATAACAGGAGATAATATGCAATGCCTCTAATAAACGTTTTAGGTCATTTTAATTAATACTTTCTATCAGTTCTATTTTAAAAATGCATTCTTACCCTTTTCTTCAACATCTTCAAGGATTAATTGTTCAAATGCATCCATTCGATTTCTTGAAGCTTCAACATATGTGAGCACAGAGTCAGGCAGCTCATCTTCTGCATTCAGCTTTTGTGAAAACAGAAGTGATTGTTAATCATAAACATAAACATACATATTTTTGGATGGATTACTTGAATTATCAGTTTATGTAATCGTAATGTCATAAAAGTGAGATAGATTATAATATTAAATTTAAATGATGTTATGTTTGTTTCAGCTCACAATACTTTTCTTCACCAGTAGGCCACACAGTAAATTCAAGATTCAAGAAAACTTTGGTTTTAACGTACTTACTGTACAAACAAAGCTTTTTATAATAAAAGTGGACTGAAATACAATGTTGAAAGGCAGACTGAATTTAAAATAAGTAGCTGTTTAAGAAAGGAATACCAATACTTACATTTTCATACAAAACAGTGAAGTTGTCATCGTCTGACTCTGAATCATTTTGAGAAGGATGTAACGTTAGGTTTAATTTCATCAGCTCCTCATCTATTGCCTGTTCGATGTCATCCATCATTATTAGTCCGGGATCAAGTCAACCAATTCCCTGAAAAAAAAAAAAACGAAAGGTTTTTGGGAGCGAAGCAACAGTAGAGGTGCAAATTTGCAACTGAAGTAAACTATATCAACGGTATAGCAACGGCATAAAAAATACTAATGACTCTGCCTTTATTAGATGCAAAGCACCTGCTTCTCTGTTTACCTCATGTTTGCACATTCGCGTCCACCGTAGTTGCTATGGAAACCAAATGTACAGAGTGGCGTGAGGGACAAACTTAACAAAGAACATAGACAAAGAACCCTTGTGCTGTGCCATCTTAAGCATTTGCGGGATGCACGTCTTTCAAATGTTTTAATCTATTTACGATTACATTTTGATATAGATAAGTTACAAATTAAGTAAATAAATAAATGTACAGAACTAAATAAAAATCGTAAACAAAATTGCAAAATACACATTTTAACAACTGTTTTTAGAAACACATTTATTTGTTTGTTTGTTTTTACTGAACCACATTTGTTTGAGTTATTAACTGTACAGTTATCTCCAGCACACATTATTTTTATATTAGTCGCCCCCTAGTGGTAACATAGTTAGTGGCGCATTAGTACACACAAATTGAAACAAGACCAGTCATTAAATTGAACAACTATCAGACACGAACTGATTTCAAAAGGAGGCGGAGATTAATCATTTGATGCACTAGCATAATCATTTCTCATCTCTCAACAACACACAGTAAGTATTCTGTCCTTTATTTCAGGGCTAGACTATAACCTTGATGTTTTGTAGATTTACTGATTAGGTCTATAAAGTCGTGACAGATTATGTTTTTTATTTACATTATTCATTTGGCATGCAGTCTTTCTTTATTCAAAGCATTCGACTACATATTTTATTCCCTGAATATGGGACAATTTTTGCTCCTCAGTTCCTCCGAATGCCTGCTGGAGTCTGCTTTTGAAGTCAAATCAACTGTCCGTGTTTTATCAGATCCCGAAGAAGCATTCACCAAGTTCAATTGCCCAAAAAGGCCCCATCAGCAAGCCTTGTCCGCTTCAATTAGTGGAGAGTGGCATCGACCCCTTTGTTAGTGGGCAAGGTGTCCGGAGCTTTTGTCTGAGAGCATGGAACCCAGACAGAGACTAGACAGGCAGTGGCTGCAGATTTACACTGCAGATTAGGGCAGTCAAAGCCTGCTCAACTCTGAACAGAGCTCAAGTTTGGATAGTGTCCCTGTGTTTATACTGTAAAGGGTTTTCTGTTACTGGTCTGTTGCTCTTCAAGCTGATTGTTTCCATTCATTCTTTCAGAGTGAGTGAGGGGGAGAGAAAGAACTTGTTGAATAAAAGGCTTCGGATCTGGGGTGCTATCTGTGATCGTGGATTCTTCCTCATGGGCTAGCTACTATTATAAACCACATGAAATTACCGGTGAAGAGTTAGAACTGTTACAGCAGGATCTTAAAAAAGAGTAAAGTCCTTTTGTGCACATTACAGTAAAATGGCCAATAGCAGTAACATATGCCGTTTGAATCCATTGTCAGAAACCTGTAGGTATTTTCACCGGAGAATATACATATTTTTTCCTAAATATGTCTTTTAAACTCACATGCACCTGCAGTGACACACCAACTTGACTGTTACAATATCATATTAGCACTCCGAGTTTAGGAAAAATACTCGTAAGTTGTGTGAATCAGGGTTAACTTAAAATAAAACCTTCAAAATGTATAATGTATAAAATACCACACACACACACACACACGTATATACACACACACACACACACACACACAGTATATATACTACTACTATTATTATTATTATTATTATTATTATTATTATTAAAGGAATTTTAATCTGATGTCAAATGTTTCCCCTCTCTGCATGTAAGAACTGGACAAACTATAAAAATGACATTAAATGGAATTAACAAAATCACAAGTTTTAATTTGTGGCTAAACTCAATTCTGTTTAATCTTAAAAAAATACCAAAATTGTTAACCAAAATTCCATTTCATATTTGAATGTTCCAGTTTTCAAAGTCAACCCTACTGATGTCCGTTGTATCTCTGTCTTTCCTTCCAGTTTCATTCTCAACCCTCTGATTATTCCATAACTAAATTGAACCCAAAGGCACAGGCCAATTTTTCTGAGAAAGAAGACTTTAGGACCACACTGAAATTAATCCCCTCATTGTCAAACATCTCCAAGAGCTTGTGAAGGCACCGCTGTCCACTCCAGTTCCCACATTAATTCCATTATCTTGGAACATAGACAGTTAAGATGACAAAAAGGTAACGGACAGAGGGAGATAAAAAAGGGACATAGAAAAAACAGATGGGAAAAGAGATTTATCCACCTTTTTTCATCAGGATAAAGGTAACTACAGCGTGGGTGGGTTTCAGCAATGCTATGTGAAAAGTGTCAGACTACATTAAATACTGATTCACTCAAGGGTCTTGTGAAAAGCCTCCTATGTTCTTGTGATTACTGGACACTTATTCATTCCAGGACTCTTTTAAATTTTTATTTATTTATTATTATTCAGATGGATATTTAAAAATCTAGAGCTGAATACTATTAATTATCACAATGATACACAGTTAATTAATTAAACTCTTCAACTCAAAATTTTGTATTTTGATTTCTCCACAAGTAAGCCTACAAATTTACCATCTGGCATTGATGGGAAAAACAATAGAGCAAAACCTGTGAGAGCAGCAAAGCATTGTGTTACCTAATTCATGGCATAGTTAGCACATTAATTATTTAACAGTTAGGTAGAACAACCTGCCATCTGTGACTGACTGATGTGTGTTTGCTAAAAACGTTCTCAAAATAATGCCCCGGACAAGAGCCATTGGGCGATGTATAATGCATGATCCCGATGCAGTGATATTTCAATATTCTAGATTTAGTTCTAGTCCATTGAGATGTCTGTAGCCTAGTTAGCTTTATGTTTCATCTAATGATGTCATGGATTAAACCTTATCACCAGTGGAAACTGCTCCTGTGGCTCATCGCAATGTTCTGAGTGCAATGCAACGTCACACTAAAGTTCCAGGAACATCTGACATTATGATCACCTCCAGCTATCAGCAGACGACAATCACATGTCACAAACAGCCATTAGCCTACTGGGAACAACAAAGCACTTTATTACTTAAAAATTGTTTACATGTTTTTCCATTAGCATATACTACATAGGCTATCAGAGTCACTTTCCAGAACTTTCACACTCACTGTTCCTCAATGGTGGGCGTGACTTAAAATCTTTAAGAAATGGACCTGCAAACACATTTTCTTTCTTTTGTCCTTCTATTGTACAAGTTCAAATAAACACATTTTAAGAACAAACTCTTAAAATTAAAAAAGGGCATTTCCCACAAGGGAAAACTATGAAGCCTGCTAATTTTTTTCTGATAAACACTTAACAAGTCATGCAAGTCATGGTGATCTATTTAATTTACAATGTAAATGTCACTGTTATAGCGCCACCTTTTTGCTAAACAGCAACAAACCTTGCAGGCTTCCACAAGTTCTTGCTTTAAGTAGCCTATACGGAGTTTTACATTTTTACTTTTTAAATTTAGTTTTACATAAAAAATAGTGCATGCATTCATTGGTCAACACGAGCCATGTTGATCTCCAACATGTTTTTGACTTCTAGATCATTTCATTGAGCTCAGGTACAATCCTTGGATTAGTCTGCAAAATGTGTTTTTCAAAAATTCAAAATTTATGACCGAAAATAAATGGGAGTAGGCTATGTGGTATTAGAACAAGAGAAAGAAACACATAGGCTATTTCTATTACCAGTTGCCCATCAATTGTAACCAAGATGTCACAATTAATTCTTTATAGCGCTACCAATAGTGCAATACGCGCATTTGTTTCCTGAGTAGAGGCGCGCGTTTCAGACCTTCATTCCAAATTTTACATGTATACAATTCACAGTTTTTTCTGTGTATCCAGTTTTAAGACAAAACAAAATGCATAATAAGATTCCAGAAAAAAACTGCAGCGTTCCCAGCACATTGGACACACATAAGCCTGTGTCATTATCTGAGATTTCAGCCATTATTTTAAAGCTGATGTAAGATTGCAAGCACGAGGTTACAATACCGGTACACCCCTAAAAACCAGCTTGTGGGCTCTATAGTGGGATGTACCACTCTGTTTCATTTAATGGGGGGGGATTTAGATTTAAAATAATTTTACAAACATAACGAACGCAATTTAAAGCAAAATGCGATGTAATACTGTCATATTATATGATGTGTTCAAATATATTATATTAGTAGACTACACAAGACACGCCTAGTTCAGTTGTTCAGGGAACTCAAATCAGTTTCCTCTACAATCTCCTGTGGGTTGAACGACACGGATAGACTGTAGAGCATCTGCGCCTCCTGCATCATTTACATCAGATTGTGTATGAGCTGTACTTATATGTACAAACCATCGAATATAAACCGCCTGCAAGACGAAACATTCTTCATCAACATCATTTCCTTTTGATTCGTTATAAGGTAAGCTGATTTTATTCATTTTTTATTTTTCCTTATTATATGGTGCTTATTTAACATACGGTATGATGAGAGAACGGCTGCGCAATCACATGCAGTGAATGATGAAACCTCGCACATGGGTGACATAGTAAATTTGGGCGGGGGGGGGGGTCTAAAATTAAGTTCTTTACAAATGTGTATTATATTTCTTTCGTAAACAATAATTACCTTCCACATGAGCATAATTGCCTCTTTTCAGTCAGTATAATAAAACCGTCTAATCATTTTCCCTAAAATAAGCGGAATTTAAATAAGATATACACATATAGACACAATGGCTATGCTGATAACAAATGATTTACTTTAGCCTATATTCTTGACATCCTATGCGCGTGTAGATTTCACGACATTCTTTTAAAAATGCCTTTTTTTTTATTGAGCTCATTTTAAAACATTTTATAGAATTTGTAGTTAAATTTAAGCGTAAATTCAATGACGAAGAGGCCAAAATGTGTTCTACTGGAGGCTGTATTAAAAAAAAAGGTGCAGCCTTGAAAGAAATCTATTTATCACATGAGCTGCCACCGAGAGAGCGCACCGCACAGCATCATTCACATTTGTACACCCATGGTTCAGTATACAATGTACAAATCAGACCTTCAGAGCCACAAAGGATCGATTTAATAACGTTATTACTACAATATTCTTTTTTGCTATCAATTTATTGCAAACCGGCAACCTGCTATTGCTGGGGTGCTGCGGCCACGTGACTACAGAAGGCGCGCTCTTGTCTGTTTGGGTTCGTATGCAAATGAACCGACCTCGTGCTCCGAAGAGGAGCTAAATTATTTAGATGCGAAATATGATCGTGTTCCGAATGATCCAGTTGGCTTGAGTGACATTTAATGTCAAATGGAGTAAGATGTGAATGCATGTGATGGTTACTGACAGCCTCCTGCCACAGAAAACACTATGTTGGGTTGTGCATCACATTAGCTGTGACTACAATAAAGGTGAAATAAAAAATAAGTAGAATTTTTTTTTTTCGGTAACATAATGCATAAATTGTCCCAACGTCCTGAGATATTCTGGGAATTACACTTGTCTCAGCCATATAGAATACAGTCGAGGGAGAAGGTGCGCTTATTTAGGCCAATAAAAAAAACAGCTGTGTGTCTGTCTGCCTGTCAGTCACTCTTAGCGTTGGGTTTCACTGATAAGCATTTAAGGTGGAAGTTTTGAAAAAGTGAAATGGAGTCTAGTGAAAGTTATTTTAAAAATCATGCAATTTAGTGACACATTGCATCATGTGAGGGGAATTAACCTGTCTAGTTTCTGTTTCGGTGTTTTTTTTTTATCTAACAGGAAACCTGTGTTGTGAAAATGAGAAGATAAATATTTCATCAACCCACACTTTCCTCTATATATCTACTAAATCCCACTCTCTGATCTACTTCTGTACATTTGACCTCAACTTGCCCTGCCCAAACGGATTTCCAAAAATCTCTCCCTCCCCATTGCTAAAAAAGACATTTTCAAATGCCCAAAAACAGCAAAACCGTCAAGAGAGAGATTGACGATGACGAAGTTACGGAATCTGTCAAAGATTTGCTCTCCAATGAAGATAACTGTGAGGACTCTTTCAAGAAGAGCTCTCTAATGGTAGGAGATGTTCCACAGAATAAGGAACGGGATGTTGAGGAGGGCTCAGAGGAGGAGGAGGAGGAAGAGGAAGAGGAAGAAAGACCTGCCTGGAGCAGCAAGCTCCAGTACATCCTTGCACAAGTGGGCTTCTCAGTGGGCCTGGGCAACGTCTGGAGGTTCCCATATTTGTGCCAGAAAAATGGTGGCGGTAGGTTATGATGAATGAATGATATTAATTCAAAATGATCAAGTTAATATATTTGCATTATATTCATATAAACAGTAAGTAATTCCCCTTGATGAGTAGATTTCTATCTATCTAGATAACTAGATATATAAATAAAACTGAAACAACTCACAATTTCCCTCTCAAATATTCTCCATTCATAGATAGATAGATATAGAGATAGATAGATATGGAGAATATCTGAGAGTGAAACTGGGCTTTTTCAGTTCACTGATACATGCTTAGACACAAAGGAAGTACATTTCTAGACTAAAGTCAGACATTCGCCTGACACCTCATTTGCAAGTTCTCATTATACATTTCCTCCTTCATTTCCTTCTAGTGAGTGCATTTTCAGACCAGAGGTCTTTCTTGAAAACACACACACTATTAAGAGTAATTATTGGCATTTTGGGGTATCATAATTCATATTTTAACTAAGCAATGCATTTTTAGTCAACACAAACAAAGAAACACCATAATGAAGTGATGGTTTAGCACTATGTGTGGAAACTCCTCAGGCTAATCAGCTGTAATTTCTTTTGAAACCATAGAAAGTCATTGGAGTAAGAACAGTACCAAAATGACGATCAATAAATATATATATTGCTCAATAAAAACAAATTAGAATTAGATGTATGAGACAGAGATCTAAGTTGCATGGCATTGAAATGAATGGTTTTGCATGTGCAGGATAATCACAGGCTATATTACACATCTCCGATTATACAAAGCTGTTTAATGTCAAGAGAAAGCAGATTACAGTTCCTTACCATGATAGCAATGACATACATTAGATATGATTACTCATGTCTTTCTCTTTGTTCTCCTTATTTCATTTGCAAAAAACACTTTCAGAGTGAATGACTTCTGTATCAGAAAGAAAAACAGAAGAGAAGCAACTTGTGTAATAGCTATCATTTTATAAGGAATGCCACTGTCTTACATTTGGGTTTCACATAGTAACTATTGTGTTTGTATTGTATACAGTTGTATAGTAGTTTGTCTCAAAGGCTTGTTGAGTTTGACAACACACCCTGCCGTGTCTTACTTTCCAGGTTATAATAAGTGAGTGTGACCACCCTGCTGTGCAGATGAGTAATTAGATTAAATAGGTCACTGTGTGTGGGCCGTGTCTGTCTCTGTCTTTGCCAGGGCAGAGCAACCACATCACTCCACCATCTGCGTGCCATCAATGACAGCACGTTTTGTCCTCAAAGAAACACCCCTACAATGTTTTGCTGCCCCAGTCTGCCAGATGTCATCTCACGCACAACCTGTAGAGTCACCAATTCTTCAACCAGCATCCCACAGTGCCCCAATCTGACCTACGTTACAAACCTTAAACAAAATGCCCCCCAAAAAATTATACTATTTGAAAGTTAATTGGGCACAAAATCTAAAGAACCATATTGCTGTCTACAATAAAGTTGCTAAATAGATTAACTGTTAAAATGGTGAAATCATTGATGAAGCTTACCTTCTTCATTATGTAGCAAAGCCTGGGTTAGATGTAAGCTCCAGAAATTGGATTAAGCCTATACAACAGAGGAAATCAATGGTGAAAGACCTGAAATTGTTCATGACATCTCCCAAAGCCTGGACTATAAGGTTGGCAACCAACAAATGAGTTATTATAGTTAACTAAAACTAAAACAAAACAAATTTTGAAATAAAAGATGCAAGATGTTTTGAAATAAAATATACTGAAGTTTACAGAACATTTTGTAAATGTCGCTTCAGTTTATGTTCCCAATTGGATGTCTCTAAATACAGTATTACAGATGGTGTTGTTTAAAATCATCACAATTGTCTGTGAATCTCAGTAGGTTTCTGTGTGCTAAAGCACATGACTTCAACATGTTGGAGGAGCAGCAGTCCTACAGTACTCTCAAAGCAATGCCATTGTATTGAAGTTGTTCCCCATAAGGCACTGGGAAGGAATGTTCTATTCGGTGCCACTGGCAATGCTTGAACAGTTTTGAAATGTCAGTCTCATCCTTCTTTGGCTCTCTGAAACAGAGTTTAATTCAAGAGAGAAAATATTTGCAAATAATTATAGTGGGTTACCTCATTCATTCATATTATGTAAAATGCTCTAAGATTAGACCGGTGCTGTTATTGTTAACTAAAAATAATATTAAAAATGTGTGTCATTAATTGAAATAAAGCTGAAATAAAATAGAATATAAATATTAGATAAATAAAATAAATTACTTAAAAAAAAAGTAAAGTAAAAATGTTGCCTTGGCAATTTTGAAGTACTAAAACATTACAAATTAAATTACAGTAAGTAAAGCTTAATAAAAAAATATAAATATATTCAAAATATTACAGTTTTTCTCAATCGATTTGACACATTTCTCCAAACTCAGGTCACTGTTCTCAAAATAGTTAACACAGTGAGCTGAACACTTTGTAATAGTCTTAAACAGATTGTATGTTTTCTTTCATTTCATACACATGACAAATTATGCAAATCATTTTCTCAAAATGCACAAAACTCTCAAATGTTTTCACAATAGTTAATACAACCAACCAATACTTTAAAATAACTGGAAAAAAAAAGATTTTACACAAATCACAAACATTTATGTACCAATTGTCCAAATACAACAAACAAATTCTATCAATCGAACATGGTATATTTTTGATTGGCCCTAAACTGATAACTATTCGGTTAATTATACACACAACACAGGAAATGCAGTTTTCCTAATCTTTTACACATTTATCACAACTGCTTTAGAGAAAAAATAAAAGGGAAAGTACACAAAGAGCAAGAACGAATGGGCGAGTTACTATGTCTAAACACTTATAAAGTGTTGTATTATGGTTGTTGACAGTACAGTTTTTAGTCCTCCTGGGACAACTTCTGTTATTTACGGTAAATGTCAAAACATTTTCCAGAATTTAAGTTTGAGAACATTCAGGTGGACAATCAAGAGTATTTTGAATGGAAGAGCAGCATTGTTGACATGGTGGTCCAGAACAACACCACCAGCCACAAATGAAGAGGTCTGTGGAGATGTTGAGACAGGAGCTTGTCAAGCATAGATTTAACCTTCTTACATTTCTTTTCCTATGATGCAAGCGTAGCTAATATGTAGTGTAGATAAAATGCAAAGAAATTCTCTTCCAGATGTAAATGAAAGGCAAGATCAATAATTCAGGATAATTCATGTATAAAGCAAACACACATGCCAAAATTATTAGAACACTAGTATTTTCACTTGCTAAATTCCACCGTGCTGTAAAAGACTGATCTGTAGTTATCAGAAAAGTTTGTTTGCAGTTCTTGCCGCTAAAGGTGGCATAAACAGATTTTAAAGGGTTAGTTCACCCCAAAATGAAAATTCTGTCATTAATTACTCACCCTCATGTTGTTCCAAACCCATAAGACCTTCGTTCATCTTCGGAACACAAATTAAGATGTTTTTGATGAAATCGGAGAGCTCTCTGACCCTCCCATAGACAGCAATGCAACTGAAATGTTCCCAGGTCCGGAAATGTAGTAAATACATCGGTAAAACAGTCCATGTGACATCAGTGGCTCAGCTTCAGTTTTGCAACGCTACGAGAATACCTTTTTTTGCGCAAAGAAAACAAAAATAACTATTTACTCAACCATTCTTCTCCCCCGAGTTACGTCGTCTGCCTTTTTTTTTTTTTTGTCCGTCCTTCCTTCTACTTTTTAAAGATGCTGATTTCATTTTCCAGCAGGATTTGGCACCTGCCCACACTGCCAAAAGCACCAAAAGTTGGTTAAATGACCATGGTGTTGGTGTGCTTGACTGGCCAGCAAACTCACCAGACCTGAACCCCATAGAGAATCTATTGTCAAGAGGAAAATGAGAAACTAGAGACCAAAAAATGCAGATGAGCTGAAGGCCACTGTCAAAGAAACCTGGGCTTCCATACCACCTCAGCAGTGCCACAAACTGATCACCTCCATGCCACGCTGAATTGAGGCAGTAATTAAAGCAAAAGGAGCCACTACAAAGTATTGAGTACATATACAGTAAATAAACATACTTTCCAGAAGGCCAACAATTCACTAAAAATGTTTTTTTTTTATTGGTCTTATGAAGTATTCTAATTTGTTGAGAGTGAATTGGTGGGTTTTTGTTAAATGTAAGTCAAAATCATCACAATTAAAAGAACCAAAGACTTAACTACTTCAGTCCGTGTGCACTGAATTTATTTAATAAACAAGTTTCACAATTTGAGTTGAATTACTGAAATAAATGAACTTTTCCACGACATTCTAATTTATTGAGATGCACCTGTACTGTTACTTGTAGAATAAATGTACTGTATCTGACATATTGTATATCTCAAGTCCTGTGCATACCAGTTTGAAAGTTTGGTTCCTAAATAAATAGGGCCATAACCATAAGTTCTCCTTTTGTAGGAGCGTATCTGGTTCCCTACCTCATTCTGCTGTTGGTGATAGGGATTCCCCTCTTCTTCCTGGAGCTAGCAGTGGGCCAGCGCATCCGAAGAGGAAGTATTGGGGTGTGGAACTACATCAGCCCACGTCTGGGTGGCATCGGCTTCGCCAGCTGTTTGGTAAAGATCAGTGCTTTTATAAGGACGTACCATACTTCAAGTGCACTATATAAAAATAGCCAAAGTCGGATACTGTCTTTGCTCAGGAGAAAGGCAACTAATTAAACCATTTAAAGAGTAGATGCTGTAGCCCATACATTTGACTGCATTCTGTTATTGCAGGTGTGCTTTTTTGTGGCTCTTTACTACAATGTCATCATCAGTTGGAGTCTCTTCTACTTCTCACAATCCTTCCAGCAACCTCTTCCTTGGCACGAGTGTCCCCTGGTCAAAAACAAAACTAATACATGTAAGACAACTTAAAGAAGAACTGGATTGATTTTAAAAATCCATTCATTTAGGCAGAAACTACACATTTTCATTTACTGAACAACTTTTCTGATCAATCTTGTGATGCTGTACAAGATTGTAAGTTTCATGTTATTGTTTAGATGTCGAACCAGAGTGTGAGAAAAGTTCAGCCACTACATACTACTGGTATCGTGTGGCCTTGGACATCTCTGATTCCATCTCTGAGAGTGGAGGACTTAACTGGAGGATGACTTTGTGCCTATTGGCTGCTTGGACCATGGTGTGTCTTGCTATGATGAAGGGTATCCAGTCTTCTGGAAAGGTACGTAAAGTGTTTTGTATTTTGTTCTAAGAAAGTTTGCCTTTGGCCACACAGTAAATGTCAGCTAAGACCTCAAGGGATGTCTTAAAGGCAACACAGAGAGAAACACTGACCTTCAGACTGATCCTTCCTATGTCAGTGAGAACCATTGGCCTCTCATGTGATCCATGCCTGCATAACGTTCAAAAAAATCCATATGGATAAGACCACATGTGGTACTCTGGCATCTGTGTGCTTCTGACCCAGCTCACTTTAGACAGCTGATGGTTTTCTCAAATCATGCAAGTACTGAAACCTTCTTAAAGGAACAGTTCACATAAAAATGAAAATTTGCTTAAAATTTACACACCATCAGGCCATCTAAGAACAGAACAGATTTAGAGAAATTTAGCATTACATCACTTGTTCACCAATGGATCCTCTGTAGTGAATGGGTGCCATCAGAATGAGAGCCCAAACAGCTGATAAAAGCATCAAATTAATCCAAAAGTAATCCACACTGAAAAACCATCACTTAACATCTTATGAAATAAAAAAATGTGAGTTTGTAAGAAACAAATCCATCTATGGTAATGCTAAACGTTAAATGCTACATTTCTACAAATCCTTCTTTGAATCTGTTCTGTTGAAGAAACAAACTCATTCACATGTTGGATAGCTGGAGGGTGAGAAAATTTTCAGCATATTTCAATTTTTGGGTGAACTATTCCTTTAAAAGGAAGTTAAAACAACAGGTTGAGGGGTTAATTTTTTAAAGCATAATTTTTTACAGTGGCCCAGTAGTGCACAACACAACAAAAACAAGCCGCAACACAACAAAATTAGCACAACACAATGGAAACAAGCTGCAACACAATGAAATTACCAGCGTAAAACAAGCCACAACACAATGAAATTAACACAACACAACGGAAACAAGCTGCAACACAACAAAATTACAATACCACAATGGAAACAAGCCACAACACAATAAAATTACCAGCGGAAACAAGCCACAACAAAACGAAATTAGTACAACACAGGGGAAACAAGCCACAACACAACAAAATTAGCACAACACAATGGAAACAAGCCACAACACAATAAAATTACCAGCGGAAACAAGCCACAACAAAACGAAATTAGTACAACACAGAGAAAATAAGCCACAACACAACAAAATTAGCAGCGGAAACAAGCATAATGAAATAAAATTAGCACAACACAATGGAAACGAGTAGCAACACAATAAAATTACCAGCGGAAACAAGCCACAACAAAACGAAATTAGTACAACACAGAGGAAACAAGCCACAACACAACAAAATTAGCAGCGGAAACAAGCACAACACAACAAAATTAGCACAACACAATGGAAACAAGCCACAACACAATAAAATTACCAGCGGAAACAAGCCACAACAAAACGAAATTAGTACAACACAGGGGAAACAAGCCACAACACAACAAAATTAGCACAACACAATGGAAACAAGCCACAACACAATAAAATTACCAGCGGAAACAAGCCACAACAAAACGAAATTAGCACAACACAGTGGAAACAAGCCACAACACAACAAAATTAGCAGCGGAAACAAGCACAACGAAATAAAATTAGCACAACACAATGGAAACGAGTAGCAACACAATAAAATTACCAGCGGAAACAAGCCACAACAAAACGAAATTAGTACAACACAGAGGAAACAAGCCACAACACAACAAAATTAGCACAACACAATGGAAACAAGCCACAACACAATAAAATTACCAGCGGAAACAAGCCACAACAAAACGAAATTAGTACAACACAATGGAAACAAGCCACAACACAATAAAATTACCAGCGGAAACAAGCCACAACAAAACGAAATTAGCACAATACAGTGGAAACAAGCCACAACACAACAAAATTAGCAGCGGAAACAAGCACAACGAAATAAAATTAGCACAACACAATGGAAACGAGTAGCAACACAATGAAATTAGCACAACACCGTAGTAGCAAGCGGCAACACAACGAAATAAGCACGACACAACGAAAACAAGCTGCAACACAATGAAATTAGCACAACACAATGGAAACATGCCACAACACAACAAAATTAGCAGCGGAAACAAGCACAACAAAATAAAATTAGCACAACACAATGGAAACGAGTAGCAACACAATGAAATTAGCACAACACCATAGTAGCAAGCGGCAACACGACGAAATAAGCACGACACAATGAAAACAAGCTGCAACACAATGAAATTAGCACAACACATTGGAAACAAGCCATAATAACACAATAAAATTAGCACAACACAATGGAAACAAGTCGCAACACAGCGGAAACAAGCCACAATGTAACGAAATTAGCACCACACAATGGAAACAAGCTGCAACATAATGAAATTAGCACAACACAATGGAAACAAGCTGCAACACAACAAAATTAGCACAACACAATGGAAACAAGCCGCAGCACAATGGAAACGATCCACAACACAACGAAACTGGTCCTATTCGTTGTGTTGTGGCAATTCCGTTGTCGTGAAGATTCAGTTGTGTTGTGCACTACTGGGCCACCGTACTTTTTACATATTTTTAAGTGTATGTTAAAAGAAAACATAAAGTGGTTCAGCAACTAAACAAAAAATACTTTAAATTGTGCACTATATTGATGTTTTCTCATGGTAGATAATGAAGGTTTCTGTTAAACATTTAATCTATTCCCAGCTAAAGGGATAGCAGATGGATTCCTACTGTTTAAGTGTGGCCCCCTCAGTCAGTAAAGATCTTCGAAGCTTAATCTGGGATTTACCTCACAAAAGAATACCAATGTCTCATTCAACATTTCCAGAAAGCGTATTTCCTAAAAATAAAATACATATATATATCGCACAGTGCCATTCTTTTTATCTTTTTTGTCATTTTGTGTGCACAAATAGCATGGCAATGCTGGTTGCCATGCTTTTATGTGCACCATCTCCATTCACAGTTCTGTGGCACAGCACCAAATAACATACTCAGCTACAATTATTGGTGATTGAGGATACTGTACTGTAGAATTAGAGCTGTGTCTGCAGGAAGAGGGGTTGATTGATTTAATGGATCTTTGTAAAACCTTCATGATGCTTCATTTTTGGGAAGCCACAGAGAATGTGTGTCTTTTAATCTTCGAAGCTGTGGGATAGTTAAACTTTAGGCTTTGTTCTTACTCTTTAAGACTGGTCCACCCTTGATGAATCAGAGATGAGTCAGTAGCCTTTTCAGCATTATGGTCATACAGTAAAAGCAAGATCAAAGGAAGCCAATAATAATGTCAATCAACTGTAATTCTTTTTGTTTACTTTAAAAAGTGTTTTTCAACTTAAATTTGTTGAACCTACGTTAATATGTGAATGTCACATAACATGCCAAAGTCATGGGTTCGATTCCCAGGGAATGCATAAACTGATCAAATGCAATGCAAATCACTTTAAATAAAAATGTCTGGCAAATGCATAAATGTGAGTGTAGAACAGTGTTTACTGTGTCATCGTAAACATGGTCTGTACATTCTTGTAGAAGTTTTCATGATCAACCAAATTATGACTGTTTTAGTGCAAAAACTTAAGTAAGTGGATCTCAGGGAAAACACCTACTAAGAATATGAACCCATTTAAAATGTGTCCATAAAATAAATTATACATGGGCTTTAAGGATTAAGCTAGTTATTAAGTGCTGACATTATAATTCTTGTTAAGTAGAAAATTATGAAATTATGGCGTGTGACTGCATGACTTTTGTAAACTCTTAAAAAGAGAAGCAACCGTTCCCAGTAGCGCTGGATTCTCAGTCACACCACGTTTATTGTAGTATGTTTATTTATTCATTCATTTAGCAGAGGCTTTAATCCAAAGTGACTTTAGTATTATATATTTGTTATCTATATACTGTTATGGTATTTAATAATATTTTGAATTAGTTTTTATTTTTATTTTTTTAGTTTTCATCTGAAATTTAGTTTTAGAAATTTTATTTTTGTCTTTAGTTTGTCTATTTTTGTTATTATCATTATTATTTTTATATTTCTTAAAAGCTTAAATCTTTTCGGTTTTAGTCATTTTTGTACTTAAACTTATTTACTTATTAAGTTATTATTATTCAGTTATTTACTTCAATTTTTAAGTTAAACAAATGTATCTAATATTTATATTTTATTTTATTTTAGCTTTATTTCAATTTCTGAGAACTATTTTTAGTAGTTTTAGTTTTAATTGTAGTTAACTGTAACAACATAGAGTCACAAATGATCTGGCAACAATGCAATAATTTAACAGCTCTATTTCTTTTGATGGACATGTTTAGAGAAAAAAAAAAAGCTTTCGGTTACAACATTCCTTAAACCTCAATCAGCATTATCATAGTCATTCTGTAGATGACTAACCTTGTATTGTCAAGACAAGCTCTAAACACTTAAGTCTAGGCTTTGTTCGGACAGGCAGCAAAAATAATATATCTGACTCAAACGCATTTAGTTGCACTGTGAAAAATAAAATATCACAAATTTTAGAAACCACGTCCATATGCAATAGTTTTGGAAATATGTTTCAGTCTGATCGGACTGGCCAGATCAGATTTCAGTGAAGTAGTTTTTTCAGTCATCTGGGATGTAACATGCATCATACACAAAGCACAGTAGTGTCGGCAGCTGTTTCTCAATTCACTCGTTTATAATCACATGTGGCATTCAGGCTAGATAGTCAGCTAATAGATGCCTTAACTACACCATTTGGCTCCAAAAAAAGCATCTTTCTTCATTAAGAGTCATTCAAAATTAGCTTGGTATTGTGATAAAATGCATTTTTTCACTACACTGTTTGAACAAACGCATCTGATTTCTTCACATTCAAAATGATGGACTGTCAAGGTATGAAATTGTAACAAATGTAAAGGTTTGAAAAACAAATCACAATTGGATGCACTGTGCACTTGGATGCATACTTGGTCGAATCTCTCAGCAAAGTCAGCAAGTGAGGGCACTTTTCTGCCATCTGTGTGTAGAAAATGATTTTACAGTTTAAGAAACAGTAGCATAGAGAAAAACATTCGTCACTAGCCTTCTTTGTGATATTGCAGACATTTTTTGATAATCTGTTTGGTTGTGTCTAATTGCAGGTGATGTACTTCAGCTCTCTGTTCCCGTATGTTGTGCTTATTTGTTTCCTGGCCCGTGCTTTCCTGCTCAAGGGTTCTGTTGACGGCATCATCCACATGTTTACACCAAAGGTAAGAACCTAAAGAACATGATCTGTGTATGTGTGAGCAGATGACACATTACGACAATGGTTAGACCAATTTACTCTACATGCTCTGGTTCATACTGCAGCAATTAATCCACTTTATTGAGAATTATGGTAATCATCCATTACTAATTCCCATGTGTATCCGTCGTCTCAGTCCGGTGGAGACCAGTAGATGTATCTATGGAAACAATATCCCAGCCAGATTTCCCAGCATGCATTTGTGATGTGACTCAACAGAAGTGAATTAACTCTTCCATCAGCACAGACTGAAACGCAGCAGACTGTCTTGTTGTGCCAGCTATTTTACACAACACACATCCAACACAGACACAAGAAGTGGTCACATTTCTCAGTGCAAGGGGCTATCAATGTGTCCCTTGTTGTGCTATGTGTCAGTTCAGAGTCTTATCAGTGGGTGGTTTGTGTAACACACAAATAAATGATAGTATGTAGCCTTCTACTGCTTTAGAATAGTACTGCTACTGCATTAAAAACAATGATAATTCGAACAGAGCCATTATAAAAGCTACACTGTAGCTGAAATGTGGGGAGAAAAGAGACCATAATTTGTTAATTAAATGTTTTTTATTTTTCTTATTATATTAAACCCCATATTTAAGAAGATTGTAGCGCTGATTCTACTTAACTTGTTATCAAAGATGCAACTCAGCATCTAAAAAAGCTGATAGTTGATAGTTATATTTAAAGAGATTTTGCATTTTGTTCCAAACCTGTGTGCATTTTTCAAAAATATCTTCTTTTATGTTCCATAAAGTCCATTAGTCATGGTGTTACATAGTATATACTATTTATTTTTATTGATTTAATTAGCTTTAGATTTATTTTTATTTAAGTTTTAGTTCAGTCTTGGTTTTTATTTCCAGTCATTTTAGTGCTTCAACTTAAACTTATTTCATTTAGTAGCTAAGGTAACATTTCTAATTTTCATTTAGTTTAAGTTCTCATATTAAGACATTTTTAATATGTTCATTCATATGTTAAAAAAATGTGGTGTAGCCCAATGTTTTAAGTAGCAATCAATCTATATATTAGTCAGTATGATTAAAAAATTGTCCACTTTGAGATGACCAGCATCAGACATTAATCATAGCCAGATTAATCCGTTTTCATATGTTTTCAGATATTTAAAGTGAAAAGCATATCACTGCATCCAATTGAGCATGTGACAAATAATAAACTACGGTATCTTCTTACAGCTGGAAATCATGCTGGAACCCAAAGTGTGGCGTGAAGCTGCCACACAGGTCTTTTTTGCTCTGGGTCTTGGTTTCGGTGGTGTTATCGCCTTCTCCAGCTACAACAAGCGAGACAACAACTGCCATTTCGACGCTGTGCTGGTCTCCTTCATTAACTTCTTTACCTCAGTGTTGGCTACTCTGGTCGTGTTCGCTGTACTGGGCTTCAAAGCTAACATCATGAACGCCAAATGTGTGGAAATGTAAGTTCAAAACAAATTAACCACAAGAAGCAGTTTAGTAAAATATATTCATAATAATAATAAAATACACGTGCAGTTCATAAACCGCATACAGACCAAATGACCTGTAGTTGACTTTCTTGTTTTAATGTATCTCAGGAACACAAAGAAGATCGTTGGTTTCCTTGGAAAAGAAATCAATCCAAGCTTGATCCCACACCATATTAACTTCAGTAACGTTAGCCCTGAGGACTACCAGCAAATGACCAACATTATCCGGGGCGTGATGGAAAACGATTACCCACGCCTAGGTTTAGATAGCTGCGACATCAAAGAAGAGCTGAACAAGGTGAGGAGGAGCTTAAAGTGAACCGATACACCTCGGGGGAAACCTAAGAGACAACTGATATACACAAACTTTCCATGGAATACAACCCCGGTAGCTACGCTCTCACTCCAGTCATTTGTTTTGAAAGTTAATACAACACAAAAGAGCACTATCCATCAAAATGTGTTTTTTAAAACTCATAATCCATAGTGGCTTGAATTAATTTCTTTTATGAACTCAAATTATTTTTGAATTTGACAAGGTTTTCAAAAGGAATAACCCCAAGAAAATGTAAAATTAATGACATTTGTTAATAAATAAATATGAAAATTATTTACACTACTGATCAGAAGTTTGGGGTCAGCACAATTAATACAAATTAATATTTTTATTTGGCAAGGATGCATTGAATTGATCAAAGGTGACAGTAAAGACTTCTATTTCAAATTAATGCTGTTCTTTTGAACTTTCTATTCATCAAATAATGCTTAAAAATAAAAATAAGCATTAATAAATTAAGCATAACCACTGTTTTCAAAAATTATAATAAGAAGAAATGTTTCTCGAGCACAAAATCATCATGTTAGAATGATTTTGAAGAATCATGTGACACTCAAGACTGGAGGTAAGGTGTGTATATATACTGTATATATATATATATATATATATATATATATATATAGTAGACAACATTGTAGAAATAAAAACCCACAAACAGATGTAAAATGTTTTTAAAAATCAAGAGTTTCTGACCACAATAAAGTAAACTGCAGAGGAAGTAGTTTAGTGGCCAATAATGACGGAGGCACAGAGGTTTTCTGCTGTGCTGTTATGGAAAGAGGTGTGTGGGTGATCAAGAGACACCGCATGATGAAACAAACAGAAATAAATGCGGTACATGTTGGCTAAGGCAATGCCATAATGAGATTAACCACATACACACTTACAAGAACCGTCACTGGCTGTAGTCTTCTAGAATATGAGGCTTCTAGAATTGACTCAAATCTATTTTTTAAGTTCCTGCTAGTGTCGAGCTAAACCCTTACACTAAAACCTGTTGAATAATTGATGCAGTGGTATCAAGCAAAATACAGCATTTTACCAGTAAAGAATCAACAGCTGTATGTACATCATTGCTGTATTAGCAATCTAATGTTAATGTTTTGGCATTTAAACACCGCAATTTAAAAGACCTCAGCTATATGATTAAGTAAATGTCACTTTTTCTGAATAAATATGTGATGTATGCCAGTGCAAAACAAGTCAAGCCTTGTCTTTGTACTCGTCCAGGTTTTTACTAATCAGACATTATCTTTGTATTCATGTGTGCTTTTACATGTTTTTGAATGCATGCTAAAATCCTACTTTTATCTTATCTTTCTCACAGGCTGTGCAGGGCACAGGCTTGGCCTTCATCGCCTTCACTGAAGCCATGACCCATTTCCCAGCCTCGCCCTTTTGGTCTGTCATGTTCTTCCTAATGTTGGTCAATCTGGGGCTGGGCAGCATGTTTGGCACTATCCAGGGCATCCTCACCCCCATTGTGGACACCTTCAAAGTACGAAAGGAATACCTCACAGGTCAGCCAAAGCCAAAAGTTCTTAAATCTGCTATATGGAGAGTATATGGCAGCATCCTTTAGTTCATATTTGCTCACATTTCAGAATATATTAGATCTTTGTTTGATCTATCTCTGAAGCCTATGCTAGATTTGCATGAATTTTAAAGTTTAGCCGAACTATTCCTCAGGCCATGCTAGTGGCGGAAAGGTACTTTCAATGACCTAATGAGTTTATTCAAAAATGAATAAATAATAACAATCAAATACTAATATTATGCGTAAGTCAAGACAAGAACATTCTCAAAGAAAGATTCCAATATAAAAGACTCTGTTTGCACTTCGACTCTTGGTTTCTAATAATCCTCTGTATCACAAACATTATTTTTCTCTGCTTTCTCTACAGTTGGTTGCTGTGTACTTGCCTTCTGTATTGGTTTAATATTTGTCCAGCGATCTGGGAACTACTTTGTAGCCATGTTTGATGACTATTCTGCTACTCTGCCTCTCCTTATCGTTGTTCTTCTGGAGAACATTGCTGTGGCCTGGGTTTACGGCACTGACAAGTATGTTACGCACTCTTCCTCTATTAGAGAGCTTACAGCGCCCTCTGGTGACATGAGCGTCATATTGCTATGAAGATTATTTGTTATCAACCTTCTAATTATTTGTTTTCAACATTCTAATTCTAGAAATTCTAATTAAATGATCATTTAAAAAAGGAATTACAAAAACCCTATAGACTGCTTTACAACACAATTAATTGACACATCTCTGACTGAATCATCTTGATTGAAACTCAATGAAAAAGGCCAACATGCAATTTGAAAATTTAATACATCTTACATGATGTAAGACATTTAAGAAACTGAATAATGAACTTCATATTTCTACACATAAAGTATATGTATATATATATATATATATATATATATATATATATATATATATATGCATGTATGTGTATATGTGTGTGTGTGTGTGTGTGTGTGTATATATATATAATCATAAAAATAAGTAATGACAAAAAGTTAATAGATTGCTTTTACAAGCCAATTTAAAATTATATTATATACAGTTATATTACAATAAATCACATATAAATCACAAATTGAAATAGCAATCACAATAATTATTTAGAAACTTAAAACAAACTTAGTTCATAATTAAGGTTTCTAATCTAATTTGCAGTGAATGTGGCATTGATGCATCTCTGTCTCCTGTGGGTTCATTCAGGTTCTTTGAGGATCTAAAGGACATGCTTGGTTTCACTCCATACCGCTATTATTACTATATGTGGAAGTTTATCACACCAGTGCTTCTGCTGGGTCTTCTGGCCGCAAGCATTATTCAGCTGGGACTGTCGCCACCAAGCTACAGCGCATGGAACCAGCAACTGGTGGGTAATCTCGAATGAAGCTCTGAGAAAAAAGGCTATCAATGAAACATGTTTTTAGCTCAAAACATGGCCATAATTTTCAGGTGTAGATTTTTGTAGATTATTTCACATAGGTGTTCTATTTTTTGTAAAAATTAAACTATTTAACATTTAAAAGTCAGTTATTAATTAATTATTAATACATGAATGGGTGAATTATTCCTTTAAGCCCGGGTGAGTTCTAAGGTCTTCAATCCACAGTTTTACCACAGGATTAAAGTGGAATTATTCCTTTGCCAGAATAATCCAATTGCACTGTCTGTTCTCAGGCTCAAGAACAGTCTCTCAGCTATCCGCTTTGGGGCCTGGCTGTCTGCATCTCACTGGTGGTTACCGCCATCCTCCCTGTGCCTGTGGTTTTTATTCTGCGCTGTCTGAACATCATCGATGAGAATGCAGGAGGGCTGTCTACTGTCTCCTATAAAAAAGGCCGCATTATAAAAGACACTGCTTGTAGGAACAGAGAAGACGACGAAGATGACGCAAGTCTTCTCAATGCGAAGACGCCGAGCGAAGCCCCGTCGCCCATGCCAGCCAATTACCGGAAGCAGAGCGGACCTGCTTCGGGCGCAGACGTCATGCTCAACGGTAGCTGCAGCACTGGATACGTAATGCCGAATATTACAGACATTCCGGACATGCCCGAATCTGATTTGTGAGGACCTGTTTAGCCTCACCTTTAACTGTGAGGACCAGTATCATTTCATTTGCCCTGTAAGAACCTCTCCGTCGAGTTCCAGACCTTGTCAATCACAATTCATTGAGTGGGAATGGAAACAGACAGCGTTCTCCTATAGACCTCTTCTAACAGCCATCTTCATTTCGCACTGGTCCAGTACACAAGTTTCAACATTTCTAATTGTATTATATGTGTAGCTAGCACTAACGCACCCTCCTCCCATCCCAACCCATTGCCCCAACTGTTGCACGCACTTACCCCCCTCTGTGGGGGCATGTAGACCCCTGGTTTATGCTCTACTGTAGAATGGCTATTTGTACAAACAGATTATGTTGCAAGTCAGGGCAGTTAAGGTCCTTGCACACCGAGTCCGAAATTTTCATATGCGTTTTTCGAATTCGTCATCCTTTCCTATCAAAATGCGTGTTATGGATGCGAAAACACAGAAAATCGAACCTGATCCAAAATTTTATGACGGACAAAAGTTTCGGAGGCAGTGTGTAAACGTGATCGACACAACGTGAGATCATATTTATTTTTTAACATGCGAAAAATTTGGACTCAGTGTGCAATGACCTTTACTGTCCACAAAAATCGAGATTAGAAGCAGCTAAGCAGCTTTGGAAAAGTCTAGAATGTAAATGTATGCGTAAAACGTGGAAAACATGCAATACTTTTCTTTTGGATGTAGTTTAATCATTGTATATCGGTGTATGGATTGCATTTAATACAACCCTAACTCATTGTTCGAAAATGTGTGCCTAATTCATTCTAAAAATAATAGAATACAAGGCGTGAATGTTGTACATTTAAGGTATTCTGTAAATATATTATGAATAAATTTATTCAAATATAGTTTGGAATACAGATCATGTTTTTGGTAAGAAGTGCTCAAAAATCCAGTACGCTGACTTTTTTGTTTGTTTGTTTGTTTGATTGTATGTTTGCTGATGTGTTATCATTGTAAGGAGTCTTGAGACTCTCCCCTCTTCCTGTAAATATTTTTTCATGAATTTGCTCAATGACGCAGTATTTCCTTTCTCAATACTGAGATTAAAAGATAAAATACTGAGATTAAAAGATTTGGCTTTACTACTTTGTTGCTCTCCACAATAACCTGACCTGAAATAAAATGAGAATTAAAAAAGACAGTACATGTAAAAAATATGCACCAATATAAGCACAGATATTAAAATTCTGGCTGATGTAAATTATATTAATTTCGTTATAACTGGCTGATTTTAAAAATTCTAAAATTAAAATAACGATTTTGTCTAAAATCTTAAAAATAAAACCAGACTACAGACAACTGCAGAAATGCTACAACAGAATTTAGGCATCACAACATTACAATGCATAGTCATGGCCAAAAACATCGGTGCACTTGGTAAACATGATCAAAGAACGCTGTGAAAATTAATCTGCATTGTTAATCCTTTTGACCTTTAATTTTAAAAATTCACAAAAATCTAACCTTTCATTGGATAATTTAAAATGGGGGAAATATTATGAAATAAATGTTTTTCTCTAATTACCACAATTAACATTTCACACTTCTATTCAATACATTTTGAAACCTCCATTTGCCTGTTTAACAGCTCTAAATTTTCTCCTATAATGCCTGATGAGGTTAGAAAACACCTGACAAGAGATCAGAGACCATTCCTTCATCCAGAATCACTCCAGACCCTTTAGATTCACAGCTCCATGTTGGTGCTTCTTCTCTTGAGTTCACCCCACTTATTTTCTACAGGGTTCAGGTCAGAGGACTGGAATGACCAGCAGAAGCTTGGTTTTGTGCTCAGTGACCCATTTTTGTGTTGTTTTAGAGGTTTGTGTTTGGATTATTGTACGGATGGAAGATCCAAACATGGCACATTATAGGATTTCTAACAGAGTCAGTCACTTATTGATTTTTTATCTGTTGGGATTTGATAGAATCAGTGATGCAATGTGTCTAAACAAGATGTCCAGGACCTCCAGCAGAAATATAGGCCCACAACATCAAAAGTACAGCAGTATATTTAATTGTACACAAGGGGTACTTTTTATCCCTGTGTTCATCAAACCCATCTTGAGTGTTTGCTGCTGAAAAGCTCATTTTTTAGTTACATCTGACCATAGAAGCCAGTCCCATTTGAAGTTCCAGTCGTGTCTGATAACTGAATATGCTGGAGTTTGTTTTTGGATGAGCGAGGAGAATTTTTCTTGAAACCCTGCCGAACAACATGTGGTGATGTAGGTGATGTTTGACAATTTCTTTTTTAAGGTTTTCTGACCCCGAGACTCAACTATTTTCTGCGATTCTCCAGCTGTGGTCCTTGGAGAGTCTTTAGCCACTCAAACTCTCCTTCTCACCGTGCATTAGGATGATATAGACACACTTCCTCTTCCAGGCAGTTTCGTAACATTTTATGTTGATCGGAAATTCTTAATTATTGCCCTGATGGTGGAAATGGAAACTTTCACTGCTCTGGCTCTTTTCTTAAAGCCACTTCACTAATTTGTGAAGCTCAATTATCTTTTGCTGCACATCAGAAATATATTCTTTGTTTTTTCTCATTGTGATGGATGATTAAGGGAATTTGGGCTTTGTTTTCCCTCCCATTTATATTTCTGTGAAACAGGAAGCCATAGCTGGATAATTTCATGTTCATATTCACCCTGGAGTGCTCAAAATTGTGAATATGAATGGGAATATACTTCAGAGATATTTTACTCATAAGAATATCTAGGGGTGCCAGTAATTGTGTCCAATGTGTATTTGAGAAAAATATTTATTTCATAATGATATTTCCCCCCATTTTAAATTCTTATTCTCCAATGAAAAGTTAGATTTTTGTGAATTTTTTTTAAATAAAAGATCAAAAGGATTAACAATGCAGATTAATTTTCACAGCCTTCTTTGATCATATTTACCAAGGGTGCCGATATTTTTGGCCATGACTGTATACTGAATCATTTTGAAGATTTGTTAAAGAATATATTTACCAATATGAATTTATTAGCACCTTTAAAGATGATTTTAAAGTGAGGGTTAGAGGATGGCAAAGGTTTTGACCATTATTGATCCATTATCAAAATTGATCCATCAAGATAAAATTGTTAAATCTCTATTACCTAATCATAACGAGTAAAGCACCAATATATCATGCGTCCCTTTATAAAAAAATAAAAAATAAATAAATAATAATTTAAAAAAAGGGTTTAACAACATAGGTGGGTTTACAACCTTTATTGTCCATATTGTCAATTCTGATTTGTTCGGTCATTGGAAGGTCATTTTCAACAATAAAAATCTTAAAACAGGTAGTGTCTGAAATCAAATGACATGACAATTATAAAATAAATGTTAAAACCTTGTGTTGCAATCACATATTCAAATAAGCCTCTGCTAAAAAGCAAATGAGTGTAACTTGTCATCTTTTTGACTTTTCCCTGAATCATTTCATCTCCACATGCCTCTTTAAAACAAAAACATTTGAAAGCTAAAAAGCAGTGCAAACAACAATCATACCACTATCGTATCATTTAAGTAGAGATGATGTTGACAGATTCCTAGATTTCTTATTTCTCTCATGACACATCTTAAGTGTTAAGGTCTACAGTTAGGTTTATACTGACTTAGCAAAGCCCACTCGGTTATTCTCCCGATCAAACACAGTGTAGTACTGCCCAATGAACACATCACCCAGAATCCACAGGGGTCCAGCGGGGGGTGGGATATCCAGGCCCATGAATCCACTCAGACAGATATCCTTTCCTCCCTGGCTTTCCTGTAAACACATACAACCAAACAGAGAGAGATACCATCCTTAAAATGTTGTTGTGATTAGCAAAAATCCCTTCAGTGTTTTGCTTTCCAAATACTGGCTAGCTGCATGTGATTTACAAGAAAATAAAATTCTACTTTTTTTTTTTTTTTTTTAAATATTCTGACTCATGCATGACCTTTTCACAAACAACACCTCGATTTCACAGTTCTGCTGATGCAAAGTGCTGCATCAAAACAACAGCACACGCTAGGACTGACCTTAAGTATGTACTGTTCTCCAGTCAGTGAGTAAGTCTTTCCACCCAGGATGAATGAGATGGTGGGGAGTGTGGGCACTTTCTTACAGTCCACCATATACTACAGAGAAAATAAATAAGTTGCTATTAATAACACACCAAGAATGCATACTTTGTTAACCAGTCTTGTAATAAATAAATAAAAAGTTAATTTTAAGATCAGTAAGTTCAAATAAATTATATTATTCAGAAAGGTTGCATTACATTGAACAATGTGAGTAAATACAATTTTATTGTTACAAAAGATTCTTTTGAACTTTCAATTTATCAAAAAAAAAAATACATCACTAATGAAAATAAGAAACAATTTGAGCACCAAATCAGCATTTGGTGATTTCTGAAGGATCACGTGACACTGAAAAGTATCGGCTGCTGAAATTCCAGCTTTGTCATCACATGAATATTAAAAAAAAAAAAAAAAAAAAAAAAGTTACTTTAAAATGAAATAATTCGCAGCACTTCTGTCTTCACTATATTTTTGATCAAATAAATGCAGCCTTGGTGAGCATAAGTGACTTAAAAACATTTAAAAAAAGGGAAACCAAATGTTTAAATGGTAGTGTATATTTGTATTCAATTTAAAGAGATTACATAATATTTTATATTTTATTTGAATTTCACATTGATGTCTATTTAAAGGGATAGTTAACCCAAAAGTGAAAATTTGATGTTTATCTGCTTACTCCGAGGGCATCCAAGATGTAGGTGACTTTGGTTTTTCAGTAGAACACAAACTGTTGCAGTCTGTCAGTCATATAATGCTAGTCAATGGGACTCACGGCTTTGAGAGAGAAAAAAATAAATAAAAATACACAGACAAAACCAAATTAAACCCTGTGGCTCATGACGATACACCGAGGTTTACAGACACGAAACAATCGGTCTGTGCGTCACGCGCCAGCTGTTGTGAACTCGCTCAGGCCAGTTGGATAGTACGGTGGATCAGAGGTAAAAAAAAAAAAAAAACGATATAAATACTGTTCAGTTTCTTGCACAGACCAATCGTTTGGTGTCTAGACCTCAAAGTATCATCACGAGCCGTAGGGTTTAATTTGGTTTTGTCTGTGTATGTTTTTTTCTCTCTCAAAGCTGTGAGTCCCATTGACTGCTATTATATGACTGACAGACTGCAACAGTTTGAGTTAAAAAATCTTCGTTTGTGTTCTACTGAAAAAACAAAGTCACCTACATCTTGGATACCCTTGGGGTAAGCAGATAAACATCAAATTTTAATTTTTGGGTGAACTATCCCTTTAAGTCACAATGCTTCAGTGACAAAAAAATTATATAAACATTTAAAGTTACAGTACCTCTCCCTGGATCAGAGGGATTGCACCAATAGCCTTCTGCAGGGCTTTGACTTCAGCAGCTGGGCCGGTGATCAGAGACGTTCCAGTGTCCACGATGGCTTCACATCCTCCTTTACACAGTGTCAGCTCACTGCCGATGCTCATGCTACACACACAATCACAGAACACCGTCAACACTAGATTATTGTTACAGTGATCTTCTGCATTGGTGGTTCAGTGGTAAGATTCTTGCCTCTCACATGATAGACCAGCATATTAAATGAACATAAACAGGTGTTTCAAAAGTACTGCAATTTTTGTGTGAAAAAAATTTATGTTGCCTTTACAAGCAGTTATATCTTAAAAGCTAGCATTTTCAAAACAGATACAGCTTTCATGTTATTTAACTAAATAGAGCATCAAAAATGACAAAAAAATAAATAAATAAATAAATAGGAGTTGTCACTTTTATGCATTCAAGTAAAATTGTATTGCATAATAGAAAAGCAGGTAATCATTTGAAATGAGATCCTTTCTTGCCTAAAATTAATCCCGTTTCTTAGCTTTGATTTCTAAACATATTTGTACAAATAAATAAGATGACCACTGCATTACACAGTACAAGGACACAAAAATCTCTCACCCATCCATGTGAATCTGCCAATAGGCCTGTCTGCTGATGGCCACGTAGTTAAAGTCTCCAGTGTAATATTTAGGGTCTGTGCCTCCAAGGAGCAACTCACCACCAGGTTGGGTGTCAGGGTTTCTGTCGGACAAATAAAACGGGGTCATCCACAACAAACAGGCCTGAATGTTACAACAGCATGTTTGTGATAAATGGTTACATGACAGTTTATTTCATAAAATCCTGAGACAGATGAAGACAGCATAAATAAATGTATGTACCTGTTCAGATAGAAAGAGAAAATATTTTTCTCCACTTTCTTCTGGCTCATCATCATGTCAAAAACAGGAGGAACCCCATCTACGGAGATGCGAGGATAAGCCATGCCGAGAATACCATCAAACTTGGCTGCGATGAAGGCCACTCCTGGCTGTTTGATAGCTTCTCCAAAGATCTGCTTCTCAACCACAATATCCCCAATCTAAAAGAGAAGTAACAGATTGGTTTCTTTCACCATTTGAGGTGACACAAAAAATAAAAAATTAAATACAAGACTTGTTACTTCCTACCGTGCATGTGTCCTGGCTGAGATAACCAGACAAGCTTCCGGAACCATACTGTATGGAAAATTCAGTCCCGTTCTTCACATAGGTGCTTGACTTGCCCCCATTGTACTTGTGATGAAGCACTACAGGGTTTAAAAAAATAATAATAAATAAATAAAGAGTATGTATCATGCTGATATAAGTATTGTATGTAACATTCACAGAGACCAATTATTAACTTTATTTTACATGCCAGGGCCTTTATCCTCTAGCAGAACAACAGCACTTAATTCAGGGTTCCTCAAATCTTTCCCTGGAGGGCCAGTCTGGTGCAGAGTTTAGCTGCAACCCTGATCAAATTCACCTACCTGTGATTTTCTAATGATCTTGAAGACTCTGATAAGAATGCTCAGGTGTGTTTGATTAGGGTTAGAGCTAAACTCTGCAGGAGTGGGCCAGATTTGAGGATGCCTGACTTAATTTAATAATGTTTTAAATCTAAATGTGTGTGTTTAAATGCTTTCAGTTATAGATTACGTTTAGGCACTCAGGCTGTTTTTTTTTTTTTTTGGTAAAAAAATAATTTCTAAATAGTGTTAGGTAGAAAGTATACATAGTACGTTACATATAAATTTGACTAAACATACAGAAATAACCAACTGTTTACACCAAGCAAAGCACTTAGACATTGTCACTGAAGCAAGACTCTTTAACTGCAAGAGTTAAATGCAACTAACTATTCTGAAAGGGTGAGATACAATCATTGACATGTTCTTGTTCAGATTACAGGAACAAACATGCTACCGGTTCAATACAAACACAGTTGAGCAACATTTGGCCTTTCTTCATCTTGTTTTATGAAGTATTCATTTTGAAGTATTTTCATGAAGTTAATCACGGTCTAATGCCAATAAATGATCAAAATGTGTTGTTTTTGTATTTTTGATTATTTGTTGGCACTAGACCATGATTAACTTCATATAAATACTTCAAAATGAAATTGTGTGTGTGTGTGTGTGTGTGTGTGTGTGTGTGTGTGTGTGTATACAGTTAATAATTCAAAAGATCTTAAAATGCCTTTTTCTCTGTGGACTTACAGCAGGCAATGTCAGTCAGGGAACAGTGGACCGATGGCACCCACAGGTTGGAGGATCCTGTGTCAAACACCACAGTGAAGGTCTGGACAGGAGTGCCAAGACCAATCTCTCCATAGTACTGAGCCTGTAAACAAAAACCCTCGAATCATTCAAAATTCAGCGCCATAACAGACTGTCTAAAACTTTTTCTCACATGTTTAAAATTACTAGGTCTTCAGAAAAGGGGAAAAAAAAAAGAAAAAAAAAAGTCTACTATTGTTATATTGCCGGTTATGAAGATTTTGGTTTCAATGTGAACTCAATCGCAGACAAATGAGGACAATGGAAGCATAGAATAGAATGGAAGCAATCCAATTTATAATGTCCCTTAAGAAAACAAACTAACAGCAACAAACAAATGTAACATTTTGTAACATTAATTGACTTCAAAAGATTACAAAAAGAACAAGACAGACAGAAAATAAGACAAATCCTTTTCTTGAATCCTAATGTAGCTATATCATGCAAAAGAACTTGCATCAATTACTTAAGCTTGTTTACAAAACTACGACTGGTAATATCAGCTGCTTATTGCCAAAGAGGACTGTTGTGGCCTGCTGTGGTAGAGACATTGTTTCAGAAGCATGACAAACAATCTCATGACCAGCTGTCTGACACAGTCAAAACCACCATCATGCTGTCCATTACAGCTTATGACAGGAAATGGACAAGCACCTTTTTTTTGCTGAATAACGACAGAACAGGTTTCAAGTTCACTTTTTCCCCACTGTCAGTCACGTTTCAACTTGTCGACATAGTGGAATTTATTAATCATATGACAAGATTAAGCAAAAGGTTAAACTATAACAACTGCTTGTCCTCATTTTTGAAACTTCCTGGATGTACAGCTTTGTGTAACCTCAGCGGTCTAAAAGAGCACAGACATTCACATGCCTCTGACAGCAAATTATCTGATTTACTATACTACCATGCTCAAATTAGAGATCTTCTGAGAAAAAAAAAAAAAACTATCTGGCCAACCAGTGATGTTTGGTAAATGATTAGAGGCCATTTACGGTAATTCAGTGTGCAAGATTAATGTGGATCACAAACCATAAACCACAGACACCCTACACAGGAAATGACATTTACAACCAGTACTCACATCAAGGTAGTTCTTCAGAGTTTCTGGAGTAGGACCATTACTTGCTGGGAACCCCAGGTTGTATTTCAAGGTTGCAGAACTGGCCACAAGCTCCTCTATAGCTCTGCCAGAGTCACTCAGTGTCCGTCTGATGGAACGAAACTTATGTAGAGGAATCCTGGAAATAAACAGACACAGAAACATCAACAAAGTGTGCACAGTTCAGTGATCTTGCAAGCATAACCAAACCACCTGCAACAAACTACAAACATTCTCATTCTAGAAGCAAGTCTAAGTTAATTTCCACCCACTTCATTGTGACGAACTCAAGTTATAGTTTGTATTTATAGACAATGCAACGTCATTTGATTTGAAATGTGTTGGGAAAAGGCTAAACAATGTAAGTTTGGTAAAAACTTTGCTCACTGTGCATACTTACAATTATATGGAATTAAATAAGTTAATTAAATGAATTACTTGCATTAATTACACATGCTTTGCATGTATGTGAAGCAGTAAAATCTGCTGTTTTGGACTTTGATAGGGTGGTGGTGAGTCAAACTCAGTACATTATATGTGTGTCAACTTCAAGATAGACCAATCAGGTCAGTTCATTCAACTGACATTTAAACATTTGTTTGATCATTCAAAACAAAAGCAAGGGCTTCCACAATAAGGACTAAAATCAAGTGATTAATGACCTTGTGTAACTGATATATACACATTATCCACGTGCCTCTGGGCCAGCTGGAGTGAGATCTATCAGCTTAAGTGCACTAAACTGGATTTCTATAGGTTGAATTTTAAAGGGCCCTTCATACTGATCTATAAACAGCTTTTAGTTTCTGCTGAGTCACAAACGATCAGTCTCTTTATCTAGTGGGAGACCAACAACAGCCACTGGGTGCTTATAATCGTTCACAGAAGGGCTGTGTCTCAAAACCTGCAAAGCTGCCTACCTAGACAGCGTTTTCATACGTTTAAAAATATAGAAAACCCACTAAGTTTTAAAAGACAACTATTGTTTGTTTAAATTGCTGGATAAAATTATATTAAAACAGCCTAGACTACAATATATAGCCCACGTGAAAGAAGGTTTAGCTGTAATGATCGGATTGTGTCGCTGTTGTTGTTATTGTTAAGTTTGTTTGTTCGACCTTACCGTACAATCGCGTCGGACGTCCAGAAAAAGGCAGCAGCTAGCAGCAGACAGGCGATTCTCATGTTGGCGAGCCGTCAGGACCTGTTAACGCATCTGAGGAGTAGTATCGATATGTTTGTAGTGTTGTTGTGTGAGCTGATATGTAGGACAAACGGCTGCAGTCAGCTGACTCGATTGCGCTGCCGAGCAACTTTTGCTCACGGTCATGTGATGTGCTTTGAAGAACGTCAAGGCTGCGCTGGTTTCTGCGCAATCAGAGGTTGAATTAAAATTCTGAAAAAATGGTAATTAGATCAAGCGCGTCAAAAGATTAAATTATTGATTATTAATCGAATTACTTTGTGTATGTAATAAATGTAATTAAATCAAATTAATCACATTTTTAAATTAAAGAAATGTGAAATATATAGCCTAAATATAGGAGCTAATTAAACATCTCAGTATAGGCCTATATATATATTAATACACATTGCTAAATACATCTAAAATATTTATATATCTTTTAAAGATCCAGTTGGAATGAAATGGCGCTGACTTGGTTGACACTGGTCCGGATCATTTTAATTAATTTAACCTTAAATTTAGTTAGGCTATACAATTTACATATCGCCTAGGCTAAAGCTATGGAGGACTAGAATTGACACTTAAAATAAAAATTAAGGAATAAGTTTCAGTTTAGTAAAAAAAAAATTAAAAAAGGGAAAATAAATGAATCACTTTAGATGGACAAATTAATAGACCTAGTTTATTTAATGTAATTTAATAGTTATTTAGTTTCTAAATTAAATTTAAAATGTACATCTTAGATTATTTATTATACTACTATTTGATTGTTTTATTTAACTGGATTTAAAAACATTAAACAGTCGATTTTGAAGGTCAGTTTATTTTCCAATTTAAAGATGATGTATTGTACATTTTATAACATGAATTAAATGTAAAAAATGTAAATGTATATTAATTTGTCCATTTAAAAGTGTTTGATTTCCATTTTATATTTGTATTATTAAATTGATAAATAACAATAAATATTGAAATAAAATCAACACAGACATAAACGTTTACAGTTGAAAGACCTATTGATAAAAATACGTCTAACTATTAACAAATCATAGGATTGAGGAACTTTTGCGCAGTTCACTAAAACACTAAACCGAGAAATTCTTGTGTGATTCATCAATGTTTCCCTTACAGTTACTTACTAAGGACAGCACATTTCCTACATCTTATTCGTTCATGCATTCGTATTTGAAACTATAAGCTATTACATGTGACTTCGCCGTTTTACCACTAGATGTCAGTGTGACCTCGATAATGTTCTCACTGCAGTCTGAGATGTGTTGAGGGACTGTCCGGATAGCAGCATCTACAAATTTGCAAGAGTTTGTGTTCTTTAACTTGCACAGCATAACTGAATGCTGAAATATAAAACCAAATGCCCCCTTATCACTTTTCACCTCCCCAACATGGGTGTCCTGAAGTAACTATATAGCACTCTTTCCAGGTAATTGCTCCCACAATAACAACCTAGTCTATTACATAAGGCACACTGGTGTTAAATCTATAGGTAAATTTTTACATTAGCATTTAGTAGCAAGAGTCCTTGCTGTTTATTTCCTACAAGATGCCTACTTTATGAGCAATCGTGCTTATTTTACAAATAAGCATTCAGAATAATGTCCAGGGACTCATATCATGTGAACTGTGTTAACTTTAGTTGTTTTTACATTCCAACATTACGAATCTCATGTCAGCTGATTTTCAAACTTACTTATTTGACGCAAAAACACCAACATCAAAACATAAACAAACTCATTAAATGTGTAAAAGGTCTTTTTTTTGCCCTATCAAGTCTTAATTTGATTGTCATTTTGATTAATGACAGTAAATAAATAATAAATCGCCACAGTTTAATTAATCACAGGATACTTCTTATAAATATTTATTGATCCAAATGTTATGGATGACTCCTTGGAGCAACAGTTTTTTTCTTTTTCCTAGCTGCCTTTGTTAATAGTTCATTATGCATAAAATCTGTTTACATGTCAGCTGAAGGTAAGTGGGTGTTTCTGGGCGGTTCACATTGAAGATAACACTCTAATGGACTGAGTGTCACATGCGTACTTTGACCTGTAATGAAGTCAGAATGATTCTGTCAGTCTGTTTAAGTGTTTTACTGTGTACTGTATAACTATCATGTGCATTTGGGTGCTGAAATGAATGAAGGGGGTGATAGCATTTTGTTCACATGAGCTTATGTTTATTTGACAACTGAGCTGCATAATTTCAAACAGCAAATGTGTAAAGCATTAAGGAAATGTGCAGCAGTCGCTCAGTTTATCCTTTAAAAAAACCCATAGATTTCTTCTACAACATGAACATTAAACATACAGCATATTCACAAACTATATACATCCACATGCCACTTTTTAGGCAAATGACAGTTGAGGCAAAGACACTATAGGGCCTATGAAATGTGTTACAATACAGAAATAAATGGCAGCTGGTACATCACTGTTCCTATGCATTCATAAACCCAGGTCTAAAAAATAAACACATTCAATAAAACCTCCATGACCTCCTTATTGTTAAGATCTATCCAATCTAAAAGGTCCGTTTACATGTTTATTCATGTCATGTTTTACAGTGCTCCACAACATTTGTACAATACACAGCATGACCCAAACGCATTTAGCTTTGAGGTCATGAATAGTGACAATATTTCAGAAAAGGCTAAACACTTTTGATATAATCACATCTCTTTAAAGTTTTTACCTTACATACTTTTCAACGTCTGTCTCAGACTAAAATGAGCCAGCTCACATGTTTGAATATACCAGCTCAAGAGTATTATGATGTCATACATTTATAGATACATATATTCCAACACTTGCCTTGTATTTAAGAAGATTTCCTTAAGAAAAACATATCATAGTTTGAGTTCAAAGGGCATTGGCTTAAAAACGAAGAGTGAGGATTGTGTTATAGGAAACTGAGAAGGCAAGAAAAAGTGCACTTTACCTCTGGATTAAATAACTGCTTTTATCAGAATATATACAGTACAAACTTTTATATCTACCAAAAGAACACAGATTACATTCAATATCAAAGTTCCATAAGGTGCTATTATACCTTGTACATTTTTGCTAGAGGTGACACAGGACAATGATGTCAGATTGTTGGCAAAGCACTCTCAGTGATGATTGACAGGTGATTGTTCCTGCCATTCTGATCTGGAGTGTCGATTTCCTTCACAAGAGATTCAGACTAATTGTTTGGGAGAGGGAGAGAGAGACGGGGACTGCTGTAATATTACATCAGAGGGCTGTCGCTTACACCAGTTGTCCAATTAAAAAATTGCTCGAAACATTTCGTCACCACCCCTACCAGAGGAGCATCTCTAAGAAATGAGTCCTGGCCCAAACACTACGGTATGTTGAGGTATGTAGGTAACTCTTTCAAGCACTGAACTTTGAAAAGAGCAAAATACAACTGAAACCCAGTCGTAGTATAATAGAAAGTTATATATCTGACAAATACTGCAGCAGTCACACCAGCCTGCTTGAGGTCAATATCAAACATTACATCCAAGAGTCCAATATGTGACTTCCAAATCTTTGAAATGAACGTTCCGCTAGGATAAGCGCCGTTCGTTAGCTTAAAGAAGGTTAATACGTACTGCGCTAAACTAAGTTTCTTCATCAAAAATGAAAAAAGACAACTACAACAACGAAAAAAAAAAAAACCCAGAGCAAAGTCTGAGATTTCACACATTTTCGGTCAATACTAATACGCCATTGGATGGCGAGACAAAAAAAAAGTTGCCGTCAATTGGATTTTCATTCAAATATCTCAAGGAATCAGTGCAAAAGGCACTGGCTGTTACAATGTCCCCCAATCTCCCCTAAAAAAAGATAAACCAATTTGTTTTGAAATTTTGAGTCCTCATAATAATGCTAAAAAAACAAATAAATGAACAGCCTTTGCTTGGAAATCCATAGAAACACTATAGTAAATACTCAATAAGACAATTAAATTAAGATAAACAGATAAATAGCAATTTTACAAGCAAACTAGTGTGCACTCAAAGGGCAAAAGATCAGCTTTATGTACCATCATTTTCATTTCTTTGGGGCTGATGAATGGCATCGTTCTCTGAGCCATGATGATCCCCAGACAAAGGAGAGGCCAGGTCGGCCTCGTTGGACAGGTCACCATCAGGAGACGGCGGTTCGTCGTCTTTTAAGGATGCTGCATTAAATCCAGAGGTTTTATCGGTGGGCGCATTGGGGAAAGCGATGGCAGCGGCAGCTGCGGCAGCAGCGGAGGCGTGTGTGGGAATCCCGGGGTAAAGCCACGGGAACGGGGTGGTCAGCGCCGCTGCTGCTGCTGCTGGATACACCAACTTCTCCAAGTGACTTTTATCAAACAAAGGCATGTACGATGCTGCTGCAGATGGGTTTATGAAGTAAAACGGCATGCAAAAGGGAGTCTGTTGTCCACCAACACCCGCCATTCCCATTAAAGAGTTCATTAACGCCACGTCCGGCCGAGTATTGGTGGAATCTGACCCGCCGTTCGTGGACCAGTTCATTTTGGCTTTTTTGGTGACACGTTCATCTCCGAACTCCTGCTTGATCTTAACTCCTTTGGCCGTGTCACATCCTTTCTCGCATTTGCCATCGCCTTTCTCTGCCTCTCCTCCGTATCCGCTGTCGGTGTCCGTGTCGTTCTCGTTAAGCTCGAGGTTCTGAGTCCTCTGGATGACAGGGACGCAGTTGGCTTGAGTATCTCTCTGCGCATCCCGCTCTGGAGCGTCGTCGCCTGGCAACGGTCGCTGCAGGATCCCTGCGCCCGGCTGGAACTGCGCGGAAACTTTGTGTAAGTGGTTGATGAGTCGCGTGCACATCTGCTCACGAGCCGTCCAGTTCTCCACCTTGTTCAGATACTGCAGGACTTCTTTGGCACATGCATGAAAGCCTGAGTGGAACGCATCTAAGTCAGCCTGGAGGGAGGACTTCAACGACCGCTCCCCTGTCATAAAAGAGAGACAAAAGTCCTGTGATAAAAAACTGAAAATTGACAGACAGACAGACAGACAGACAGACAGATAGATAGATAGATAGATAGATAGATAGATAGATAGATAGATAGATAGATAGATATTAAAAATAAATATAATCAACATATCTATGGTGTAGATTTTATAGATAGGAATATATAGAAAATAAATATAAAAAAATAAATAAAACCAAGATAGATGAATAAACAGATAGGTAGACAGACAGACAGACAGACAGACAGATAGATAGATAGATAGATAGATAGATAGATAAATAGATTGATAGATAGATAGATAGATAGATAGATAGATAGATAGATAGATAGATAGATAATAAATCTAGACAGATATAAATATATTAATACATGCAACAAAAAAAGTGGTCTATAAAAACACTTTTATATCAATTATGCTTATTTATGTTAATAGAACATACACAATTGCAGCTATTTTAGTTAAAGTGCTGTAATTTCAGCTCCATTTAGCCTGCTGTTTTACTTGATGTGGTATTGATGTTTCTCTGATTGCATTGTGTGGGTTGCACATTATGTAATTTACCGTTCTGCAAAGCGATGATCTTCTGGTGCTGTTGCTCTGTGACAGCTGTCAAAGCGTTCAAATGCTTCAGCGTCAGCTCGAGAACTACCGCTTTTTCCAAGTGACCTAGCGTCTGTAAGACAATACGAACATTTATCGGATTTCTCTACTTTCTTGCTTTGCTTATGCGGGTGAGGTAAAATTTCAAAACACATTTTAACAAGACCAAACAAAATTCAGTTGACTTAAATTACCGTAAGCTTCAGATGTTCCGGTAATAAATCTTTCAGCTGCCCAATACATTCATTTATTCGGTCCCTCCTCTTTTTCTCGATCAGTCTGTGTGGTAACTTATACGCGTCCTGCGAATAAAAAGTATTAGCCATTGCCAAAAGTTGTTAAAGTAATAATTATCACTCGGATTATTAAGACACAAAGTGTTACGTGAACTTGACGGACATCACGTTTCCATCACGGGTCCACAGTTTGCTTACCTTTCCTTCCTCTCTCTTCACTCCTCTTTTGGATTTGCACATGTAGAGAGACGAATATTCAACCCTAAAAAAGAAAACCCCAATTTTAAAATGCGAATCTATTCATTTCGTCTTCAATCTCACACATTTAAAAAAAAAAAAAAAAAAAACGTTAATTAAAAAAAAAAAAAAACATAAAAATTACCCCAAGAAATCCGCGTGATCCAGGAACTGTCTGCCCTGCATTCTCGGTATTCTTTCATCCATAACTTTGTCCCACTTTCTTGTGTGCTTCTTCTACAATCAGGTTTGTTAATCCAGTATCAGCGGAGCGGCAGTGCGTTGTGTCCGGTCTCGCGCAGCACCTCTGAATGATGATGTGTGTGCGCGCTCGCCTGAGCTGACACTCTCGCGCACTCACTCTGCGCGTGGCGACTACAGCGCAGGCGCGCCTTCACCAGGAACCGCGCGCTGACTCACGTGTAAACTGCACCAGCTCCAGAGTCTGGGAATTAAATGGGCTTGAAAGTTGTCTGTTTATTGCTGAAGAGACGCTGAAAAATAAAACCGCAGCATATCGCTCAGACGCGTTAAAATAATTGTTTTTCAGCTCTCAAGGATAACATCTACACATCTAAATGTGAAATACCAGGATACTTATTATAGTATAGTATTTCATCTAAATGAGGATATATCTTATTGCTTTTACATAAACCAGCTAGAATTATTATTGTCTAAGCCAACTTTTTGGCATAAAAATAAAAACATTATTTTATGTTTTATTTTCTTTCAAATTTAGGACGTCCCTAAAGGTATGCAAACTAAATAAACATTTACAGACACATTTATTAACTTCACTAAATGCATTTTCAAAATAATACTTTCATATTATTTATCATGTTTACCAAATATAATTATCACTATATGTCTAGGCTAGTAATTAATATCTTTGGGGAAAAACTTATGCCATGTCAATGTGTTATTATTATTAATATGATAAATTATTGTTATTATTATTTTATAAATATTTTATTATTAGATCCAATCATATTTTATTAGTAATCTCTATGAATATTTGATTGTACCTGCAAAGTGTTCACATTTCCTCAATATATTTTTTAAATGGGCTACATATTTTTAAAGATTTGCAAATATTTTGCCTGCCATATTGTAACTGAAATTAACTGTTTGTTTTTTTTGTTTGTTTTTTACATATATCAATTAACAAACTGCTAAGAAAATATCTGTGATAAATATTTGATGACAAATCATTTATTTACAGCTTTATAATTTGAATTTTTCTGAAGTTCTGTGCAGCATGTTTAGCTTGAACTATACCATCTCGATGTACTGAGATTGCTTTGCCTATACATGCCATCTGAAACGAGGTGTGACATAACACAAAAGCACATAGAATAAGCTCTCAATATAGTCCGTCTGAAAATAGACCACATTCCGTCAATATCCAGCCTTCAGAAGGCTTTAGCAGATGAAACCATTATAAGATTATAAATCAGAGTTTTTCCAGCATATAAAGAAATATGAATCGAGTTTTACAAAAGGTCTAGGTGAATACAGACATATTCATTATAAGAAGCATGCCCTGCATGTAGTTAATGACTCTCCATAATTAACACAAAGTGAAATGAACACGTAGCATATCTGCACTCTCTCATAATATTCATAAGAGATTAACTGTAACCCGCTCACATGCCCGCGGGTCACGTAACTTCATCAAAATCATGTGACTGACTCCAGGCTGTTATGAATAGATTGCACAGTGTGTTGCAGGAGGTTGGCAGGACTCGAGCACTCGCCCACATGTTTGCCAGAGACAAGAATTGTTTTTGCTCCGTAAGATCGCTCTTTCCTGTTTAGTTTTCAGGGAGACTAGTAGCTGTCGTGTGTTGGAGTCCCCCTTTATGTCTTCCCTCCCCTTTCCAACCCTCCCTCCTTCCCGTCTCCTCTTCTGTGCTCTATATGTGGCTCTTGTGGAATCTGCTCCAAATGTTTTCCATATTAGTTCAGTGTCCTTTCTGGTTCCGAATAGCAGGGATCGCGTAGGGAGAGAAGCCTCCAGTGAGGAGGGAGGGGAAGGGCAGGGCAAGGGAACAGTCCAGCTAAAGAGAGCAAAAGAAACGCCAGACGAGAAAGAAAAGGAAGGACAAACAGATAGAGGGCGAGTGCAAGAACGTCCAGTCGGCCTCAAAGGAAGATTAAGAATCTCAGCACGAGACGGGAGGAATTATGGGGACGAGTCCGATGGGGTCGGCTGGAGGAGGCATCGCAAACGCTGGCAAGGAGAAGAAGGGACAAGCAGAAACTGGAGGCCCAGTGCTGGAGGAAGCCCAAAAATGTTGTGGCTGCCGCTTTCCTTTGCTGGTCGCTCTGTTACAGCTTCTGCTGGGTGTCGCAGTAGCTGCTGTGGCCTTCCTCATGGTTACCATTAGCTCCTCTCTGCTGGCCAGGGAGACGCCCCATTGGGCCGGCATCATTGTAAGCTTCCTTTTGCTTCTCCCTCAACTCCCAGCATGCCTTGTTTACTCTTTTGGGGCCATGCATGAGGCCGTCTCATATCAGATCCATTGGCCACACTGCCATACTGTACATAAGCATACATAAACAATGTTATAGAGAGCATGCATGCATGTCCAAAAATAACATATTGTGAGAACAATGAATACATTTATAAAGAGACTCGTGAGTTTTAATGCTGTTATGAGAATCATCACTGAGGGTGTCATGTTGCAGAATACAAGCTCACGTGCTAATCTCAGTGGATTTTGCTTGGTCAGCGGTGATTTACAAAGTTTTCGTGCAAAGTATCTAGTTTCAGAAGCCTGTAGCGAAAAATAGATTTAAAGTTTAAAAACAACACAGGTTCCTTAGATGAAAATACTACTAAAATGCTACAGCTGTATGTTTGTTTGAGAATCACAGGAGAGTCAGATCAAACCGTACCTTTATAAATAGAAAATAAATCTTCAAAAGATTCAAACCCATCCCTCTGTGCAGACATGCATGTCCAGTCACGTAGGTCTTATGACAACAAAACAGGGCTGAAACATGCATGATGATAACATTGCATGCATCTGTTTTTACAAATTACATTACTTAACCCTTGTTAATCCTAATTTGGCAAATTTTTACAAATTGCTTGTGCATCTCTCATTATGCTATATTATCACCAAATGTTGGATTCAATCTTTTTTTTTTCTCTCTCTCTCTCTCAAATTGGACAGGTTTTATATTTCTATTTGGAACTGATTGTTCATAGTCCTCATTAATCTGAATTTAATATGCACCTCGGATTTGCAGTGAACATTGCCAAAATTTCAACAAATAATGTTTTTTGGTTTCAAAACATAATCATGCAGAAGCTCAGATCAATGAGGCCTATGGTCAATCACTTACAAAAAGAAGTACAAATACCTGTGCTAATTAAAAGTACACAAGCTGATAAAGTGAAAAAGATAATCTTTGTATAATATTGCTCAACAGTCTTGTCCAATATTGATAATACAATATTTTATCTATGTAATAACTTCAAAACCTTTGAACAAGCTTGTGTCAAGCAAAAATTCAGGGTTTGTCTTGACAAACCTTTGCAGTAACACTTTACAATAAGGTCCCATTTGTTAAGTTGTTTTCTTAATTAATATCAAGCGATGAGCAATAAGTAATAAGATAATGCATAAGTAAATATTGAAATAAACACTAACGCTTCAGAAGTATTTGTATTGTTAGTTCATGATAGCTAAATAATGTTAACAACCTTTTTTACAGTGTTACAAAATTGGCTTTCTTTTTAACAATTGCATTTGAATTCCTTAAAATGTTTAATACAGATTGCAATTTTGTCTCTGTTCAATTCTAAATGCCACACAAACCCAACATAGAACTGTGTAAAACATTAGCTATTGTGGCAATAAAACATAAAGTTTTATGAGATTGCTATGTTAGATACAAACATTTAAATTCATGGGTGCACATATTGGAGCGATAAGGCAGATCAGAAAACATCTCTGTGTGCTCTGGTATCTCAAGTTCAGGCCTCACGAGACCAGTGCTGCTGCTCCTGGAGAAAAACGCTGAGGTCACCAAGACTTCTCTGCCTCAGATCCTGGGAAAAACAATCAAATTAGATACCACACGTTAGTCACAAGACTCCAATCACGCTGAGAAAAAGAGCGGGGAAAACACAGAGAGAGACAGAGAAGAAAAGTGTGAGATAAAATGCGTGAAAGATAAAGATATCTCGGAGGGTGGGGGGTCAAGCTATTCAATTTGCAACAGCAGTCAATATATTATCAGATGACAGCTCAATGCTGAGTTGCACAATGCTGATTACAATAAGGGTTATGGTTAGCTCATAACAAGCCTGGCAGACACAGAGAACTTAGGAGGTCTGCTGCACTGCAAATGAGATTAGAGCTACCCAGTACACTGGTATGTGTTCATGACAACAATGGCAACATTTTGCAACAACAGACTCTAAGATGCACATGATCATGATGATCACCCTCCAAACGGCCAATTAAAACTTGATTAGCATGTATGATTAGTTTATGTATTGTCCATTTAGGGTATAAAAGGTAACAGATCTATAGATTGCTGCAGGGACGCCATATTTTTGTAGGTCAAAACTTTAAAGTTAGCATTTTAGCACTTCTGGTTCCATCGTCCTGAAGTTAAAGGGTTTTAAAAAAATGTTTTTTAGTTAAATGCCTGAAACAAGGTCTGTCCCTACTGAAAAAAAAAACAGCATATGCTGGTTAGGTATGTTTGAAGCATGGCAGCTAGTTTGAACTGGTTTAAGCTGGTCATGTGCTACTGCTCCTTATCTGGTTCTAAGCAATTAGCTCCTGCTCAGGACCAGCTTAAACCAGCTCATGGCCAACTAAGGACCAGCTTAAACCAGCTCATAACCAGTTTATAACCAACTAAGTACCAGCTTAAATCAACTCAAACCAGCTGCCATGTGCTGTTTTTTTCAACAGGGCATTTTTCAACATTTGGCTTTTTACTTCAAACATTGCATTCATTTGTGAAGGATATCATGATGAACAAAACGTGTCAGAATCATAAACGTTTGTCACAGAGCTCATTTTCTGCAATAATCCAAAAGCCAGTGCACAAATCCTATTGGGTTTTTGTCGAGAGAACCAGGGTGATGCTAATTTCCGTGTTGGACTACAAAAAAAAAAATGTCATTACTGCAGCACTCTATAAAAATACTCTATGTTGTGTTTTGCAGATGATTGTGGTGTCTCTGCTGGGATTCATCCTCTTCTGCATCACCAGAGTGCCTGATGAGAGAGCGTCGGCTCAATTTATTGTAAAGGTAAAAAATAAATGCAGTTTTTGGATGAACTGAGATTTACAATTGGACCTCATATGTAAATGCTTTTCAAATGCTTTTAAAACATGTAGACGTGCAACTTAGCTCTGAGAGCATGGGACTTCTATGATAAAATTGTAGTACGTAGGTAGCAGCAACAGGCCTAGAATTATAAAATTCTTTTGCATTTTAAAGAAATGATTCATCCAGAAATCAAAATTGTGTCGCCATATAATGATCATTCCAACCCACTGTTATTATATATACGTGAAACACACAAGGATATGAATGTCCATGCAGCTCTTTTTTCCATTCATCAAAAGTGGAAAGTGATTTAAATGTCTCCAAAAAAGCATCATTATAGTATAATAAATGTAGCGCATATTACTCATAAATCTATATTACAAGTCTTCTGATTGAATTAGCGATGTTCTTTTGAGTCAGTTGAGTCAACAACTCTCTTACTCACTGAACTGAGATGAGATGAGGTCTGAATCCAGATAGAAACACGTGCATCTGCAAGATGTCTGTTAAAGAGCGCTTCATCTGGAAAGCATCTGCTGTGTACAAACATCTGATAAACGTCTTTAAAATGGCAGTTTTTCATACATTCTAAATCATAAACATCTTAAAGACATTTTCTAAATGTCTACTTAATGTCTGACAGGAAACGTCCTATAGACATACTGCAGATGAGCAAGCATCAAATAGACGTCTCTGAGATGTACATGTGCTATCACGGAACGAGTGAGCTGATAATAAGAGTGAAATGGCGGTTTGATTTTATGCTGACAGATTCCAAATAAAATTTTCTGGACACATGTTTACAACTTAAGCTGAATCATGACTTGAATCGAAAAAATGGCCAGTTGGGATGGTTTAATTTGAGTATAGCTGTGTACAAAATCGCATGCTCTCTGAGTAGGTATACTTATTTTGAAAGTACACTGTAAAAAATGACCGTGATTTTAACGGTAAAAACAGTGAAAATGCTACAGTAAAAACCTGTTAAATGGTTAACGGTAAGTTCTCCTAGTATACATGGTGAAAAACTGTAATAGACATTTCAGACAATTTTATGGTAAAATACCATTTTTGGAAGTGAATAAGAATGTAAAATTTACAGGGAAAAAACGTAAATTGACATTCCCAGAATTCCCTGCGTTGCATTTCAAATTTTGTTTGAATTTTATGTTTTTCCTTTGAAATAACTGTTTCTTCTTATCAGTTATGTTTATTAGGGTTGTATGTTACATCTAATGTTAGGGTTAGGGTTAGGGTTAAATTAATGTTTATTGCATATTTCAGTTTAATGAGTCTCACCATGATGGTGTTTAGTGTTTGTGTGAATGACACTGTGCACCTTCTATATATGTTATTATTTAAAAGCTGCTTGTGATGAGCTTTGGTTAATCATGTGACTTTCTCATCACCACCTGCATTATCAGTGTATTTAAAAGGTACAAAACAGTACTTCAATAGGTTAGTAAATTAACATTATATCAGTTAATGAAATTACGCTATTTAACTGTAAATTTAAGTTAAAACCATAAAACCTAAAATGTTGCTACCGTATTTTTTACAGTAGAATTCTGGCAAACACACCTGCCGTTTTTTTACCGTACATTTTACGGAATTGTTTTTACTTTGTGACTGTTAAAAAAAAAGCTCTACATGAATGAACATGAATGTCTTGAGTAGGAATGAAAATCTGGACATACTAAATTTGTCATTTTGTCATTGTCACAAAAACTCTCTTTTTGTCTTTTTTGGAGCTTTACGCTTAAAATCACTATCATTGTTGTTGTATGGTGAATGTTCTGGCTATATCTCCTATAGTGTTTCACATAAAGTAAGTAATACTAGGTCTGTATGGTGTGACTGTGCTAATGACAAAATCAAAATTTTCAGGTCATCTGTTTCTGTAATTAGGCATATTTTTTAATATTTAATGGCCAATTGGCATTGGCAGTAACATTCCTGAGTCATCAAGTCAGAACACTGAACTGGTTTTAAATGAACAAGAATAGGCAATTTAGTCTATTTAAATCTGATTTCCAGCACCTTGCCTTAATTATCACAAATGACTGTAACTGCTCTCTTACTTCTGCCCAGCTCCTGTACTTCTTCCTGTGCACGATGGGGCTGGTCATTTCCGCAGTGGTCATCGCCTTCCAGTGCTACCATTACGCCCTGACTAACAGCTACAGCTGCAAGGAAATGGGGGAGTATTGTATGTGCACCCTGGACCCTGAGGATCCCATCGCCCGCACTTTCTCCTACAGCGGTGTGACAGACTGCAGTGCCATCGTAAGCACTCTACCCATGTATTACCTTCTTCAGATGGTGCTGAACCTGGCTCAGGCTATCGTCTGCCTGGTTGGGGCCTTCCTCATATGGAAGCACAGGTACCAGGTGTTTTTCGCTGGGCTACAGACAGGATCTCCTTCTGTCCAGAATTGGCAGAAAGTTTAGGGCACTGAGAGATTTCTCTGGAGAAGTAAATGTGGAGTGTGGGAGTGTTTGAGCCTTTAGGGAAGAAACTGTTTGCAGCAATACCTGCCCAACTAGGAGTTTTATGCCATGTGACCTTTTATCAAAGCAGCTGAATGAGTCTGTGTTTGTATTGCCATATTATATTTTGGAAAGTTTTATGCAATCTTTAGAGTTATTGTATTTTTCTACTTGGGCTGTTTAAAAATTTCGGCTTGTTGAGGTTAACTGTTTATTTTTACCACTGCCAAGGAGAGTATTTTTATCTATAAAACCAGTAAGTGACGCAAAACGAGACCTGATACTTTAGGAAAATGAGCAACACAATCTGTTGTTGTGGTTGTTACTGTTGTAGCAATGGCATGCCTAAAAATTCCTTTAATTGCCAGTATTAAATTTTGCTTAGTCAAAAAACCCAGAACACCTTAAAATGCAATTATTCACACATTGACCTTTTTCTAACTTCAGGTGCATTCATTGCTTCTGAGACAAAATTCCTGGTTGTTCAATTACTGCTGGGATTATTAAAATATTTTAAATATTATGCAAAATATAATGTATTAAATTAGATGTCATATTTTCATATTTGCATTTTTTATTATGTGAAATAATATATATTGTTGAATGCATATATATATATATGCATAATTTTAAGAAATTAAAATATTATAGTAAAATACTGGTTTCTAACTGTTAGACTTACAAATCTGATTTTATTTATAACTTCTAGTCTATTAATAAGCCATATTAAACACTCGTGAGAATGCACACAGAAGCAACACTCTTTAACATTTCTTAGATGAAACATGATTTCTACAATATAACATATCAATTAATTGAATACAGCACTGCTTTACCTTAAGAACTGTCTAGAGCACTTAAAAAACAAAAGCACTGTGTACACAGCAGTCAGAAATAATAGATGTGTGCAGTGACGAGGCTGGACGGGCTTGTGGACTGAAGTCACAGTTCATACAGCCAGTGAACAGCAGTCAGTCAGGGATTGGGGGGATTCAAAGGGGTACTTTGACAAACAGCAAGTCACTGCCTCAAGATTCATGCAGTGCAAGGGCAAATGGCCTTTAACATTTTTGTATTTTACGTAGGTCTATTGCATATTTTAAATTTGTGGTGAGGTGAAAATTGAGCGAATGTAAAGCCTGACAATCAAACCAAAAAGCTCTGTTTGTGATCATGAGGTCCTTGTCAATGAAGCTTGTAAACCAAATTAAAACAACTGAGTGATCTGAACACTGCCAACAGGAAGAGAGCTGCATGAGGTGTTAAAAGAGTCTGTTGCTTTAAAGAGACCTTCGGTCTGGTGTTTGGAAGAGATGCAACATGATGCTTCAGCACAGAAAAAAACACCCATAAATGTAAGCTTTGTATGAGTCATCTTTCCTTTGAGCTGATTTCTAATAAAAGGCATTTACATAACCCTCTCTCCTTCATCATTCAATTGCATGTTCTTTAAAAATTATTAACTGAATTTCATACTTATGTGTTTCTTTCATGTTGTTGTCAAGCAAACAGAAATATGCCATCTTTGGATCCACAATGATGTGAATGTAATCTAATAATAATAGTAATAATAATATACTACTAATAATCTTATACTATATTAAAAATATTTTTGTATTATTATTATTAAAAATAAATTAAAAATAAATAAGGTTTGTTCATTTTTATAGTTTATTGTCTGTGAATAATACTGTACAGTACCGTTCAAAAATTTGGATTTATCAAAAACAGTAAAAACAGTAATATTGTTAAATATTAATGCAATTTCAAATAACGGTTCTCTATATATTTTAAAATGTAATTTATTCCTCTAAAGGCAAAGCTCAATTTTCAGCATCATTACTCCAGTCTTCAGTGTCAAAAGATCCTTCAGAAATCATTCTAATATGCTGATTTAATCTTATTATTATCAGTGTTAAAAATAGTTGCACTGAGCATGATTAATAAAATCTTCAGAAGAACAGCTTTTATTTGAAATAGAAATATTTCGAAACATTATCATATCTTTACAGTCGCTTTTGATCAATTTAATGCATCACTGCTGAATAAAAGTATTAATTTCTTTAAGCAAAAAAAAAACAAAAAAAAACAAAAAAAAAAAATTAACGGTAGGTGTTCGTGAATAGTGAATAGTGACCATGGGCTAAAGATAAAAAAAAATTATCATAAAACTTTGTATTTGACAGATAAGGTCACCATTTTCTTTCACTGTATGGAAATGAGCAGCGTGAACATTTTAATTAACATCTTTTGCATTCCACAGAATAATGTCAAAGGGGTTTGGAATGACATCGGGATGCGTAAATGGCACAATCTAAATTTTTAGATTGCCTAAATTTTTGGGTGAACTGCTCCCCTAACAGAACTATATTCTTGCAGATCTCCTCAGTCTCTGCAGCAGAACTTCAGCTAGTCACTCCGTACACTATTAAATTAAGCAGGAACGCTGAGTCAAATGAAAAATCCCCCTTGAATTGCAGTGCTTTTAGGAAAGAGTGCAGCAGGGGCGATCTCTCGCCGCTCCGATACGAGCTCATGTGACAGATCTCATCTGCTCTCCGACCAACCAGCATGACAACAACACGCACAATCACATGCAGACCCATCACATGCAAAAAGAAGGAAGGGAGGGTGGTATATTTAGATTAATGAGTGTGTTTATGCAGGATGTTGTTCACTGTCTTGCGTTAATAACTGCACACCTGCATGACTGAACTGTGAGAAAGAGTGTGTGTGAAGAAGGGATCAAATAATCATTAAAAACAATTCAAATATTTTTTTAAAGGTTCATTTTTGCCATTTTTTGCGAAAGGGAAGTTCGATGACAGGAAGCGACTTGGAAGGTAGAAAGTGGGATTAGATCGGAAAAGGTCCGTGAGCTGGGACCAGTGTTGACATGTCTGCGTTTTTCCCGCGGAATTGGGCTACTTTAACACTGTTGCCTCAGGTTGTTTTTCATGTCAGCTGGTTTAAAGGAACACTCCACTTTTTTTGGAAATAGGCTAATTCTCCAACTCCCCCAGAGTTAATAAGTTGAGTTTTACCGTTTTTGAATCCATTCAGCCGATCTCCGGGTCTGGCGATAGCACTTTTAGCATAGCTTAGCATAGATCATTGAATCCTATTAGACCACTAGCATCGCGTTCAAAAATGACCAAAGAGTTTCGATAGTTTTCCTATTTAAAACGCGACTCTTCTGTAGTTATACCGTAACATGGCCGCAGCAGGCGCAGTGATATTACGCAGCGCCTGAAAGTAGTCCCCAGCTAGGTAACTAGTTATAATATAGCTGGGGACTACTTTCAGGCGCTGCGTAATATCACTGCGCCTGCCGCGGCCATGTTACGGCAGCAAAGTTCCTTGATTATTACGCCGGAATGAGAGTATAGTTCCTAGCCAAATCGGACTAGAAAATCGCAACTTTTCATTTTCCGCCGGTCTTAGTACACGATATAACTACAGAAGAGTCGAGTTTTAAATAGGAAAACTATCGAAACTCTTTGGTCATTTTTGAACGCGATGCTACTGGTCTAATCGGATTCAATGATCTATGCTAAGCTATGCTAAAAGTGCTATCTCCAGACCCGGAGATCGGCTGAATGGATTCAAAAACGGTAAAACTCAACTTATTAACTCTGGGGGAGTTGGAGAATGAGCCTATTTCCAAAAAAAGTGGAGTGTTCCTTTAAGCGACCCAATAACATATTGATATTTAGCCCCTAAAATGCGTATTTTACCAGGGAAACCCTGCCAACGACTGTGTATTTTACCCCTGGAACACATTTCTTACCAGGAAACGCGATTGGGGTAGTTTTGGGCTAGATTTGAGTAGCAATTGGGCAGGATTTGTTGTGAAAACCTGGCAACCGTGGCTGGGACTCGAACTCTGGACGCGCGAAGCCCAAATGTCCATGCCAAACCAGTTCAAATATGGACATGCACGCTGAGGAAAAACTGAATTTATATGTAGTATAAATGACACCATAAACCATTGAATAACTGCTATATTTGACCTTATTCCCCAGCAAAACAAACACTTCACCATCTTTAGAATAGTGTCTTTGATTTCTATGGCATCGCTGTCTAAGAGTAATTTAGCTGGTAAAGTGGATTTATGTATTGTAGAGTTAAGTTATTGTGAGCACTGTAAAGTTTAAAGCAACTGTCTTAACAAATGTCAGTAGACCAGTAAGATTTTAAAAGGAGCGGTTCATTTATAAATCCGTGATATCACTGGGGAAATAGGCCACAAACGGAAAACAGAAGACAACAAACACAGAGCTAAAAAAGGGGCGGGGCTACATGAGGTCAATATCCATGACATTTATTTCTAATTAATTGTTCCTGTTTCATGTTGGAAAGATGTGCCTTCCGACAGATGAGCGATCAGTTAGTGAGAGTGGCAGTTATCCAACTAACTGTCTTCTCCTGCCTGATGGAGCATTCCAGACGTGCTGGACTTTCCCCTGCTTAGTGACAGCTGTGGGCTATAATGGAGCCGTCAGGGGCTAAGTTTAACTCGTGCCAGAGCGAAGGCACGAGCAAACGTGAATATTTTCACTCTCAAGTAACTAGGTGGAATCCTGTACCCGAAAAACACCAGAGTACCATAGGTTTAAGAAACAGTTAACCCAAAATAAAATTTGCTGAAAATTTACACACCCTCAGGCCATTCAAGATGTAGGCTAGATGAGTTTGTTTCTTCATCAAAACAGATTTGGAGAAATTTAGCATTACATCACTTGTTGACCCCTGGATCCCTTGCAGTGAATGGGTGCCGTCAGAATGAGAGTCCCAACAGCTGACAAAACATCACAATAATTCACACGAGTCCATCATTTAACGTCTTGTGAAATGAAAATCTGAGCGCTGGTCATCTCGTCTGAATCAGTTTAAATGCCTTAATGATAGCGAGTAAGTGATGTCTAGCTAAATTTGAAATGTATCTACATCTTGGATGGCCTCAGGGTGAGTACATTTTCATTTTTGGGTGAACTATTCCAGATATTTTATTTGATGGAAATAACAATCAACGTCATACACATTAGACTTGACTTCTTCAAACATTTCAGTTAAACTCTCTTTGATTTACAAGCTTGTAGATTTATATATTTAGAATATAGTTGTAGAATTAGAAAAAATAAAAGGAAAAATAAGACAATTTTATTATCTTTTATTGTAGATTTAATTGTGCCAATTCAAAGCTACAAATATAAAAAAATTGCTATATTTGTAATTATTGTTATATTGCTATGTTTTAAAAAATAAAAGAAGGAACTATAATCTAAAAATACTGTCACACGCTCAAGTTCAGGTTTCTCTCCTGAACAGTGGTCTTCCACTGGTGGGCCACGACTCATAAATAGGTCATAGGTCTGTTGGATGGGCTCACAGATAATATTAGAAAAAAAAAAACAATCTATTTTAAATAATTGCTGTTTGTTTCCACAAAAATGTTAAGTAGCACAACTGTTTTCAACATTGATAATAACAAGAAAAGTTTCTTGAGCACCAAATCAGCATACTAGAATAATTTCTGAAGGATCATGTCACAATTCTGTAGTAGTTTCAATCAATATTACATTATAATGCTGGGTGTCTAATTTAAATGCTTTTGTTTGTTTGTTAACTTTGTGTGCTAAACTGTTCTAGTACGGTGTCAAGTTGCCACGACCATTAAAATAGCATTTGAGATCCACTGCTTGTGTGTAAATCTGAACTCTTTACACAGATCTGATAACAGGTGCCTCGTATCAGCAACCAGTGCGGACACAACAAATGCATATTCATCATTTATAAAATGATCTTATCTTCAGATTTTCTCAATCTTTGCATAGATGCCTAAATATCCCAAAAAGGATTGCTTCTATTGTTTCACATAATCTAACCCTCTAAACCTTAGAGTTTCTAAATGGTTTAAAGAATAGAGAGTCACAGTAACCATTGTAATACCAAATATAAATTCTTTATTATTTTCTGTACAACTTTATATAAGGCAAGCACAAATATGCTAGACACATCTCCAACATAAAATACACAATAAAAATGATCATCATTTAAGAGTTAAGACTAGCGTTTAGGTCTTTGTAGAAGGTGACACAAACAGATTCCAACAGTCACATGATTGTCTGATTATGAGATGACAGTATTTCCAAGTCTTATATCTTTCATTAAAGTAATAGTGAACTTGAATTATAAAAAACTATTAAACTGTTTGAAGGCACTTTCTCTCTCCAGTTATTCCAGCACAGACTAAAGTCCACATTGAATTACAGCAATACTCCAGTTATGGACAGGACATTTAAAATGTGAGGGAGTTAATACTTGACGCTTAAAAAAAAACAAAAACAAAAAAACAAACAAACAAATTCAGACAGCCCTTCCAAAGACTGTCTGAGTCATCTGATGTGAGCCGTCATACGCACAGGGTTCATGATTTTCCAAACAAACACACTCTGTATATTTCCAAACAGCCTCCGTCTAGAAGATCTAAATGGGAAAACACTTACAAACCGACGCTCAAGTCTGTAAGATCTAACTGGACAACTGTAATGTCATGATGTAAAGTGTGATATCACCATGAGTGTAGTGTTGTTCATGGTGTGAACATCAGCATCTGTGTGTGAGTGTGTGTGGAGAGGTGCGATGAGTCTTCCTCAGTGTGCAGGGGGGATTTGATGGTTCATCTGTGATGGTCCCAGGAAGCCTAGTCTCTGTTTATTCTTCCTTTGCTCTGTCATCTGTACATGTGCAGAAAAACACACACATTAAACAGGGAAGCCCATTCAGCTGCATCAATTTACAGGCTAAAAAAATAATTATCCTACAAGGTTATAAAAAAAAATTAATAAAAATAAAATAAAAGTAATTTTAACAGTAAAAGACAGTAAAAAAGCTGCTAACTGCCAAAACTGTTAATTGGTTAACGGCATATTTATTATATGAGTGAAAAATTTAACAGATGTTTCATATAATTTTACAGTAAAATACTGTTTTGAAATGTGAAAAAGTACAAGTCATCTGTGTACCAGCTCACATTTAATGTTTTTGATTGAATTCACGATTTCTTCTTAGTTTTATCAGTTATGTACATTATGGTTTTAAGTTACATCTTATGTTGAATTAATGTTTATTGCATTATTTTAATAATGCATGACAGTGTTTTATATTTGTGTGTATGACAGCATGCACCTCATATTATATATTATATATATTTTTTATTGTACATCATATCAGCATGAAAGGCTATATTCATAGCGAAAGGCTGTGTGTGAAGCAAAAAGTCAAGTGCTTTGAGCATGTGATATAATGCTACATTTCTCCAAACCCGTTCTGATACAGAAACTCAACTACATTTTAGATTGGTAACAAGATTTAAAATATTCCTAACAATAAAAATTTTATGAGCTGTATACAATAATTTAACAATATTTTTCCAAACCAAAATATATTTTTTTAAATAATTAAATGATTAAGATCTTCCAATTTGATATTTGAAAAAAAAAAAGGAAAATTAAAAAAATGGTCATTAAATGTAATTTCTGAGTAAAAAATAGACTGATTGAATCATGTGGCTTTCTCTCCACCACCAAGGTGGTTATCATTATATTTTAAATGTTTTAACTGTAAATTTAGGATTTTAACATTAACTGTAAATGCTACTTTTTTTTTTACAGTAAAATTCTACTGTAGTAACCAAAGCTGCCACTCTTACTGTAAATTTCACAAATCTTCTAATAGTGTACTTTCTGAAGATGCATTTACATTTATGGTTGTGCAGTGAAATTATGTGGGCAATATCTAGTCAGTTTGTGAGTTTCTCATGCAAATTTAATTAATTCATTTTCCAAGTTATTTTCAAGAATTTGCCATATTGACTGCTTCGAAAGTGACTTCTGAGCTACTCCTCTGACAATAGACAATGGACTTTTTTCACAGTGAAATTTTGCTAATGTGACAGCACAGACACATTTATTCACATTTATTCAATTATCAAGTTGCCTCCAATAATCACCAATTTAGTGTGTCATTTCTACCCTCTCAACGTGAAGTCTGTTTAAAAGGATAGACAAACTGTTTGGTAACCAACATTCTTCAGAATATCTTATGTTCCACAGATGGAAAAAAAAGTTTGGGATAACTTGACAATGACAATTTTTCCTTTACAACATAGTCATTTGCACCAATGTTAAAACATGGGTCACTTTTTTTACTTTCCCAAACACACAGGGTTTGAACCAGCATGTCTCTTTTTGACCTCATGGCCGTTCCAGACAAAGAGAAGGAACTTCCAAGTAAACAGCCCTAGCAAGAAAACGGAGGTGGAACACAGTGTGCTACACTGAATCAGAGAGAGCCTGTTTGTCTGAACACATGACAAGTTTGGATTTCGCCTACCGCATCTGAGCTGGATCTCAGCCTGGCTCGAGCTGAGAGGTGAGGAGGATCTGTTTAATTAGGCCTGGCTGTCGGAGAAGAAATCACTTTAATAAGTTATTTAACATCCAGCGCTGCCAGGAGAATTACAGTAAGCCCGCTCCTCGTGACCGCCAGGAATCAGAAGGACCGCTGGAGGATGTGAGCAGCACCACAGCGTGGTTAACAGCTCTGGTTCCACTGTTTCAGGCTCACTGGTTTGGATCAGTGCCGATTCCCAATGACTGTGCAGTTTCTGTGTGTTTACGTGCGAGTACAGTTCAAATGTGAAGTCTAAGGTCAAACGAACATGCAGACCTTAGTGAGAAACTTATTTAAAATGAGCCATGGGGCAGCAATTTCTTTCCAGCAACATCCCATTAGAACCCAAAGCTCTCCCTCTCCCTGTGTCATGTGAATTGGTTAAACTGTTTGTGTGGAATCACATGTGGGCCAGGCAGGTGATGGCAGTGATCCGACACAGCGGAGCACAGCCGGAACATCTATATGGCCCCGGGGCACCGCCCCACCCCTGCTCTGACGCACTTCCACAGCAGGGCCTAATAGTAAACACTTCAGAGGCCCCGTGAGGAAGAACACTGCTTTGCTCTGTGAAACCGGGCTGTCCCATTGGACGGCGTGCTGTATGTTACCTGTTCTTTAAGCTCAGACAGCTGGGAAGACAGCTGAACCACGAGACCGACTGTGGTGTCCAGCCTCTCCTGCAGCGATCGGATCTCATTCTGTTCGCTCTCTCCCTCAGAGCTTACCAAAGACATGGCCCTCATCCGTGGAAACCAGTCCAGATTCTTCTCCTGAAGGAAAGAGGGAGATGTGAACGTTACTTGGAAAACTTCCCAAACATCTTATAAATGAAACAGCATCTAAATATTTTGCAGTAGACATAGATCAGACATACTGGATTTTACACATTTACATTATATCATTCAATTCAGTAAGCTTTTTATATTTTTTTAAAATAAATTAATAACTTTATTTAGCAAGGATGCAAGTTGATCAAAAGTGACAGTAGGCTTTTGCAATATCACAAAAACTTATTTCAAATAACTGCTGTTCCTTTGAAGACTCCTGAAAAAATGATCAGTTTCCACTTCTACTTAATCACAGTTAAAATATTAAGCAACAACTGTTTTCAGCATTGATAGTAAGAAATGTTTCTCGAGTACAAAATCAGCATATTAGAATTATTTCTGAAGGATCATGTGACGCTGCGTTTCCATTAGCCTTCAAATTGCGCAAATTCGTCTAATGGAAACACGTGAATTTTGCAAAAACTCCCATATAATCACAAAAAAGGCAATTTGAAAACATTTTTTTTTTTTCGCATTGACAAGTCACCTGCCCTAGGTAAGTCACATGATCATTATTTAATGTACTATAACCTCCAAGAAACACCTCATACGCGGCCACTTTCAAGTATAAAGCACTTTTCTTGCCATTAATGTTTGGACAACCCCTTATTTACACTGTGTTATGGCTTTGATACAGCTACCGGCCACTCTAGTCAATGCTTGTGTTTATTCCAGCTGCGCTGCGGCATGTTTCAGAAGTGTCTCAGAAGTGGCTCTCCGCGCTGCTTCGCTAAAGATACACGCCTACGTCTCCTTTAATTAAAAATAACAGCTAGCGCAGTGGCTGCAATATACGTAAACCTATGAACATCCATCACCATGACTTATCACGAGTGGGGAAAAAATTACGTTTTAGTCACTTAATGGAAATTCGCAATAGGTTTTTATCAACATTTATAAAATAAATCGCAAAAGTTTTGCACAAATCTGTAATGGAAACCCGGCTAATAAAGACTAGAGTAATGGCTGCTGAATATTCAGCTTTTTTTAAAAAAATTTTTTTAATTCATCGGAAAAAAAAAATTCAGAACCAATAATGCTGAAAATGTGATATTCAAATTCAACAAATAATTACATTTAAAAAAAAACAACTACAAAACAAAAACAGTTCTCACAGAAAAACTCACAGATTATACATAATAACAGGAACACCGCTCACAGCAGGTGACTTGAAGTATAAGGGTAATTGTCTTCAAAATCATTGCTGAATGTGATGAATGAGTTACAAAAGTGAGTTTAATGGCTCTAGGATTTAACGACACCACTTACTGGAGGATATTTTACCCTGCTGACAGTCTCACACTCCACAGTGCAAGTGAAGCAGTAGAGTTTTGTTGCATAACAGTTGCCGTTAAAGGCCTCAAAGACTGTAGCACACTAAAGCACAGCATGTTGCCACCAAGAAATGCTAGGCCTCAAAAATGGGTTACAAATCTGTTTTGATCAGGTTGCGGATAGAATCTTCACAGAAAGTTTACACTGTTGTGTAAGTTTAGGGTGTAAAAAGATTTTTTTTATGTTTTTGAAGTCTCTCATGCTCACCCAGGATGCATTTATAAAAATAAAAAAAAAACAGTAAAAAAAGCAACATTGTCAAATATTATTCCAATTTAAAATAACAGTTTTCTATTATAATATATTTTAAAATCCAATTAATTCCTTTGATTGAAAGCTGAATATATCCAAATTAGACACACAGTAAAAGAAAATGAGACCCAGACTATTAAAATGTTAAATGGCTTTGTGCTACAAATTAATCGCCTGACTAGACTAGAGCATGGACAACAAAGTTGATCATCATGACCCATATCTACTTGCAAAAGCAAGCTCAAGAATGTGAGCCAGCGTGCTGAAACTCCCTCAAGCTTTTTCCTTCAAAATCTAAAGCATATAAAGGTAAATCTGGACACCTTAAACCCTTGGATACCCAAAGATAGCTCTAGAAACAGGAAGTAGTCATGCAAATGAACCGCAGTCAGAGTTTTTTTTTGTTTTTGTGTGTTTTAGATAATAACAGTGAGTCATTCTGTTTGTAAAGTGTGTGTGCCCACACAGTAGCTCACGTACAAAATATTTGTTTGCGTTCTACAATTTGCTGTGTGTGAGCGTGTGTGTGATTAGTGTGCATATATGAGTTTATCTAGTCTGGGGTGTGTGAGATAAGGAGGGGGGTAACAGAGCGGTGGCTCATCACAGTAGTTATGTAAGGTACTTTTCACAGTCAGCCTGACAGGAGCGCTGCAAGGTGCACAGAGAGTTCCAGGATATGTTTAGAGGTGGGAAAAGACTGCCTTCCCTTACACAATCATGAAACTCACACTCACGAGGTGACACACCCGGGCACGCGCATCTTCTGATTTGAACAGAGTGTTTTTCTCTGCTATACAATAGGGAATGAGTCTTTCCAAGAAAAACACACTGGATAAACACGCTGCTCTTCTAAGAAGCAGACGTATGAACAAGGTCAAGCATACTTTCACATCAAATTGGGGCACAGCGACCTTCTCGCTGGGAAAGAGCAGTCCGGTTTTGCTGAAGGTTTCAATGGGATCTTAAATAGGAAGTAAGGGAAAATTAGAATTAGGAATAAATTGCTGCTAATTGGTTCCAGGGAATGGTGCATTATGAATCTATGAAAAACATTAGAGGAAGCGGGAAAACATAGGTGAAGTGAGGACGGATGAACAGAGGCTAGATTGTGAGGGGTTGAGTCTCATGAGCCACCCCGTTTTTCACTAAAGATACAAAGGGGGCTAAAAAACAAACAAGAAAAACATCACTGTTATGACTGGCCAGCGGGGGGAAAAAATTAAAATAGAAAGCCAGAGTGGGGACATGAAACCTGGACACCACTGAGTTTATCATAAAATTATTAACATGATTAATAAACACTGAACATTCAGTGATAAGGACCTTCCTGTTGCCACATAAGGTCAAGGCAAGACAAAAATTAACATGTTCATATATTGAATATGCACTACTGTTAAAAAGTTTGGGGTAAGAAAGACTTCTACTATATTTCTTAATTTTACTTAATGTCAATCTCAACATTTATTAATGCATTTTTAAGATCAAAAGTTGTATATTCACATTAGTTAATGCCCTGTGAAAAAATAACTTGATCCAACTTAAAATTAAGGCAACCAACTTCAGCAGATTTTTGAGTTCTCAACTTGTCGTTTTAAGTTTATACAACAAAAATTTGAGAATCTCCCACAAAAATAAGTTGAGCAAACTCAAAAATCTGCAGAAGCTGGTTGCCTTAAAATTTTAAGTTACAGTGTAGATTTTGTGAAAGAAGTCTCGTCTGCTCAATAAGGCCGCGTTTATTTGATTAAAAATACAGTAAAAACATATTATGAAATATTATTTATGTAATTGGTTTGAATAAACTGTGGTGAATAAATAATGACATTTTTTAATGAATTTAAAAGACTGAAATAATAAGTTAAATATCCATTCTATCACTGATTTTAAATAAATTCATACTTTATTTAGCAAATACACATTGATCACAACTGATCAAGAAGACATTTATAATGTTTACATAATATTCTTATTATTTCAAATAAATGTTGTTCCTTTGAACTTTCAATTCATTAAAGGATTCAAAAATGCATAATATTAGGCAGCACAAGTGTTTTCCACATTCATACTAAATCAAATCACCAAATCAGGATATTAGAATGGTTTCTGAATGATCATGTGACACTAAAGACTGGAGTAATGGCTGCTGAAAATTAAGCTTTGCCACCACAGAAATAAATGACACTTTAAAATATATTAACATGAAAAACATTTAAACATTTTCTTGGAAACAATATTTCACAATATTACAATTTTTACAGTATTTTTTTATCAAATAAATGCAGCCTCGGTGAGAATAAGAGACTTCTTTCAAAAACATTTAAAAAGTCTTATCAACCCCCAACCTTTGAACAGTAGTGTATGCAAACAACCAAATTAACCTGCAACTAAAACTTACAAAAATATTTTAACATCAAAGAAAATACACTAATCACAAACAGCACCTTATAACGTAGCAGCTAACACCTCACAAACGTACACACACACACACACAAACACACACACACACACACACACGCTTCAGCTCATTAACACTGCTGCAGACTTGTGTGTGGGAAAGGTGTTTGAGCTATCATTAAAGTGCCATTAAACTTCTTTTCCCCTCTGACAGACAGCATAATCGTTCGATCACGTGTCCTCGGCTCTCATCACCATAAAGCTGCTGTTTCATAATGGAAGAGTGCTGCCATCAAACCGGCTCTGGAAATAGCAGCATGATTGCAATAATCAGTTTGATTAGCATGGCTGGCCGCTGCACACACACTCCTGCAGTCATCCGTTCACACACATACACACATCCCGAGACGCCCAGCTGGGAGAAGCGGATCCAACGGTGAATACGTGACCTTTGAACTCGCATTGATCGCAAGTCTAGAGGCCGAGGAGTTTTTTTATTCTCGTTCCTGCCGACAGTGCATGACGATGGTGTTGCCAAGGAGACGCCTGACTCACTGTGTGATAATGAGCGGCGTAGCAGGTGTGTGTGTGTGTGTGTGTGTGTGTGTGTGTGGGGGACAGGAAAGCACGTGTGAGGATAGGCTGAGCTAATAGCAGGCCACTTGAGATGGGTTACATAACAATGCTGTGACTGCTGCAGTACCTGCTCACACTCTCTTCCCAGCAGCCTGTGAGTGATAATCACACACACACACACACGCACACACACACACACACCTGCTTTAATGTAAACTTGCAGTTGAAACTCTGTGCTGCACTCTTCTCTTTGAATGCGAGCAGAGAAGCTACGGTGAGCTGGTTTGCAGAGATTTGCATTAGTTGTGTTTTCAGGTGACTGGAGTCAACAAACACACACACACACACACACACACCCACACGCACACACTTCATTTGAAAGCCAGACTATAGTATTTTACATTCAGTTACTGTTTCCTGCTGCCTGCTATACTACAAAAGCTGAAGATCTTTATATGAGACAGAACAAAAAGGGAGGAAACTAAATAAGTGTTATTTATGCGTCGCCCATGCCTCATCTCTCCCATCTCAGCTTTAATGAGGGCCCTTGTGTTTGCAGCAACTCACAGTAATTAGTTAATATAGTACTAATAGAACTCTGTGTGTCATCAGTAGAACTTCACGGAATCTGGGCCTGCAGAATCCTGCAGAAAGCTCTGTAGATTTCCACAGAATACAAACACCTGTCTACTAACATGCCGTTTTATTGGCCAGGCTGATAAAATGGGCAACCTTTGGCCATTTTCAGCTTATCACCATCTGCCACTAACAGTGCACTTAGATTTTTGTTTTCTTATTTTACATTAACATTTTTATTCAGCAATGTATAACATTATAAAGATTTTTAGATTGAAAAAACATCCTGAAAAAATATGCATCATGGATTTAATTACAACATTAAGCAGTACAACTGTTTTCAACATTGATAATAATGTTTCTTGATTTCTGAAGGGTCACGTGACACTGAAGATTGAAGGAATGGCTGCTGAGAATTCAGCTTTGCCATCACAGGTATACATTTTAAATATATTAAAATTGTATTTCATTTGTTAATTGTTAGAATATTTCAAAATTTTCACCTTGTTTAAATTAATTTTTTAATTTAAATGCAGCCTTGGTGAGCTAAAGAGACAAAAAAACATTAAAAGTTTGATACCAAACGTTTGAACATTAAGTCATGGCAAATTAACCCATTCTTTTTTTACATTTTAGAATAACAGATAAATAGTAACATTATCAAAACTTTAAAATAACACAAGTAAAAGTATGGCAATTATGTGTAGTTACCAATAATGTTAAACAAATCAACCATCATATTTTCTCTTCAATTCTTCATGCTTTTAAGCAGGTGCAAAATGTATGTATGCATGCATGCATGTATGCAAATACAATAAGAATTGTGCAAAATCTATTTTGGCCTAGTCAATTAGATCAGTCTTTTTGTGCAACATTCATTATTGCACAAAACATAAGTTTTCTACATGAAATCACATAGACTTCTGTTCTCTCTCCTCCACTGAACATTAGCCCCACTTGGCCCATTATCATAGAGAGGAAGCACTCTTAACAAGGGTTCTAATTACTACACTACTTTCAGTATGCTCTGTGATATACCAGCAGAAACAGAAGGTCACACACACACACACACACACACACACACACACACACACACACACACACACACACATATATATATATAAAAAACAAACAAATGAGTGCACACACACACAGAAACTTTAGGAACTCCATCAAGGGAGTCTCTCTCATATTTTAAGGAAGTTCACTGTCTCCTTTCACTAAAGACACTCTGCTCAAAGTCAGAGACAGAGATATAAACACACACACACACACACACACAGTTTCCAAGCGAGTCCTTGTTTTGTAACTGCTAACAATGTCAAAAATGACAATGCAAACAACAATCCAGTTATATTATATTCATTGTACCATTAAGTGTTTTAATATTTATAAACATATTCATGAATTGATGACATTTAGGCTGCATTTATACTTGGCATTAACATGCGACCTGTATCCGGATGTTGTCCACATACACATTGAAAAGACAAGTGTAAACGCGCTTCTGATCAGAATGTTATCTGATCAGCGTGCCCTGGTCCAGAGGCAGTTGAGGACGCATTGTGATCAGATCTGTACTGTAAACACAATCCAGCCATCGTGTTTGCATTTGCAGGTCGACATCACTCAAAACGCCACCCCCTCTCTCGCGAACTGTCAGAAGAAAGACTGAGAACGCCCGTGTGGAGCGCTAGTGAGACTCCTACACTTATCTTTGATTTGTAAAATGTCCCGCGACTGAAAATGCTTTTCAGAAGAAAACCCACCACTTCAGGTTGACTTTGCACCAAGCAATTCTCTGCAGAGTTATTTAAATATTGCGTGGGAAAGACAGATCCGATCAGTTATCCACATAGAGATGTCAGCTGATGTTGCCAAGTGTAAACATGCCATGTTCTGACTGACTTATGATCCGATTTGCTTGATCGGATCGCGGTGATCGCATGTTGATGTCAAGTGTAAACGCAGCCATAGTTGACACATTGTTAATTAATTACTCATGAATTACAACTTGAGTAAAAACAAGACAGTCAAATGGTGACATATTGGCACAGACATAACTGAATGAAACGAAACAAACAACATTCCTGAAAGGAAGTCAGCTGATTAACATACAGTGGACTCCAAAAAAGTATTTGGACATTTGAAATGTCTGAATTTCACTGCATTACATAAGAAAATTATATAATTCAAATTATGCTTTTCGTATAACTACATTTTTTTTTTGGACTTTTTGCACTTATGTACATGAAAGCTTTTTTTTCCCACCACAGAATAAAAAATATAAAAGGCAATTGTGACTTTTTATCTCACAATTCTTACTTTTCTCACGAGGTGGAAACAACCTTCCCTATTTACGTTTAACCAGAGTAGACACACATCACATTAACTATGAACATGATAACCAGAACGTGTTCAAATACAATTTAGGAGTCAATGTATCATGGCATCAAACGTGGCGATGAACTAACCTTAATCATTTGGGCTACGTAGCTCTCAGGGCCCGTGTACTCGGTGGGGTCCTTTACCTTCACCAAGACCAGGAAGTACAAATAGTGCCACATGTTGTGCTCTGACTTGATGTGCTCCTCAAACGACACGGTCTTGTTATCAAACTTGTCTCTCTCAAGGCCTAAAGATGAGCAGATAAAAAATATTAAAGATTCTTCAAAGAAGGAGCCAACTTGGTCTATAAAAATCAATAGTTTTATTCATGGTATTCCACTGTTTATAGTCACTATAAAACTTTCTCCCACATCAGTTATACTCTAACATAGACTTTATGTCCTCCTAAGTGGAGTAAATGTCACCATGATCATAGTTGAATCCATCAAATAAAAAGCCCTGTCACAGTCCTCATATACAAAGTCAAAGGCAGTCAGAGTAACAGAATGTGACAGGGCATGACATCTGCTTAGAGCCGCCCCACTGGCTAGTTCCAAGCCATTCTAAGATGTTTGCTGCTGTGCAGATGTTGAAAAGAGCTGTTTTAAAAGAGCTATATTCTACTTTTTTTTTTTTTTTGCATTAAAAAAAAACAATTTCGTTTTTTTGGACGATTTTTTGCCCTCACTTTGTCCCTTATGAATAGGTTTTTGCTTCTGTAACTTTAAAGCAACTTTTGCATGTGGAATAGACTGAAATCTTATGCTTCATCATAGCACTGAACTTTTTCCAGGATCCCCAAAATGTTTGACCAATTTGACTTTTCAAATTGATATTGCAGTCATTCGTAATAACAGGATAATGATTTTTAAAAATCCACTGACTCACACCCATTTCCTAAAGAATCATACCAATTTAGGATTAGAAGATTAACTGATTCAGTGGAAAGAAAAAAAAAAAAAAAAAGAAGATTTGAGGATTTCAACGATCACGAACCTACTACTCATTTTGATTTATGCGGAAAAGAGCAGCTTAGACATTCTGATAAATATCTTTGTGTTTTACAGCAAGGACCTCTGTTAACTAATCCTGTTTCTCAAAATATGCCCCTTTCAAACAAGACATACCACAAATGAAGCAGGTGGTCTTCAGAATTTCTTCCTTTCTCTGTTTCTCACTTCTCAGGTCAGCGAAAGTGTCAATGATCACACCAAAGATGAGGTTCAACACAATGATGATGACAATGAAGAAGAACAGGAGGTCATACACGACACGTGCTGGGAACATGGGCTCCTGAGGAGCAACAGTACAGGAGTTATACATGAAAAAAAAAAAAAAAAAAAAATTATACACACACACACACACACTATATATGCTTAATCTTTAAAAGCAATTTTTACAAAAAAATACAGTTATCATCTATTATTGATCTGCAGTTTTCAATCATCCCTAAAATAGACCCTTTGAAGCTGGCATGACTGATTTTGCATTGCTTCAAAGCATAAAGAAGACACATGCTCAGAGAGAGTATAACCGAATGCAGGGGTCTGTAAAAGCATGATGTACAGATGCCTGCAGATTCCACAGCTTTAAACATGGATTATACTGACAGTACAGACAGTGACGCTGGAAAGGATTTATTGGCGGATCTCATGTCTGAGTGTGCTGCGTTGATGATGTTCTGTTCACCTCTTTGGAGAGCTTGCGCAGAACATCTGCGATTCCTCCTCCGTTCCTCAGCCCGTGGTTCAGAACCGTAATGATGCACATCAGCAGGGTGTCACACACACGCTCTGTACCATCTTCATCCTGTTCTTCCACTGGGATGAACATACACACAAAAATTTACGGGCACTGATAATATAACAGTTTCAAACATTTGATACTATATACATACACACACACACACACACACACACACACACACACACACATACATACATATATACACACACACACATATATATATACATACATATACACACACACACACACACACACACATAGTATCTCACAAAAGTGAGTACACCCCTCATATTTCGGCAATCATTTTAGTATTTTCAAGGGACAATTCTATAGAAATTAAACTTGGATATATTTTAGAGTAGTCAATGTGCAGCTTGTATAGCAGTACAGATTTACTGTCCTCTGAAAATAACTCAACATACAGCCATTATTGTCAAAAATGCTGGCAACAAAAGTGCCATAACATAACAGCTATATGTCGTTTAACCCTGCAAAGCCACATGTCCTATTCATCATGTTCATGTTTTTGTCTGCTTGGCAGGACTATACCAATTTGTGTATCTTGTATTAGAGCAGTTATAATTTGGTGATTTAAGTAAAATTCTCTCATACTGACCACTGGATGTTCAACATGGCAAATAACTCTGAGGATTTGAGAATTAGAATTGTTGCTCTCCACAAAGATGGCCTGGGCTATGAGAAATTCGGTAACACCTGAAACTGAGTTACAGTACAGTGGCCAGAGGCATACAGACATTTTCCAAGACGGATTTCACTTGGAACAGGCCTCGCAAGGGTCGATCAAAGAAGCTGAGCCCTTGTGCTGTGAGTCAGGTGCAGAAGTGGGTTTCAAAAAACAGACACACGAGTGCTGCCAGCGTTGCTTTAGAGGTTGCAGAAGTGGAAGGTCAGCTTGTCAGTGCTCAGACCATACGCCACACACTGCAACACATCAGTTTGCATGGCCGTCGTCCCAGAAGGAAGCCTCTTCTGAAGCTGGCTCACAAAAAAGCCTGCAAACAGTTTGCTGAAGACAACCTGGCCAAGAGCATGAATTACTGGAACCGTGTCCTGTGGTCTGATGAGTCTAAGAAAAACTTGTTTGGCTCAGATGGTGAGCATGTGTGGTGACGTCTTGGTGAGGAGTACCAAGGAGTACCAAGAAAATTGTTTCTTGCCTACAGTCAAGCATGGTGGTGGTAGCATAATGGTCTGGGGCTGCATATATATTCAGGATTTTTAGTACTTATTTATTTAAACATGTATTTAATTTTATAATCATAACTATATAATTATGATTCTTACTATATATGTAATTAACAATTTCACATAATTCTTTACATATTTAGATATATAGTCTATTCAGGACTATAACTATATATTTAGTACATTTAAACATGTTCAATATATTTAGATGTATAATTATCTATTCATATTATATATTTAGAATTTTTACTTATACATTTATTTTGTAAATATTTATTTACGCATTTATTTAGATTTGTATCTATTCAAATTTAATTTATAACTACATATTCAATCAAAATATTTAGATTTACAATCATCTATTCAGATCTAACACTATACGTATAGAATTTACATTTTATTAATATATAAACAAGATTTGATAAATTTGTTTGAGTCAATCGATCAATTCATCAATCATGCCATCCCTCTATTTCTATTAAATCCAAATTAGAGATTTTCACTAGTGGACTCCACACTGTATATGCAAGTTGTGTACACACACACACACACACACACACACACACACATATACACAGTATATATAAGGTTTAAAAGTATACACATAATATATATACATATAAAGAAAAAACAGAGACTAAGAAAAGACACAAAGAGAGATCAAAGTAATAAGCATGGAAAGGTAAGTAAGGAATAAGTGAGGGACATAGAGAGAGACCGCAGAGGTCAAAAGAAAGAAAGAGGGTGAGAGTGTGAGAGAGAAAGAGAGCGCACGTGTTGATATCTAGAAGAACAGGTGATATTTAAAGACTCACAGGGCAAAGCAGAACAAAGAAGCACATGAGTCATCTCCTCAACACACATACACACTCTCACGGGTCATCTCAGCACTTTAACCTCTATAACAGATACTCAGGACCAGCCCTTAACAAACACACACTTAGGAAAACCATAAACACACATGCACATGCAAATCACACGACATGTCACCACTATTGCAGATTATGCAAGAACATTCAGCTGAAGGGTGAGACAGAGGTGAAATCAAAAGAGAAACTGCAGTGCTACACAGTAAATACTGAATTATTCTTGATGTCCTTCACAATATGACACTTAAATCAATTAAAAACCATTTAAAATTACAAGATTTTACAGCCTAATGATACACAAGCACAGCTGTATGGAAATCACACTCCAGACTTCATGTTTCTCAAACCATTTCATGGTTTGGTTTATGGATCTACACTATATTGCCAAAAGTATTGGGTCGCCCCCTTCTAATGAACAGGTTTGACTACTTTAGTAATTTCCATGAGTACAAATCTTAATGTTTAAGTATATAATGATATTCTAGGGAATTGTGCGCTTCTAATTTTAAAGCAACAGTTTGGACAGGACCCTTTTCTATTCTAACATGACAACGCCTCTGTGTATAAGGCAAGGTTCAAAAAGAAATGATTGATTGAGTCAGTGTGGAAGAACTTGACTGGTCTGCAGAAAGCCAAGTCCTAATCCAAGCTGAACACCTCTGGTGTGACTTTAAATGCAGATCTTGAGCCAAAAACTCATCACCAGTGTTGTACATATGGGTACAGTCAATTTAGACACTTCCAAAACTTGCAACAGAGATGGAAATTTTTAAATACATGAATTATGTTTCCTTCTTTGTTGCCAACAGTTTTGGAAGTGCCTTTTTCTGTTCTAAAGAAGGGGGTGTCCCAATACGTTTGTCCATATAGTGTATGTACAAGTCATTGGTGTTTGGTAAAGAGTTTTTGGCTCAAGTTCTGCATTTAAAGTCACACCAGAGGTGTTCAGCTTGGATTAGGACTTGGCTTTCTGCAGACCAGTCAAGTTCTTCCACACTGACTAAATCAATCATTTCTTTTTGAACCTTGCCTTATACACAGAGGCGTTGTCATGTTAGAATAGAAAAGGGTCCTGTCCAAACTGTTGCTTTAAAATTAGAAGCACACAATTCCCTAGAATATCATTATATACTTAAACATTAAGATTTGTACTCATGGAAATTACTAAAGTAGTCAAACCTGTTCATTAGAAGGGGGCGACCCAATACTTTTGGCAATATAGTGTATATGGTAAACTGAGGCCCTAAAAAGTACCACTTAAGTAACACCTAAATCACCAAAACATTAAGCAAAAATATATTAAACTAAGTGGCAACTGTGTAAAAAAAAAATAAAAAATAAAAATAAAAATAAATAAAATTCTCCTCAGAAAGTTGAAAAACATTGGGTGTCCAAAAAAATTTGAAGCAAATTTAATTAAAAAGCTTTTACAAGATTCTTTTTGTGTCATGTTTCGCTATATTTCATTTTTTTCTCTATTTCAAGGACATATACATTTTATGTATGGCCTAAGTGTTCAGAAATTGTTTAGGGCCACTGGAAAAATGGTGACTTACCGTGGTGAGAACTAAAAGGGGACTTAGAACAGGTCTCACTCGGGCAGCTCATAGACTTCACATTCGTCTTCTCTAAAAGACAAACCGAACAAATATACATGAGTTATATACTCTTTTTTTTTTGGTAAAATTGTCAAAATCTACATTCATAGCATGTGCTTAACAATTCAGATGTCAAACGTTTTGTATTGCCACAACTGAAATGTTTTGTTAAACTGTGTTGTATTCCAGTGCACGCGTGTATGTGTGTGCCATTTCTGTCCCCAGTGCTTGTACAGTGATGCAGTGCACAGAGGAAGTGATTACATAAGGGAGTGTGGCCACTGCTGGGTTATGCAACAAGTGCCATGTGCTAGCAGGTCCTCTCTCACCTCAACGCATCTACATGGCCATGTGTGTTCATATAAATACATACACACAAACACAAACACAAACATTCACTCTCACACGTTCATAATGTACATACTGAATACATCACAGATGTGGTTCTCTCTCTAAAAGAGTCATTTTAGTGATACTCATACTAAGTTGTTTACACATATGATACGCAGGGTTGCATATTAGCACATGATATTGACTTCATTCATGCAGAACATTTGGGAAAGATGAAACGAAAGACTAAGACCATAAGTTCGACATAATGTGCGGCTTGAAAGATAGGAGACCACCACAGCAAAGAGCGTGACGGGGACACTATGTTCACTTCATGCTTACTTAAAGCAGGGAGGCGGTCGACTTCCATGAGGAAGTCATCTTTAAAGAAGAGGAAACCCACAATGGAGAAGAGGTAGACTAGGATGATAGCCAGAACAGCTGTGAGGAAGATGGAGCGGCCGTTTTTCGTCACACTTCTCATCACGTTTAGAAGTGTTTCCTCTCTCCGCACAAGATCAAACAACTACAGGGAATAGAAGAGAGAAAGAAGAGGATATTATAAAGACATGTTGATTATGATTATGAAATTGTCACTGCTCTTAAGCCAAAAAGAAATGATTACTTTAGCATAAAATTGATCAAAAATGACAGTGAAGACTCTTACATTGCTACAAATTTTTTTATTTCAAATAAATACTGTTCTTTTGAACTTTCCATTCCTCAAAGAACTGAAAAAACCGTATAACATTTTCCACAAAATTATTAAGCAGAACAACTGTTTTCAACATTAATAATAATACGAATCTGAAGAATTATGTGACACTGAAGATTGGAGAAATGGAAGCTAAACATTCAGCTCTGCCATCACAGGAATAAATTACATTTTAAAATAGATTACATTTTAAAAATTGATGTTGGTGGTAACGCATTTACAAGTAACGCGAGTTACGTAATCAGATTACTTTTTTCAAGTAACACATTACTTTTTAATTTACATTACTTTTTTCCTATTTATTGACTGACAGTTCTCCTGTCCCCATGTTGGGAGATATCAGAAGTACAGAGGCGTTGTGTGTGCTGTGTGAACATGATGCTATTGTAGTTCTAGACTAAATGTGAATGTGCATTAATTCATCCCACTTGCAAAAAACAGATTTAGCATTCATCAAAACGAATTAAAACGGTGAAATGTAAACTCGGAATATAATGCAAACTTGCAATAATTAAATATGTTAAACAACACAAATTTATCTAATCCCATTTTATTAACCAATGTCTTTGCTGCTGACCTTTGATGATCCAGTTCAGCCATACTAATAAGCAAAAATGACTTTAGATAAACTAATAAATGTGCTTCATTGTTTTTTTATTGCTGAAGAGTGTTGAACCTTCTTCTCCTGCGTTCTACTGTACAGACGTGAATTTACTTTTTCTTCAACCTGAGGTTTATTCATTACAATTTTTGATGTGAAAGGGCTTTTACATTTGCTATAAGTAGAACTTCTTATATTAAAAACAATCAAGCCCTGCTCATATTTAAAAAGTAACTCAAAAGTAACATGTAACATTACTTTCCATAAAAAGTAACTAAGTAACATAATTAGTTACTTTTTTAGGGAGTAATGCAATTTTGTAATGCATTACTTTTAATAGTAACTTCCCCTAATACGGTTTAAAATATATTAAAATAGAACAGTTATTTTAAATATTTTACAATATTACTGCTCTTTTTCTGTATTAAATAAATGCAGCCTTGGTGAACATAAGAGACTACTCATAGCATTAAAAAAATGATTACTTTTACAGTAATAAGATTTTTTCTTTTTCTGTTAAAAACTAATACAGTCAATAAAATAAACTAGTTGTAATTAACCTCACGATTTTTGTCCAGTTTTTAGAACCTGGAATGAAACAGTAAGTATTAGTCAAATAAAATTCAATAAAATGTATAAAATTATTGTGTTAACTTTTTTAATTCATATCCTAAACTAACATTATAACTTTGACAGCCATAAAAATACACAAGAATCCCTGGACTACACATTTAGCCTCTGAATGGAATCATTAATTTCATTTATTACTAAACATTATACTGGAAAAGGTGTGAAGTCATACCAGGATACTGTAGAAGAACTCGTGTACGAACAGACCCAGCATGCAAACGATGACGTAACTGACATGCAGAAGGAAGAAGACATCCATGATAACTGCTTTGTACCCTCGTGTGAACGTGCCCTGGTTCCCCACAAAACTAACCAGGAACACGATTTTATTCAGCAGCTGTGAAAAGACATTAGAAGATAAATGCTATAGCATTAGCATCCTTACAGTCACATTAAAATGTTCAACAGCCTTCAATTAAAACACTCTCTCACTCTTTTTCTTGCAACTGCTTGTTTACATTTTACAATTCAGACAGGACCACAAAACCAGTCATAAGGGTCAATTTTTTTAAATTGAGATTTATACATCATCTGAAACCTGAATAAATGAGGCCGAGATACAACTATTTGGATATTTGGAATCTGAGGGTGCGAAAAAAATCAAATATTGAGAAATTCGCCTTTAAAGTAGTCCAAATGAAGTTCTTAGCAATGCATATTACTAATCAAAAATTAAGGTTTGATATATTTACAAAATACCTTACTGGAACATGATATCTTTACTTAATATCCTAATGATTTTTGGCATAAAAGAAAATCGATAATTTTTACCCATACAATATATTGTTGGCTATTGCTACAAATATACCCGTGCGACTTAATGATTGGTTTTGTGATCCAGCGTCATATATAGCATATATTAAAAAAAACAAAACAATGATAGCTGCACCTAATCATATAAAGCATGAATAGTTGGGAAAATAAATAAGGTTATAAATAAATAACTTCTAAATGAAAGAGAAAATGTTTCCATATCCTTTTTGGCTGACATCAAAGTAAGTGTGTCTTGGTAGAAACTAGCCAGATTAGGCAGACACCAACATGACCAACATTGTGTGACATGCCCTCATCCTCAATACCATGAGCAAGCTGAAAGAAAATATATACGAGTTCACTTGCAGTGAGGATAAACAGTTTGTGGTGACCACCAGAAGACGTGGTGAGTGGCGTGTAGTATAACAGATCCCAGACTCCTAGAATCTGTTTCAGCACATGTCTCTGTTGGTTCTTCATGTGGTGCCATAATGGCTGAGGAGACGCCAGCTTGAGCAGACGCAAACAGACTGACACAACAGAGGGACGTGTCAGCAGTTTGAAGGCTGAAGCTCCAGTTGGCTGGGAGAGAGGCATGAAATCGCTCTCATTTCTTATCTGAACGCACATCAAGCACATCAGCCACTTCTGTCATCGTAACTGACATTGATGCAAAATGGCAACACTAGTTCCTCTTCTGCCATCTTTCATATTTAACCAGATATCGAGCGGCTTCTCGTAATTAATCGGAATTAGCGATTAATCAGCGAACATGAGGTGTTAGTGGCTGGTCTTTTCTAATAGGATTTCAGTTGGTTTATACATTCAAAATACACTTTGACATTTAATCAATTCATGGACGCAGAGTGTTGACGAGCTAAATGAAGCGTGAATGGTTGATAATGAATTTGCCTTACGTTGGCGGCCCCCAGAAGCAGCAGTGTGGGTCCTAAGCCCAGCGTGTAAATAGAACGGAAGATGACGGTGACCAGGAACGCCAGGATACCTCCACGCGGGGGAAGAACAAACAACGTGAAGGTGCTCACGACCACTGCCACCCACAGCAAGATGGACAAGAATGGTGGCAAGACACCTGAAAGACAAAGAACTGCATGAAAATTTTGGGGTGAACTACCCCTTTAAATAATGTCATTATGTAGGGCCCTATGAATTCAGCTTTATTTCCAAAATTTTGTGTTTTCAGTTTAAATTATTCTGAATTCAGTTTTAATTGTCTAAATTTTATTAATAAAAAAGGATATCAAATTAATACATAAAACGTTAATAATTTGTATGAAATTCCTTGTCTGTTTTAATTTTTCTGGATTCTGTTCTGATTTAATACAAATTTATTATAAAAAATGTGGTAATCAAATAAAAGCATAAACTTAAATAAACCATTTAAACTTTTAAAATGTAATCCAATTAAATTTTAACAATTCCTTTCATTTTTTTTGGTACACAAAATGCGGCACAACAGGTTTTGAAGTTTACATTTAAACATGGATTAAAAAACATTCCTATAAAAATAATATTTAAAAATGTATTATCATTACTTTGAGTACATTTTACTGTACAATATATACTTCTGTCATAATTTGTTCAAGTTAAACCAAACTTTGGTGGTTTGTAATGAAGAGCTTTGAGTTCCTCCAAATTTAAATAGCAGTCTTTTTGCAGTTTAATATTCACAAGCAATATCAAAATTTGACTTTGTGCATAGCCCTACTTTTGATTTATTAATCCAAATTTGGGAAAAAAATTTTTTTTAATTCCATATTATACAATAAACTTCACTAAGACTAGATTCTGTCCACATTTTGTGGAAACAATAGGGGCATAATTAGGTCCATATATATATATATATATATATATATATATATATATATATATATATATATATATATATATATATATATATATATATATATATATATATATATATATATATATATATATATATATATATATATATATATATATATCACACACACGTATATAAAGCCATACCTTCATCTCCATCATCTCCAAATGGGTAGAAAAGAGCGACAGCCAAGTTGATTAGCACAGCCAAGTTAAAGGAGATACTACCCCATAGAGATATATGTTTTGACACCCAGAAAAGTGGTGCATTATCTGAAAACACACACCAATACATCAGCATAATGACTCCGACACAGTCTCGCACTGGTGATAAATTGTTACATTGTTTTTTACACAAAGCAAAACAACCCACTTCTTATTTTCTTCTGCCACCTCATCTCATTGTAGAGGTCATCAAACTGCTGGAAGAAATCGTTGACCTTGCTGCCCTGGTCGTCTCGCTCTGTTGTAGTGAACACTCGCACTTTTGATTCTTCTGTTAAGTACTCGCAGATGTTCGGTACAGGAAACACAATCTGCTCCATTGTGCGGTCATGGCGGACGATCTGAAATTTAAAAAAATGGGAAGATCAGCAATCAATCATGTTTAACCGATACATTTTGACTTATATTGTCTGATAAAGGCAGCAATAAGTAAATGAGACTTCAAATTTGTCATATTAAAGCTATAGAAAAGCCAATAAAGGAGCAAATTAAATGAATGAAGGGAAACAATGTTATCTTCACAAGTTCTTAAACTGTCATACCTCTATCTGAGCGGTGTGGTTGGCGTAGTATAGGAGCGCTGCTTCTCCTTCGATGGTAGGATCTGGGCCAGGTTTCAAACTCTGCTGGAGGTTTTTTCTGTGGCGTGCCAACTGATCATCAAAAACACTTCAGTCAACAAGACAGATTCAACAGATTCAGAAAGAGCAGCTCAATATCAGGGCATTTCTTCAACTACAGGCACTTTTGGCCCTGTGGACTCTCACTAGTTGATTTGTCTAATAATGTTCATCAACAGACATGTACGCATTACAGGACAATTCTGTAATTTTTGCTCAAAACATGACCATTTGCTCCACACTTGCATTAAATGAGATAAATTATAAAAAAATTTTTTTAGAGAGATTCAAAAAAATCTTAATTAAAACTGAATTAAAAAAAAAATAAGATACATTTTTAGAAATGTCTGATTAAAAATGCATGATAAAAAATTTACAACATAACTGGAAATGATGCACTCTTTTTCTTTATATATATTGTGCTTCATCTCAAGCAAGCTCTTTACTGACACTGTTGTATACTTGGTAAACAAGTATACTAACTTTTGATAAAATTTTATTATCTAATAAAATGCAGAATTGCTTGTTGTGGATTGTTTGACATTCATAATTTGTGTAAACATATACAGATATAAATTACCAATACTTTTTAAGTCCTAAAAATAGATCATAATTATTTGAACAAAATAAATATAGAAATGGTTTATGTTTATGTTTATCTTATTTTGTTAAGATCATCATAGCTTCTAACATGCAATAACTAAACTTTATAATGGATTTTATAGTTCAATACTTAAAATATGACTCTGGGACCATGGTACAACACTAAACTAAACATCTCTACATTTGAAAAGTAGCAAAAATAAAAGGTTTAACGTTAGCTTCATATACTTAAAAGAAAAAGCTATAAATTAATAAATATATCTAAAAGTCAACGTCTGAGACTTTAAAGTGTTTGAAGTTGCAGGAACACCCATTAATCTATTAGTGACACATTGGTGACTTGGCTAACTCAAATCACATTAGCAATTTTGAAGTTTCATAATGCCAATGCAACCCCTGGATGAGTCAATTCATAAGGGGTCAGGACTGATCAATCTGCTTACTTCAAAATCAAAACATTTTAAGAGCTGCCCACGCAGAGGAACTCTGATGTTTATCTCAGTGACTGAATACCCACAGCGATGTGGCCAAGATGCATTAGTGAGACAACAGCATCCAGAGACAACCTAATCAAAAACAGCGCTCTGAAAATCATTTCCAACAGATGATGGATCAAAGGGCAACGAACGATCAATGACGCTCTGCAAGATCCAAGCAATTCATTTAAGTAAAGAACCATCTCGCAGTTTATACATACAGAAGGCTGCTTGGTCTATTGAATCAAACTAGTTACCTTTCTATTAAGCAACAAGTCTGAGAGGAAGGCGGACACTCTTGAACCTCCAAAAAGGACGCGTCCTTGAGGCAAACAAGTAATCATTCCACAGCCTCAGTGTCCCTTTATCACATAATGGCCTTAATGGAGTAAACGGGAGCGAGGGATTTACATGCTTGTTTTCTCACAGGCTGAAGGAGCACAAAAGATGTGCGCCACTTGAGACACCAAGAAGGTGAAATAACTTCGTCTCCTTATTGACGTCTAAGCCACGTTTGGACCAAAAATGTTCACAGTGTCCTTTTCATTTCAGATCAAAGCTAACATCAGGAATCTGTTTATAAGAGCTGGAAGAGAGCAAGGCACGCAATCGAGAGCTAAACTGACACCAAATAATGTCATTTACTTTCGTCATGTACCAAGTAAACACAGGAGGATCTTGTATTTGGCAGCTGTTTTTTTTTAGCACTGGAGCTAACACAGTCTAAAGCAACCATGTCAACAGTGCTGAGCAAATAAAAAGAAATTAAAACAACAAAGGTGAATGAGGACATGGGAATGTTCTACGTGAAAAACGCTTACAGTATCATCATTCAGTTTAACTTTCTGAGAGCCGAAGTAAACACACACATTTGTAAAGGACAATCAAAGATTGTTTACGGAGCTTTCTCGCAAAATATGACTGGTTTTGGTGCTACAGGGGAGGTTTTTATCATGTTGCCATGAAGTTTCTAGAGTATTCTGGGAGGTTGCTTACTGGAATTCAGCAAATTCTAAGTACGAACAATTGCAATAGTGACATTGCCTTAAGCAAACACTGTTAATTAACAATAAGTGACAATAATTAATAATAACTGTTCGATCAGTGTTTAAGCATTTCTTAAATTCATTTCTGTTTATTTCTTTCTCACTGTTAGCAAGACAATAAGGACTTATTCTTTGGACTCCCTCGCCTTCTCTCTCTGTATGACTCTTATGTCCTCAGGCCCTACTTGTTTTCTACAAGTGAGAAACTGAGAGAAAATGAGACTGACAAACATCGTGCAGATGTTCCAAATGATGTAAAACCTCCCAACCCAGATCATATAGCCATAGGCCAAAGTTTCTCAAACCATAAAATAGCCAGAGGGTCCGAGTAAAAGTCTTGAATTTTGAACAAAAATCTCACCGAAAAACTATGGTAAGAGTTTGCCATGAGATACATTATTCCAGGAAAGCTAACAGCGAGAGAACTACTGTATGCACACTTGCACTTTCTTTCAGTCTTCTGTGTGAGTGTGTTTGGAAAAACACAGATAGACGAACACCTGAAGTTATGTCATTATGAAAGCAGCCAGTTAGACAGAAATAAACTGTCTAGCAGATGGCTGAGCCTGTCAAGAAAGCGTGTGGAAGTGAAAGTGAAGACTGAAACTGAGAAATGCACAACTGGCTTGAGGATTTCCTCACAAGAGTCCTTAAGAATTTTGCAATTTGTAAAAAATTTATTGAATTAATATTATTATTAATATTATATTACACTGTTCCTACGAGTGTAAAACCTGCATATACTTCAAACATACATTAGTACATTATTTTGTTCCGTTTCCTTAAAACGAATCGGAAACATTCATGTGATTAACAATGATTAGTTTTTATAATCTATTATTTTTTCAGCTTTATAGGTTTAATCTCATATTATACTAGATATTTGATTTAGTTTACACTGCATTTTGGAATATCATATATCGTTGTTATTACTAAAGTTACTTTAATAACAACGACACTTTTCACAAAGTAACACATATTCTGCTATAGCTGGATTCGGATGGTAACTGTTTCTCAAGGGGACATAAGCTATTCTCAGCATTTACAGGAGTTTATCAGTAATTTTATTGCCCTCTGAATCCAGAATGTCTATGCTGTTCTCTCACCAACTGTGCAAAAATCCCCGGCCGAATTGTTTTTTTGTGTGGTAATTGAACGCCACATCAAGAAGAAATCGATTCAAAATGACCACTGCCAAACACCGTATGGTAACTGTAGCACTACACTGTAATTTGTATGCATATTTATTACTGAAACGCTACAAGAACAGTATTTCATAACTGCTCCACTACAGCAAAGAACAAAAGAAGAAAGAGAAGAAAAGCACCTAAACATTTGAAATGGGTCATTATTATGGCAGCGACAGATATGCAATATAAATTTTAAAATATGTATTATGTAGGCCTACAATTACATACGTAAAAATATAAACTGAGAAGCTTCATGTTTACCTTGTGCAAATAAAAGGTCAACTTATTTCTCCTAATCTCCACATTTTTAATGAGATCTATCATTTTCAGAGATAAAATGCAAGACAGAAAACCATTTAAACTATAGCGCATCTGTTTTCTGATTTTTAAACAGGAGATTATTATATATGAATTTATTCGTATTATTCCAAACATATGACGTTTTATTTACAGTGGACAATCATGCAACTGTCCACAGTGTTTTGCAGTGAGCATTTAAATCTTACCTGATGGGCCAGGATGTAGATATTGTGGCCAACATCTTTAGGTCTGATCTGATCTGATGTCTCTTGATCAATCTCACTCTCTTCTCCTTGAACGTAAGCCTCCTTGATCACGTCAACCTATAGATGTGACACCAGATCATCACTTTACTTTAATTATGGCAAAGAACAGGCATGTTTTGGCTAAGAGATGATCTAAACTGTATTCATTAACTATATACATAACAGCAGGACTATTGTTTAATACTGATTAGCTCACCAGTTCATTTGGTCTCATCTTGTACAGGATCTTCTCTGCATTCTCACTGTCATGACGACTTTCCATGATGGCCAGAAGTAGTTTAGATGCATTGTTCTGATTTTTCATGGTAAAGAAAAGAACATTTTTAATGAATTCACTGTGAAGTAAAGAATATTCACATATTTTCCTCCTGGAAATAAATGTGCAGATGCTTTTACATGCCAAATCAAAAATTTGCAATGCTTCAGAACACTCTGTTATCTGTAAAATTGCATTATACATCAATTGCTTTATTATTCAAACTACGCGAGTGACTGCAACAAACAAGTACCTTCAGCTCCAGCACAAGGTCAAGTCGGTTCTTCCCCAGCGGATCAATTGGATTCACAATGAGAGCGATGATGATGTCAATGCCGTTTGACTCATGTCTGGCTATGCATGACTGCGGAGGATGAAATACACAATCTATGATCCCAAGCAAAGTCTTAGATATATAGAAAAGACTTATTGTTGCATAACCATAAATAAAGCTAGAAATAAGTTCAGATACGATACCAAATCTAAAACTTTTTGTCCATGTGAATGTTTGATGTTTCAATACCTAGTTACCATGGCCTGATCATTATAGTACTTTTTAAATATACCGAACAGCTTTTATTTTTATATTTTCAGTTTTCATTTTAAGTTTTAGCAGTTATTTATCTGCTTTTGTAATTTTTTTTTAATATTTATTTTTAATTCATATTTATATTTGTTTTAGTTTTAGCGATTTTAGTACTACAGTATAAACTTATTTTATTCCAGTTAGTTGCCAGGACAACTTTTCTCATTTTTATTTTAATTTCGTTTTAAGTTTTTCGTCAAATATTTATATTTTATTTCACTTTTATTTCTACAATTTTCAATAGTCTCAGACAAAATAACAGCACTGTATAGCATTAAACTATTAGATTAAAATGACTTATTATTACATAATCTTTAATAATAAGTATGATGATGAGTTAAAGCATATACTGTTCGAAAACTAACATTAACTATGACATAATATGAATTTATGTGAGAATAATGACCACCTTGACTACATGTTTGTAAGTTAATGTATTAATAAACACTTTGGGGTAAGTTTTCACACATGAATTCATATGACTCATGCCACAGTTAAGGTTCTTGATTAGTACATGTCTTAACTCATCATTACCTCGTACTTAATTCAGGTATTAGTACAAGATTATTCATGTACCGTTACTGTAAAGTGTTACCCTTGGATTCAGTTTTCCATGTGCAATAAGATTTGTCCCCATTTTCCAAAAAGGATGCCGTTTCAATACCTGGTTTTCATGGCAAGGACCCTGGCAGTACTCTGTGATGGTCTCTAGTGTCTGTTTGACCAGGTCCACATTCCTCTCATTAATGTAGAGCCCCAGCAGCCCTAGTCCTCCTGTCGTACTGCCACAGATACAGTCAAGAAACTGCAGCGTCTCACACACCAGGTTATAATTGGTTTTGTTGTTCTGATCTCGCAGAAAGTTCTGTATACAAGAGAACAGAAAGATTTGGACTAACAATATAAGTCAAGTCTTGAGTGGCAGTAATTGGTCTCTCTATTCAGACAGACTCGTCCATACTAGGTCGGGGGTCCCTTGAGATTTTGATCTGCACAGCAAAAAAGGTTTACTTTTCAAACATCAAGGTGCTTTTTCCTCTCACAATAGAAAAACACTTATTTAAAGCTCTCTGATTTGTTGACACGGTGAAGGCAGCGTCACTGGATTTGACTTCTAAGCACACCATGTACACATTGCGGTGTTTAACACAAGTAATACGTTAAAACGATTCATAGCCAAAAAAACTACAGCTGAACAAAACCGGACCAATAAAAATGATTTGCATCACCTGCAAGTCCCTGTTATGATTCTCACAGAGCAGCTGAAGGAAGCGTAGGATGGGTTTCATGATGGTGATGGCCTGGCTCATCTGAGTCTCCTCCACCACCTCTTCCATCCCGTCCACTCCCGATCCCATCGGCTCTATCTCGGGGTCCACTTCCCGGCGAAAGGTGCTGTAGGCTTTGGAGGTGACCGAGGAGGCGTCTTTAAGCTGACCCCGAATGTCTTCTCTGAGGTGCAATGAGTCTCGAACTTCATAAGACAAAAGAGAATTGAGATTATTAAACTGTTATTTATAGTTCTTACAGGATCAGTGTTATTCTAGTATTATTTACATACTATAATAATATTTATTAACATTTGGAATTAGCTTTTATATTAGCAATTTTAATTGCAGTAATTTTTTTATTTTTAATTTTAGTGCTGTCAAACGATTAATTGCATCCAGAATAAAAGTTTTTGTTTACATAGTATATGCGTGTGTACTGTGAATATTTATAATGTTTATAAAAACACACACATTATATATTTTAAAAATATTTACATGTATTTACATGAATATATTTCTATTCACATATTATATATAAATATATTTAATATATGCCATATTTTTCTTAAATATATACACATGCATGTGTATGTATTTATACACATGCATGTGTGTGTATTTATCTAAACACACAGTAAATACACATTTTATGTAAACAAAAACTTTTATTTTGGATGCGATTAAATTCAATTAATTGTTTGACAGCACTACATTTTTTTTTATCTCTCTCTATTTAGCTAAAATTTTAGTAATTTTAGTACTAAAATTTATGAAAGTTTGTCGTACATTATTCAAAATTCAACAGTAAAATTCTCAGTATGTTATCCATACTAGTTACTTTAGGTACTACTGATGAAATACATTTAGGTAATATCACACAATTAAGAGCTGTGACTCAGTCCTAAATATAATATTGATATTGCTTTTATACAATAGACCAATACACATAAGGTTAATATTTAATCACTTACTCTTTAGACACAACATTGCAAAGATGGCAACAGTTTCAAACAAAGCCACAGGAGAATTAAAGGTTGCAGGTCTCAAATCAATACACAGTAATAATGTTCCTGAATGAATCAACTGATCGAGTTGTTTTGTTAAATGGTTCACTGTGGTTTGTCACTAAACAATCGGTATCTTCGAACGAATCAGTTGAGCAAATGATTCACCAGGTGTGCTCCAGAATCACTGCTAATCACTCAAATGAATCGGTTGAGGGAATGAATCAATGATTCACTCATAAAGACAGTCACTTGTTTCCCACTGAAAGCCCCATACTGATTGACTAACATCCTGAATATTTAAAGAACGTGTTCCCCTCAGTGTTTATAGTAAGCAACAGCTACTATTATTTCCCTTCAATAAATCACAAAGTTTTAGACATATACAGATTGAGTTCTCTACTACAGCATTCTAGAGAATTGATATATCTATTCAAAGTAATCCATAGCAAGTTGTAGGTATTAATATCGAGAGGATATATTATTTTTAGTTGTTTTTGGATGTATATTTAGGCACATTTGAAGCTTATTCAAAACTCAGCTGTCGACAATATTTCTCTTTATTAAACTATCATGTCCTGTGCACTACGCCGCTTGACACGGGGCGAACTTGAAATCTTTTCTCTCTTGATAAACAGAACAACACTGCTTTTTAACAGCAGGCCTTTGATAAGGTGCCAGCGACCCCTCACAAGACACAGCAGTTGAAACAGGGACAGATACTATTCATATGCCTCATAGTCTCTTCATTGACACTGCCTCAAGCCAGAACTACACTCACATGAATAGCTATGCATTAAGGCACACTTGTTTGTGATAAATGGGCTATTCAGGGGACCAATGACATACTTCTAGTTCAGACGCAGCATGTCATTAGAGAGTCTAGGTCGTTTTTTTAGGATTAAGCATGATAAGCAGAACACTGCAATTAGGACACGTCTCTATTTTCAGCAAGAGACTGAAAGAGTGATTTCAAGAGAGGTTTATTTTTAGAATTAAAGACATCACACCTGGTTTGTGGTCTTTTGGGGCCTTCCTTTGTTAGAGATACATTTCCAAAAAGCACCAAAATCAGTCAAAACAGCATTTTTTTATTTTCCACCTATTTCACTTGTAGTCTAAAAAGATCATGATGTGCAAATGCAGCATCTTAATGGGTACATATAAAGCCTGTCCATAGTTGCCAGATTTATTATTATTATAATACTTCCAGTTCAGATTAATACCAAATATGTTTCCATGGCAACTTCTCAATCAATCTTTTCATTCAGATCATTCATCAACCTCGTGTTCAAACACACACACACAAAAATCAAGTTTAAGACATTATTTTAGTATGATGGCGAACTTCTGAAAACATCTGGAGAAACATTTCCAGGTGAATTTCACCAAGGTCAAATTCCAAAATGAAAATGGGGGGGGGGGGGGGGGGAACAAGAAATCACATTGTACAAAAATAAGCAATGACATTTTTTGTGGACCATTATGAGTTTTGTTGTGTATTCTCATTACTAAATTGGAAAAAAAGAAAGAAAAAAGAAAATATTATAATTATAATAACACAAATAAAAATATAATAAATTATATATATTAATTTATTGATTAATTGGTATTTAATTGATATCATTTGACATTTTTCGAAATTTTGATTTACACGTCATCAGGACAATATATCACTCTGTGCAAGTGGTTTTTGGATATTTTATTACAAAAATCTTACATACTGTGCCTTTTAATTATTATTGTTTATATTGTTCTTTTGTTATTAGGGTGAAATACAATAAAACATTTCTTTACCGTTTTAATAATATTCACTATGCTTCTGTAAATCTTTCTCTCATGTTTAGATGGAAAGAGCCTGAGAGAAAGCGGACGTATACCTTTTTTATGTCTGATTCCAGAGCCCTCGCCCTCCTCCTCTCTCTTCCTGCAGCTGAGCTCAAACATGTTGACTGACACACTGGAGCGGATCTCTTTCTGCGCCAGCTCCATTCGATCATAGAAGACCTTGAAGAACTTCTCAGACTTCTTCTGCTTGTGCAGCTGATTGTAGAAAGAGTTCTGCAGGGAGACGTGCAGAAAATGACATCACCTGAATCTTATAGATGTCCCGTTGCGAATGTGTGTCCTGTTTATACCTGAATCTGTGTATTTCCTCCTCTCAGGAGTGCAATGCCCAGTAAAATGCTCTCCTCAAAGATACGGTCATTTTTTGTGCTGACGATGAGGTCGATGACCAGCTCGGACGCTCCAACATTGTCAAGAGCACACTGGATGTCTACTACGCTAGTGCCTGGCTTATCAGAGTCCTGTCCTGGAGAACCACCTATGTACACACACAGGACACTACTGAGTCAGGTATGAGAGGAGCAGAATTTGGGGCGAGAGGATGTAAATGGTGAGCCAACAGTGCCTCTGCTGATGGTCATTTATGAGACGTACCTCCAGAGGAAGAGCTGTTCCCGCCGCTGTATTCCAGGGCTTTGGCGTGGGGCCGATGGTTGCCAAAGTAGTGTGTAAGGAGACTCTTCCTCAGTGTGTTACCCTGAGGAAACAAGAGAGGAAGGCACTCGGGTCATCCTTAAAATATGGAGCGTATCAAGTCTTTTGATTTTTCAGTCATGAAAATGTTTTTAAATATTCAAGAAACCCCAAACAGGAAGACATCATTCTAGAACTTCACATATTATTGAAAAATTAGAAATGGCACGAAACTATATGTTTTGCATGTTTAAAAATAACAATTTGCAGGTGTCTATATAAGGTACCTGATAAAAAATAAACTAAACTAAACATATATACATATACATATATATATATATATATATATATATATGTTTATTTTACTTTATTTTTATGCCTCATTTAAAAAAATATATGTTTGGCATCAGTGCAATTAAAAAAAAAAGTTATTTATTAAGTTCTTTTATTAAGTTAGGATGCATTAAATTGATCAAAAGTGACAGTAAAAGACATTTATTAAAAAAAAAAAAAAAAAAAAAAAAAATTAAAATCAAAGAATCCAGAAAAGAGAGTTTAAAAGGACATTTTAATTTAAGACTCAATCAAGCTTTACCATCACAGGAATAAATTACATTTTGAAATAGTGTTAGTTGTTAAGAAAACCCAGAGGAAATCTGATGAAGCAGAAAATTACCACAGAAAATAATAATCTTAAATAAATACAATAAAATATATACATTCCTTAAATTATTATTATTATTTTAATTTAAAAAAGCCATTTTTTAACAATCTAGTGCAAAGATTCATAGCGGACTGTGTGAAGTGGGGAGTACTTCACTTCCTGTCCGTTTTGATTCTCTTCACACTTTTCAGTGTTTTCCACCGAACTGTGTTGGATAAAAACACACACTCACATGGGAGAACTTTTACATAACTAGTATAAACTGTAGTAATTGCTGTAATTATGCCAGAAGTGTAGCGAAACCTTGGGGAGGCAGAGGGTGAGACGGCGAGTGCTGAAGGTAGAGAGCAGACGGCTGCCTTGAAAATCTGTTTCCCAGTGGGAGAGAAACTGAATGTGTGAAAAAGACAGAGGGTGGGGGGAGAGTGGCTGGCATAGAGACCGAGAGCGAGCGAGAGAGATAGATTAACAGAGAGAGAGCGAGAGTTATGTAACACCTGGTGGCGGCTTGCTGAGAGATCACGAGGAAGACACGGTAGAGGGAGCGGGATGGTACAGATCGTCTCTCCCTTCTTCTGTCTCTTGGCTGAATGTTCTTTCTTTTCTTTGTATCCTTCCTGTCTGTCTATTTATTGTTTTTATACATCTGGCTAGGGATAGTTCCAGCTATTTTTGTGATTAAGAGAAAAAGACTGCATTCACGCAGTCAGTGTTTGGGATTGACAAATGTATTTACCAACAGGTGTGACTCTCCATTTGTCCTGTTCATTCGACAGCTAGCAAGAGTGGGTCAAACAGCATTTGTGTGAAAGAATAGCGAAGTCAATCACCTCTTGCCATGGCTGTTAATAACAGCTTTAACTATAGTGACAGTCATTAAAAGAAATACCAAAGACGGCCACTTTCATTACACCAGAAATTCTTCACAACTGACATGACATTTCATGAATCTAAAACTAAAATAAAATAGATCAAAATAAAAAGGAATATAAAATAAAAACTATAAGTAATAAAATGGTTCAAATAAAAAATAAATTCATAAACAATCAAAATAAAATAAATAAAAAAAATAATAAAAATGAATAACTGATAATATTAATAATTAACAAAAAATAATATTTTATTATTGACAAACATTAAAAATAAAAAAACAATAAAAAAATAAATAAATAAAATAAAGTAAAAAGTAAACTTAAAATATAATGTGTGACAATATAAAATAACCATAAGAAATAAAATGGTTCAAATAAAAAATAAAATAAAATACAAAAAAAGATGAATAACTGAACAATTAGTTTTATTTTATTATTGACAAACATTAAAATTAAATTAAAAATGTAAAAATTAAATTAAAAATAACAAAATAATAAAATGAAATATAAAATTAAAATGTAAAATATAATAGTGACATAAATAAAAACTAAAAAGTAATATGAAATAAAAACCATAAGTAATAAAATGGTTCAAATTAAAAAATATATATATATAAAAACGAAGTGAAATTAAATAAAATAATTAACAATTAAAAAAAATTGGATAAAATAAAATGTTGAGGTCGTCAAAATGTTAGTTTACTTTTAACTATTAACACATTATTTCCCTTCTGAAAAAAATAGATTAAAATATTGACAACTCAAACTGCACAATACGTTCTACCAGTTTTGTCCTTCCTGCTAACAACACCTGCAACCGACTACTAAATAGCAAATAACTGTTCATGAATACCCTGTGGATGGCCAGGAAAGGAGTAAGGTGGTGGACAGACCATGACATTTTACTGACTTCACCCTTCCACACTGTGTCACCCAGGAGGATAATGAAACCCAGGGTGGCCGTGTGGCCATGCATGCGCCGACACAAGAGTGACAAACTGCCACAGAGAGAAGACACTTCTCTCTCTCACACTGACAAGCACGTGTTGTTGCTGTTCCCACTCTCTCAGTAAACACTCATCAGCAGTCAGCACAGACTGTGTCTGCTTCCACTGTCTGGACGAGCCGTCACACCAACACACACACACACACACACACACACACACACACACACACACACAAAGCAGGTGAGCATTCTCTATAAAAAAAATAGCTCACTCAAAAATGAAAATCCTGCCATCATTTACAACCCTCATGCTGGTTTCAAACCTGTATGACTTCCTTTCTTCTGCAGAACATGAAAGATAATATTTTGAAGAACGCTGGTAAACAAACCATTTTGGCGACCATCTGTACAGTATATGGAAGAAAATAAATACTGAGACATTTTTCAAAATATCAGCTTTTGTGTTCCACAGAAGAAAGTCACTCAGGTTTGGAACGACATGAGCGTGACTAAATGATTTTTCATTTTTTAGGTGAACTATGCCTTTAAGTTTCAGAAACCCTCATAATTAACCATATTTGCCCATATTTAGGGCGTCTTCATATCATTTTCTGCTCCTGTTCACTGTATTGGACATGCTTTCCTAGAAGCTGCTCTCTTTCCTACAAAACCAGCTGTAATGGGGGAGTTTAGTGTCTCCTGATGCTGCAGTCTTTCTTGCACTTCTGCGGAGGACTTGATGGGAAGACCGAGGAGGAAAGTGAGAGATGAAGGTAGCAGTGCCAGTCTGACTCATCCGTCTGCTGCTGCATGGCAGAGAAAAAAAAAAAAAAAACCCTGCGCAGGTGAAGTGAGGACAAAAGAGAGAGAGAGACAGAGAGAGCAAAAAAAAGACAGATAGGAGATAGAGAGAGAGAGAAGGGGGGTGAGGGAAAGATGGAGGGATAGATAGAGCAGTGGGGAGGAAAAAACAGACAGGCTGACTTTTTTTTAAAATGTGCACGGGCACGCCACACTGCGGCTGGCCTGGCTAAGCCTGGGATGCTCCAGCAAGCTTCAAAAAAAGCTCTCCGCTGCTGTATGCAGGTACCTGAGAACTCAGGATGGAGGGATCTAGAGAATGAGAGAGAGACACAGCAAAAGGGAGGGGTGCTCTGCGCTGCTGGACTCATCAAGTCAGGTTCTGTCTTAGGCCTCAAGGCACAGCCCTGGGTCATATAGCCTCCCATTACAACACATGGGGCTCCTCTCTAAGGTTACAGCTGCCAGGCTTTCTTCTCCAACTTTTGGATGTGTTAAAAAATTGAATAGAAGAGGGAATAAATTGAGAAAACTAAATAAAAGTATAAGAAAGATGACATAATATACACATACATATACATATATATAATATATGTGTGTGTGTGTGTGTGTGTACGTGTGTGTGTGTGTGCGCGTGTGTGTAGAATATGTGCTTTATGTCAGCGCCAATAGCCTCATGGTTAATGTGCCGACATGCAGCGCAACTGCACTCACACCGACCCGAGTTCCATTCTTGTCTTGCGGTCATTGCCGATCCTGGCCCCCTCTCTCTCCACCCAATGCTTTCCTGTCACCTCTATACTCTCCTGTCCCAATAAAGGCAGAAATCGCCCATAAATGTAACTTAAAAAAAGAATATGTGCTTTATAAGTGCTAATAGACAGCCAATATGTTAATAATAGGCATGCTAGTAAGCAACTAGTTAAGAGTGAGAATTGGTCACTATACTAAAGTGTTACCAAATATTATTTTATATATATGAATTGAAATTGATATTGATTATATTTTAAATAAATGCTGTTCTTTTGAAATTTTTATTGATCAAAAGAATCCTGAAAAAATGTATAATGATTTCCATAAAAATATTAAGCAGCACAACCGCTTTAAATATTAATGATAATAATAATAAAAAAAAAAGTATTTCTTGAATGCCAATTCAGCATATTAGTATGATTTCTAAAGGATCATGTGAGACTGAAACATAGAGCAACTGCTGCAGAAAATTCAGCTTTGCAATCACAGGATAAATTATGCTTTAAAATATACTGAAATAGAATGTAGTTATTTTAAATTTTGACCAAAAAAAAACAAACATTTGCAATATAATAATATAATATATTCAGAGGGTGATAAAATTATATTATTAAAGTCTGTGAAAGGTGAGGGGTATGACAACCAAACATTCCCTGCTGATTTAAGCCAGAGAACAAATTTTACATGCTTTATCCATTGCAGCGGTTGTGTAAACATCTCACACAGCACAGAAGGCCTTCAAAACAACTTCATTGGCACTTTAAAATTAATGTACTGAAACTTTTCTACGATGCACTCCAATTTTAAGAGCAGAGGGAGGAGTATGACTTTGGGTGGAACAGATTTATGGAAGAGAAAGAGTGTGAGAGAAAAATCAATACACCTAAAATCTCGTCAGGCAGTCTAGACATGAACACCATAACCACATCTTCTCAGAGTCCAGATCTTGCATAACAGAAACAAGGGAAGATAGTGGAAAAAGAATGAGAGAAAGATACTAGTTAATTTATTAAAGGATAGCTCACTCAGAAATTATGAATAGTTCACCTTTATAGTTCTTTTGCATCGTTTTTTGAAGCTTAAAAGCTTTCTAGGATGCAAAACCACAATGAAAATCTATTAAAACTGTTGTATAAATGTAAATGAAATGAAAATGAATGAAAAGTGTTATTTAGTCATTGCTGAAAATGCAGTTTTGTTCAGTGTACATGCTCACTGACTGAAATGTGAATCTGCACTCTGACAAGTTTTCTCATCATAAACAACAAAAGTGCAGATACGATGCAAGTAAGGTTCATTTTGCAGTGTGCTTAAGTGATTGTTTGCAGAACTCGTGCTAGACTGAAGTTACGGCGCACTTCAGTGATGGGGAACATTCTTGCTTGATTTCTGCAATGTATTTAAATTATTCCCAGTTTGTTTGTTTCTACTAAAATAACCTGACTTGCTGCAGGCCATAGTTTTGTAAATTGATTGAAGTAATTGTGTTTTATCTTATATGAAATACTTAAATTCAACCAAGGTACGTTTAGTAATTATAAAAATGTCCTTACAAAGCTTAAAAATGCCCCTGGAAGTCAATTAAGGGGGGCAAATATTGCCTCTTAAGGTAAAAGTTAATTTTCCAATCCTGTGTGAAAGTAATTTGCACTTTATACCAAGTCTTCTGAAGCCAAAATGTAAGTTATTATTCACTTAATAGCTCTCACTATTCATGAGAGTGGAACGAATCATTCTTTTGAGTTGGATCATTTAATTAAATCTGGTTTACAAAACTGATCTGAATGACTCATTCATATGTGAATTTCCTTATGCAATTCTAAACAGTCTTCAGAATACATTGTTTTACTTTAAGAAAATTTTAAGATCTTAATCATAAGCTACATTTGCATTGGTTCTGGCCTTAATACCCAACACTACTCTCCAATATCAATCTCCCCTAGCATTTATCTTCTCATAGTCAGGAGGACAAGGGGGAGTCTCTAAGTCCGGGTTCCTGGAAGCATCCGCCCAGTCCAGTGGCCTGACCACTGTGCGATTGGTCCAGAGGTCCCTTGTGACCTGCTCTCAGAGGTAGCAGTGTTCAATGTGGCTCTCCTCATAAACAGTGCCACAAGCAGGAAAACAAATTAGCCTTGCATGTGAGAGCAATTGGAGAGATCGTTGATTTGCAGGCAAGGCCAAGACAAACAGCAGCAAGGATGTAAACAACCTTTCCTGAAGATGACTGACCCTGGTGTCGTTCGGAAGTGGGGCATGTGATCGCCTAACGTCCTTAGGGGCACAAGACGTGTTTGTGAGATTCACTGTCTGCCATCAGCGCCTGACCCGTGGATGCTTGGGCCTTGATTTCAGACAGACCTCAACACTCGGAGCCCACCAAAGTGAGCATTTACACACAAATAACACGACACATTACATAAACAGTACTCGACACGCATTCACAGATGCTGAGTCTCATGCACGCACAATTAATCTTCATGATGAATCCACTTAAATCTGTCAAATATACAAGCAAAGGGCTGATAAACAGCCAATATTAACAACATCTGTTCCACAGCCTTCCACTGAGGCAGTTATAAAAGCATGTAGGAAAAAAATATCAATTTGTATCTCTATCTTTGTATGTATGTATGGATTGTTGATTTACAGACAAGGCCAAGACTTTCTCTCTTTAAATGACATCGCATTCTAAATACACAGACATTAACATGTAGTTGGTCCCCTCTTTACGCCTATAATGGCTTCCACTCATCTGGGAAGGCTTTCCAAAAGATTTTGGAGTGTTTCTGTGGGAATTTTTTTAAAATTTGTGATGTCAGGCACTGATGTTGGACAAGAAGGCCTGACTCACACACTGAGGTCAGGGCTCTGTGCAGCCCAGTCAAGTTCTTTCAGACCAAACTCATCCAACAATGTCTTTATAGACCTTGCTTTGTTTACTGGGACACAGCTATCTGGAATAGAAAACACCTTCCCCAAACTGTACTCACAAAGTTGGAAGCATAGCATTGTTCAAAATGTCTTAGCAATCCCTGAAAAACAGCCCTACAACATCTACACTTTGCACAACGCAGTCAGGCAGATAACATTCTCCTGGCATCTGCCAAACCCAGACTCGGCCATCAGACTGCAAAAGTGTGATTTATCACTTAAACATGTTTCCACTGCTCCGGAGGCCAGTGGCAGCAAGCTTTACACCACTCCATCTGACGCTTGGAATCGTACTTCACTAAGCTCTTCAGATTGACCCATTGTTTCACAAATTTCACAAATAGACCGCAAGTCTAGATTTTTAAAAATATTTTTGAAAGACATTGCTCACACTCAACAAGGCTGTATTTTATTAATGTGAACTATTATTGAAATTTAAAATAACTTTTCTAATTTTATAAAAATATATAATATAAAAATATAATGAGCAATATCACATGAGTAGCAGTGCAATATGGCTGTATATCAGCACTGCTGTGATTCGGACGTAGGAAATCACAGTGTGCTGATATACAGCCATATCGCATGGCTACGAGTGCGATATTGCGTTTATACAACAGTTCGACGGCACGAGTGTGTAAATACATAAGAAACAAAAACGGAGTGTCTTTAAAAACCCTCTTCTGTGCATAACTACTTCTCACCACAGATTCAAATCTCAGTTTGACAGTTTAACAGCTGAGCTCAAGCCTCTGTTTTAGAACTAGTAATGAAGGAACATTGAGTTGCTTCACGGAAAGTTTATTGTATTATACAGTGGTGTATAATTCCCCTTCCTGATTTTTTTTTTTTGCATGTTTGTCACATTTTAATGTTTCAGTTTCAATCATCAAACAAATTTAAATATTAATCAAAGATAACACAGGTAAACACAACATGCGGTTTCTAAATGAAGTTTTTTATTATGAAGGGAAAACAAAATCCAAACCCACATGGCCCTGTGTGAAAAAGTGCTTGCCCCCTAAACCTAATAACTGGTTGTGCCACCCTTAGCAGCAACAACTGCAATCAAGCGTTTGCGATAAATAACTTGCAATGAGTCTGTTACAGCGCTGTGGAGGAATTTTGGCCCACTCTTCTTTGCAGAATTGTTGTAATTCAGCCTCATTGGAGGGTTTTCGAGCATGAACCGCCTTTTTAAGGTCAAGCCACAGCATCTCAATAGGATTCAGGTCAGGACTTTGACTAGGCCACTCCAAAGTCTTCATTTTGTTTTTCTTCAGCCATTCAGCGTTGCTCTTTAAACATGCTTCACTTTGTCAGACAGGTTCTATTTAAGTGATTTCTTGATTCAACAGGTCTGGCAGTAATCAGGCCTGGGTTTGGCTAATGAATTTTAACTCCGCTTTCTAAAATAATGTGGTTAAATCACAGTTCTTTCATGATTTAATAGGAGGGGGCAACTAATTTTTCACGTAGGGCCAGATAGGTTTGGACAGCTTTTTTCCCTTAATAAATTAAATCATCATTTAAAAACTGCATTTTGTATTTACTTGCTTTATCTTTGTGTAATATTAAAATTTGTTTGATGATCTGAATCATTTGTGTGACAAATATGCAAAAAATTAAAAATCAGGAAGGGGGCCAACACTTTTTCATACCACTGTATAATATTAAATAAACAACAACAACAGCCATCATAAAATTTGCTAGGCAATTCAGCCAAAAGTACAAAGGCAGCGCCCTCAGCCAAAAATATATGCTCCGGAATAAATAATAGATTAAATGCATGGGGCCAAAGACTGCCCATTAGATTTACCCATAAATTATATCTCATGTTTAAACACTAGAGACATCAGAACTAGCAGAAAATTCCAGAAGATCTGGCTGAGGTAAGGTTGCTCTCGGCAGGCTCATGAATGCTGAACAGCCTCTGACACCCTGGAGCTCACATCTCCAAAACGTTGAAGCAAATTTTCAAATAGACATTATCTTTATTAACAAATTGCATATTTGAAGTCTAAACAAATACATTCTCACCTAAAGATAACTCTCAAAACTACATTCCATGACACACAGACAGTATTATTTATAAAATTCTAATGGATTTGGGCATCCGCCATGACACTCGCTGTGAGAAATACCACAAGCGGAGTGATGCAAACAGTTGGAATTCCGATATAATATTTCGGTTTTCACTATTTTTGATCAAAAAATGCAGCCTATATATTTAGTAGATCTGTAATACTTTAGTAATGCCCTGTAAATAATAATGTGGCAAAGTTTCAGACACTGTACTAAGCAAATTCCATTGGCCCTGCTTGGATTTCCCATTTATTCTTTGAAGATTCTATTCTAAAAATATCCCTATGAATTAACTATGGTGCTTTCCAATGGTGTGCATGCAGGACAAGCTGACCAGGATGAATATCAATAGAGAACATGATCTAAGCTGTTGAGAACATGCTGCTCCTAAAGTTATTCTTCTCACTAAAGCTTACTTCTGCTGCGTACTCTGGACCTCCTGTGGATCATCTACAGGTGTGTTTTTCTGACTCTTAAAGGAAAAGGAGCAGTACAGCATGTTCTGGGCTCATTTCCATGGTGACCACACACCTCTTGCACCACGCTTGATGACTTATTTAAACAATGAGGGTGGGACGGGAAAAAAAACAACACCCTTACAAATACACAAGCACACAGTTACAAAGAGAAAGAAGAATTTTCAACAGCGTAAGTGATAATGCATTAAAGATGCAATACGAAAATCCGGGCCCTCTATCAAGAACTGTGGCTAAAACATGAAATTGCAAGTGATATAGAGTCAAATGGAAGAACAGCTCCAAATAAAAAAAATAAAAAACCTCATAAATTTTATCCTAACTTCAAAACACTCCAATGAAATGGAACAAAGTCCCGTTTTTTACAGTGGGGAAAATAGTAAGCATTTTATTTTTCTAATTTTTTTAAATCAAATTTGAGTCCAAAGTTATAGCAATGCAAAATTCAAGCAGTTTAAAAGTGCAGAATTTTTTTTATTATTTCATATCATTTTTTTTATAATTTTTTATTTTATTTTTATAAGCAGCAAAAAATATATTGTGTATTTATATCAAAAATAAAAAAAAGATTAAGATTTAAGATTAAGACTTAAGATAGCTTACTCATTTTATTTTAAGGTTTCTTTATTTAACATTTTTCAAAATCCTAAAATTTAGCTTGTGTCCAAATTTTGTATCCCAGATGTTCAACGAGGTCTCAAACCTGTTTGTCCCCCACTGTACAGTAATTAAATGCATTGTGAATGTGTTTTGTAGAGACTTCAAATGCTCAACGTAGCAGCAGGGACACCACCTTTTGCTTTATTTCACTGCAACAGTCATAATGAACAGGTTTTTTGGCATGTGGCATTGGCGAGACCCCTGGGTTAAACGTGTGTGTGTCCATGTAGGCTTTGGTCTAAGAGCTCTGGCGGGATTTGTGTGTGGGCTGAAACAGTTTTATTCCACCGCAGTCATCGGGGAGGCCTGCTCACACAGAGCTGATATATGTGAGTGAATTTTAGAGAGTGTACATGTCCTGTTCCCACCCCCAGCCCAGCATTGTGTGTGCAGCGATGTGTGTGTATCTGCATGTGTGTGAGGAGCTTAACCGTTTGAGGTTGGTAATCTGGAAAGCTGCTTTGCCTCCGGGCGGTAGTGTGAAACTTGGCTGGAGAGAAATACAGGCAGGATGAGAGTGAGAGAGAGAGAGAGGCGCATAGGCTGTTACGTAACAGGGCTTTTCTTTCCTTTGTCAACAAACAGGAGAGGCCTGTTTACACACACACACACACACACAAAACTAGTCACCAAATACTGGTATGAGAGAATTTACTTCAAGGGTACGCCCAACTCGTGAGACGCAAGGTATTACTCTAACTAAACACACTCCAGAACAGGCTGCGGTTAATGTTTTGTAACAAGAGCTGGACGCAATGAACAGAAACATCTTGGAAAAGAGAGAAAGTACACAAGGACCAGAAGTGGCCTGGCTGTGTTACAGAAGTGTTTCACACATACATCCAGCCATGCTCACTCACACTTTTATCACGTTCTGCAAAAACAAGAAGCCTGTGCGGTGCATCTATTACCCCCTTTCTATGAAAATGCTGCTGGTGCTTGTGCCAGTATTGGAAATTTGGTAAGAGGGATTTATGAACAGGCTTGCGTTTATTGACGTAGTTCACTATGTTAGAACACAACCTGCCCATGAACATAGTACAGCACATGACGGTCTGAAGTTTGCAGACCAGTCATTTTAATCTGTGACTTTAAGCAGACATCAACAATTTGACTTGATTTAATATACAGAATTTATTCAAATTTGTAATTATTAAAACTACTGTACTATATTTTTAAGAAAATAAAGGATGCATTAATTTATCAAAAGTGACAGTACCAATTTTGACATTGTTACAAAAAAAATATTTCAATCTATTAAAAAAAAAAAAAAAAAAAAAAAAAAAAAAAAAAATCAAAAGGATCAGTAATTTTGAATTGCAATAACGTTTCACAATATTCATTTTTATATTAATAATAATAATAATAATAATAATAATAATAATAATAATATTAAATAAATGCAGCCTTGATGAGCATATCTGATTTGTTTAGAAAGTGTTCAAATAAATTTTTAATTTACATAAAAATAAATAAAGTGACTTTACAGTAGTTAGCAATTGTGGTCCCAATACTATTAGAAATTTAAAACTAATTAGAAATGATCGAAAACTTAATTCTTAGTTTATTCTTATGACAATGTCATGAAAACTTTTAAATTATTGCAAGGGCTAGAGGAAGTGTTTTTGATTAAAGATTACGACGGAACAATTTTTTTTTTTTAAATGATGCATGAACAAATCATTTAAGTCAATAAATCAATTAAAATTAGAACAGTCAAAACCACACCCTCCCTGGAACCACAAGTCAAATGTTCCTAAACAACTACACACACTTCTTCTATAGTGTCAAAAAACTGAATAAACACAGAGGAAAATACACGGATATTCTCGCCAGTTTGAAGCTTTGAGCTCAGCTTTCTCTGCTGTGACTGTTTGCCATTACCACATATCTAAAATTACAGTGGAACAACAGCACACGCTTGACATTTTAAACATTTTGTACATTGTGTGCAGACACACGCTCACGTTCAGCTCACCACGCTGACACAAGTGATCATTTGAGAGAGACAGAGAGAGAAAGAGAGAGAGAGAGACCAATTATATCTGCTCATGAGTCATGACCTGCTGCTCAGCAACCAAATCACCAAGTCACTGGCGAGAGAGATAGAAAGAAAAAAAAAACAGAATGGCTTCAAGCTAGTACGAGAGAAATTCAACCCGAAAACAAAGACTTAAGAGAAAAAGCACTGAGATAAACAAGTGCTAAATGATGGGAGAGACCGAGCGAGTGAGCGAGAGCGAGAACATGATGAGCCACGTGAGGTTGGCTCAGACACTGCAGGCCGGTTACGTAAACACCCCCCGCTCCGTCGCCTCATGGACTCAGCAGACACCGCGCCTCTCCAATCCCTCCGCCTGCTGCTGTGCCACGCTTTTTTCTCTTCCCTCACATGGCTTCTCACATGCTCGCTCGCTCGCTCCCTCCCCCCTCCTTCTTTCCCTCGCTCGCCCTCCTACTCTCTCTCTCCCCGGGGAGCCAGCGGTCTGTGCCGAGCAGGCCTGCATGAAACCGCAGCACCACTCTCAGGGTGGGAAGAACATGGCAAAAAAGCCAAACCCTGTGGAGAACGAGTGCTCCAAAATAAACAAACACATACGGATGCGGAATTACGCAAACTAGCTTTTTTTCTGGTGGAGAGATGGAACAAATCTGAGTCACTTTTACACTTCTTTTACACTTAAAATACATTTAAGACATTCCGCCACTCAATGACCATGACACAACTACATGGCAAACAGTCAAACCCAGTGGAGAACAAACGCTCCTAAATAAACAAGCACATACAGATGTGGAATTGTGCAAACCTGCTTTTTTTTTTTTATTGGTGGTGAAACAAATTCCTTTTAAGGTGTGGCCACATGTACCGTTGCTCGGCGAAATTTTGAGGGTGAATTCCAGCCATTCTAAAAGTTTCACGCAAGGAGAAAAAAAAAAGTGATTTTACATTTTTATGATTTAATTAATTATTTGCTTTTCATTAAACTCACAAACCCCCTGCAGTTCCTTTACGAACCACAGTTTGAGAAACCTTGATAATGTAATGTAATGTTTAATGCACTTCATGTTGTCAATAACAACGAATGGAATATATTGTCGTCTTTACATTTTTATATCCATATTCTACAAGATTATTCTACTTAAATCAAATGTAATAAACAAGTTAGGTCAAAAGTAATCTAAAAGTAATGAAATAGTAGTCTGATTATATTTCCTAAAATATGTAATGTAATGGATTATGTTACTAACTAGAGTTTGTGTCACGTAATTTGGAATCGGTTACAAATTACAATTTGTAAGTAATCTACCCAGCTCTGGATGTCATAAACTTTATCACTCAAATGACACGGCAAACATAGCCAAACCTTGCGGAGAATGAATGCTCCAAAATAAACACCAACAGATGTCAAAATTATGCAAACTGGTGGGGAGACAGCACAAATGTGACCCTGGACCACAAAACCAGTCTTAAGTCGCAATAGCCAAAAATACACTGTATAGGTCAAAATTATCGATTTTACTTTTATGCCAAAAATCATTAGTATATTAAGTAAAGATCATTTTCCATGAAGATATTTTGAAAATTTACTACTGTAAATATATTAAAACATTGTTTTTGATTAGTAATATGCATTGCTAAGAATTCATTTGGACAACTTTAAAGGCAATTTTCTCAATATTTAGATTTTTTTGCACCGTCAGATTCCAGATTTTCAAATAGTTGTATCTCGGCCAAATATTGTCCGATCCTAACAAACCACATATCAATGGAAAGCTTGTTTATTCAGCTTACAGATGATGTATAAATCTCAATTTCGAAAAGTTGACACTTAAGACTGGTTTTGTGGTCCATGGTCACAAATCTGACTCGTTTTGAATGTGCGGTTACATCTACCATGGCAAAATTTCACGAGCGAATTTCTGATTCAACAAATTCAGATTGAACAAATGCTGATTCAACAAGTTCAACTGGCGAAAATAGGTTCCAACCTTCTACAGAACAAACGCTCCAAAACAAACAAACACATTCATTTTTGTGGTAGAGAGATGTAACAGCTTATAAGGTTCAGAAACATCTACTGTTCCTCGGTGTCGATTTCAGAAATCCATGTGATTGGGAGGGTGAAAAAGTTCCTTGCCTAGATTTCGCTCATTCACAAAATTTTGCAGCGCAAAACAAAAGAAAGCTGCACTTCATACTTGGCTATACTATGGGAAATGCCCCTTTTTTGCATGTGAAATTGTGCTGAAATCTCACTAATGGAACCGTGCCTTTATACTTTTAAACTTATCACAAGTCTTGTATGTTACATTTAAGTCATTCCACCACTAATGACTATGTTGTTACAATGTTTATGATGCAACAACTGGGACTTAATCTGCTACAGCTTTTCCTGTCCTTTATTCCTCTCATTTTTTTATTCTTCCTTCTCTTTGTTTTTCTCTCGCTCTCTCTCTCCATGTGCAAGGCCATAGTCAGCTCTCTGCAGTATTGATTTGTGGTGCTGGGTGATTTGGCTACTTGCTCCAACACTATGAGCGTGTCCTCATGTGCCTTTGCTTATGTAACAGCGCGGGACTGAATGCTGATTAACTGTCTGGAGCATTCAGGACTCCCAGCATTCACCCTGCTACAGATGCCAACGACACTGCAGAGGCCCAGGAGTTGAGCTTCACTTCGCACACCCGCATATACACACACACACACACACACACACACACACACACACACATATATAAGCACTCTTGGCTCTACGGGTTGAGGGGAGGGGTCATCAGGTTCACACAGTCTTTGGTTTTGGCACTATCGCCCTCTTCTGGTGGTTACTGGCATGGCAACAACATTCCCTAAAGGCATTATGACATCACAGGTGGCAGGTGCATTTTTGATGTTCACTATAAAACCCGAGCTGATCTGCTATTTGTTAGTGCTCGTTAGTGGCAGGTTGTATAAGAAACACATTTTCTACACATTCTCATAATTACAGACTAAGATATTCTCAAAGTGTGAACAAAAAAGGCCAGAATAAGGTTACGGAAAGTTCCCACCAAACTGACCTTATCCTCGAATATTTCTTTCCTATCCAGCATCTCTCGCAGGGTCTGCAGGATCTTAATACATAGCTTCTCCTCTTTCTCCATCAGTTTCTTGGTGTGTTTGATGAGCCTGAGAGAGAATATTGTATCATATTTCACACCAAACATGTAACATAATTTAAGGGTATCAACTTGGCCACTCGACCAGTCACATCAACTACAAATGTTTCGCAACTATGCATTTAACTAATATCAATACATACAATTACCGAGGTATCAAAATACATTGTTATCCAAATTAATTTTCCTAAAATACTTGCTTTTAGTGGAGTAACGCTGGCTGAGATTGAAATCCTTGAGAACAATAGATTATGCAGGTAACAGTTTTTAATCTTATGCTTACCAAGGCTGTTTATTTGATTAAAAATACAGTAAAAACAAGAATATCGTTAAAAAATTACAATTTAAAATAACTGTTTTAATATTAAAAAATAATTTATTCCTGTGATGGCAAAGCTGAATTTTCAGCATCATTACTCCAGTCTTCAGTGTCACGTGATCCTTGATAAATCATTCTAATATGCTGATTTGATACTCAAGAATCATTTCTTATCAATGTTAAAAACCGTTGTGCTGCTTAACATTTTGTGTGTATGTATGACAATATCACATACTATGGGGTTGGCAGTTTGAGACCGTTTTCAATTCAACAAGTATTTGAATTGCTTTTGCAACAATTTTCCATAAGTCATATTATTTTAATAAATGGAATGTCCAAAAATGTTGTGAGAAATAAAACAGGAAATCTGTTTTATGCCCTAGTCGTGTAGACTTATATAAATCACACGCAGACGGTCTGTGATTTTAGAGGTATATCTTGCTCAGACTCAGATAATTGCTTATATAAGCCACTCAGAACCCCAGGCACATACACAACAAACACATTTCATAGCTCATATATGATGCTGCTGGTATACTAAATCACAGCACAACCAGGTCCAACACATACATACAAACATGAACATATTTTCAATTCAATACAAATTGGCATTTACATGTTTTAAACCAATTTTTACAGAAAAACATACAACAGACAATTAGCTAAGGGTGTTGCTGACGTAAATGTTTGGAGCTATAGCAGAAATTCTCATGGATTTATGTCATACCTATACCTATGGCTATTTTTAACACTGCCACTGGACTTGTTTAATATATTCATCGCGTATGACGCATGGTTTTAATTAGTTTGACGTGGGTGCGTGTCTCACTTGGACATGAAGGCTCCATCCTCACTGCGGAGCTGTGCAGACTCAGGAAACAGCATCTCTGGGCTTTGAAGCACGTCTACTAATACAGAAAACTCTGCATGCACCTGTGGACTAAACTGCTCCTCCAGATACACAACGACTCCCTGAAACACATAACATCCAATCAAAAGCAGTAGTCAGTATCACAGAAAAGACATTTAACATGCACAAATACTATTACTGTTATCTGATTAGCATTAGGTAATGATCAGATCAGTGACGATGTGCAATGTGGTATACTATTATTAGAACTTTTTTTAAATAATAGCTTTCTGGAAGGCCATATTTTCTGGAAAATAAGGGTCAAAATTGAATAGTGCTGATGTTTGAATATAATGAAAATCTTGAATAATTACACCTTGACATGAAAGAAAAAACATTGCAAGTCACGTTATTATTACATTAAGAAATAAACGTAAAAGTTTACACTTTACAATTTACATTATGAACACAATTACGTATTTAAGTTGCCCTCACTTAAATCTTTTACATTTAATAGTATCCAGAAAAGAACAGGAATGAAAATTTTAAGTATAAAACAAACATATAGTGGCATTCATTACAAACAACATTAATTATAAATGGCAAAATTAAATTAATTTACTTAAATAAAAGTAAATAGTTGCAGCACACTTCAGATGATGCATGAAATTTATGTTCCAGAAAATATGGTACTTGATTCTGATTGGTCAGTTGCCTTTATAAAACTGTGAGGTTGTATAACAGTGACAGTTTTAGATTTGAAGGTGACGTTACCTGTAGTTTCTCAATGATTCTGTAATCATGGGCCCCAAAGGGCTCCTTACGGGGTCGGCCGCGGGCTGACAGCTTCCAGTCTTTCACTGCGCGCTGCACCATACTCGTGTGTGTCTTTAGCGACAGGGTATTGACCTGACCGTCCAGGTCCACTGGAATGGGGATTGCCCGGCTCTTAGCTGGACAGGGTTAGATGGAGATGCCTTTATAACCTTTATGCATTTTCTTACATATAGCTTGTAAAACGTTAAACATATTAATATTCTCAAACACTAATGGCAAACATTCTTCTGTATTTTCCTTCTATATTCTGGGGACATTTTTATAGTATTTTTCAGTTTAAGACGAGAGTAAACTTTTGTGACAGTTTCCACAGATATAACATCTATTATTCATACATTATTCATTTATTTATTTTACAGGTTGCATTATTTATGTGTGCAGTACTTTTTAAATTAAATGCCAATACATTTCATAAATACTGTATATAAATAAGAATGTTAAACCAGGTTTAAATACACACCACGTGAAATCCCGAGACCTGTCTATCCAGAACTAACTACTAACCAAACAGAATTAAATCGTGGAACAAGAAAAGATAATCCAAAATTTCTTAACATAGGGTTTAAAATGGCAATTTCTAGTGTGAAAAATATTTGAACTAATTATAGTGCTGTCAAACGATTAATAATATTATGTGTGTGTATTATGTAAGCAAAAACTTGGATGCGATTTAATTGCGATTAACCGTTTGACAGCACTAATATACAGGTGCATCTCAATGAATTAGAATGTTGTGGAAAAGTTCATTTATTTCAGTAATTCAACTCAGTTGTGAAACTTGTGTATTAAATAAATTCAATGCACACAGACTGAAGTAGTTTAAGTCTTTGGTTCTTTTAATTGTGATGATTTTGGCTCACATTTAACAAAAACCCACCAATTCACTCTCAACAAATTAGAATACTTCATAAGACCAATAAAAAAAAAAACTTTTTTAGTCAATTGTTGGCCTTCTGGAAAGTATGTTCATTTACTGTATATGTACTCAATACTTGGTAGGGGCTCCTTTTGCTTTAATTAATGCCTCAGTTCAGCGTGGCATGGAGGTGATCAGTTTGTGGCACTGCTGAGGTGGTATTTGCATTTTTTGGTCTCTTGTTTCTCATTTTCCTCTTGACAATACCCCGTAGATTCTCTCTGGGGTTCAGGTCTGGTGAGTCAAGCACACCAACACCATGGTCATTTAACCAACTTTTGGTGCTTTTGTCAGTGTGGGCAGGTGCCAAATCCTGCTGGAAAATGAAATCAGCATCTTTAAAAAGCTGGTCAGTAGAAGGAAGCATGAAGTGCTCCAAAATCTCTTGGTAAACGGGTGCAGTGACTTTGGTTTTCAAAAAACACAATGGACCACCAGCAGATGACATTGCAACCCAAATCATCACAGACTGTGGAAACTTAACACTGGACTTCAAGCAACTTGGGCTATGAGCTTCTCCACCCTTCCTCCAGACTCTAGGACCTTGGTTTCCAAATGAAATACAAAACTTGCTCTCATCTGAAAAGAGGATTTTGGACCACTGGGCAACAGTCCAGTTCTTCTTCTCCTTCGCCCAGGTAAGACGCCTCTGACATTGTCTGTGGTTCAGGAGAGGACAACTGTAGGCAAATTCCTTGACACGTCTGTGTGTGGTGGCTCTTGATGCCTTGCCCCCAGCCTCAGTCCATTCCTTGTGAAGTTCACCAAAATTCTTGAATCGATTTTGCTTGACAATCCTCATAAGGCTGCAGTTCTCTCGGTTGGTTGTGCTTCTTTCTCTTCCACACTTTTTCCTTCCACTCAACTTTCTGTTACCATGCTTGGATACAGCACTCTGTGAACAGCCAGCTTCTTTGGAAATGAATGTTTGTGGCTTACCCTCCTTGTGAAGGCTGTCAATGATTGTCTTCTGGACAACTGTCAGATCAGCAGTCTTCCCCATGATTGTGTAGCCTAGTGAACCAAACTGAAAGACCATTTTGAAGGCTCAGGAAACCTTTGCAGGTGTTTTGAGTTGATTAGCATGTCACCATATTCTAATTTGTTGAGAGTGAATTGGTGGGTTTTTGTTAAATGTGAGCCAAAATCATCACAATTAAAAGAACCAAAGGCTTAAACTACTTCAGTCTGTGTGCACTGAATTTATTTAATACACGAGTTTCACATTTTGAGTTGAATTACTGAAATAAATGAACTTTTCCACGACATTCTAATTTATTGAGATGCACCTGTGTGTGTGTGTGTGTGTGTGTGTGTGTGTACGCGTTTTTGTGAAAAGTCAGGACATAGATTTGTATAATGACAAAGGTATGACATAAGTATTACAAGGTGAAGGTGACATCTCAGGACATTGACCCATGTCCCCACTTTTCAAAACGCTTATAAATCACTCAGAATTAGTTTTTTTTTGGGGAAAGTTGAAATGCACAGTCTCCTGTAAAGGGTAGGTTTAGGTGTAGGGTTGGTGTAGGGCAATAGCACATACAGTAAGGACAGTATAAAAACCATTACGCCTATGGGATGTCCCCACTTTTCACAAAAACGAACATGTGTGTGTGTGTGTATACATGTGTGTGTGTGTGTGTGTGTGTGTGTATACATATGTGTGTATATATATATATATATATATATATATATATATATATATATATAAAATACACACAGACATACATATATACAGTGCTGCTGGATTTGTTTGTGAACCCTTTAGAATTGTCTATATTTCTGTATAAATATGACCCAAAACATAATCAGATTTTCTAAAATTCCTGAAAGTAGACAAAGAGAAACTAATCAAACAAATGAGACAAAAATATTTTCTTTGTCATTTATTTATTCAGGAAAATGATCCAATATTGCATATCTGTGAGTGGCAAAAGTATTTGAATCTCTTAGATTAGCAGTTAATTTAAAGTTGAAATTAGAGTCCATCTGTGCAGAGGTGTTTTCAGTCAGTGCAATGACTATCAAATGTCAGTACATGACCTGTTTTATTCAAAGAACAGGGATCTATCAAAGTCTGATCATGTTTGTGGAAGTGAATCATGTCACGAACAAAGGAGATTAATAAGGACCTCGGGAAAAAAGTTGATGTTACCCATCAGGCTAGAAAATGTTACAAAATCATCTCTAAAGAGTTTGGACTGACTGTGGACAGTCAGATTGTGTACAAATGGAGGAAATTCAAGACCACTGTTACCTTCCCGAGAAGTGGTCGACCAACAAAGATCACTCCAAAGCAGAACGTGTAATAGTGTGCGAGTTTGCAAAAGTTCCCAGGGTAACTTCTAAAGGCCTCTCTCACATTGGCTAATGTTAATGTTCATAAGCCCACCATCAGGAGAACACTGAGCAACCATGGTGTGCATGGCAGACCTGGAAGAAGAAAGCCACTGTTCTCCAAAAAGAAAATTGCTTGTTAAAGATAATGTTGACAAGCCACAAGTTGATTGGAGAAAGGTTTAATGGATGGATGAAACCAAAATAGAACTTACTGGTTTAAATGAGAAGCTATTATGTTCAGAGAAAAGAACACACTGCATTCCAGCTTAAGAATCTTATCCCATCTGTGAAACAGCCTGCCATCATTGGTGGAACAATGAATTCTGAATTATAGCAGCAAATTCTAAAGGAAAACGTCAGGACATCTGTTTAAGAACAGAGTCTCAAGAGAACGTGAGTCATGCAGCAAGACAACAACCCCAAGCACACAAGTCATTCTACCAAAGAATGGTTAAAGTAGAACAAAGTTAATGTTTTGGAATGGCTGAGTCAACGTCCAGACCTTAATCCAATTAAAATGTTGAGGAAAGACCTAAGCAAGCAGTTAATAGGAGGAAACCTACCAACATCAGTTTAAGTGGTTCTGCACTAAGGAATGGGCTAAAACTCCTACATGTTATTGTGCAGGACTGATCAGCATTTACAAGAAACTTTACCTTCAGTCACACACACCAGATATTGAAAGCAAAGATTCACATACGTTTGCAACGCACAGATCTGGCACACTGGATCATTTTTCTCAATAAATAAATGACAAAGAAAATATTTTCCTCACTTGTATGAGTTCGGTTCTCTTTGTCTACTTTCAGGACTTCAGGAAAATCTGATGATGTTTTGGGTCATATTTATATAGAAAATTCTAAAGGGTTCACAAATTTTCAAGCAGCACTGTATGTATGCGTATAATACACACACATGTTTGTATTTCTATACTTGTGAGGACTCTCATAGGTGTAATGGTTTTTATACTGTACTAACTGTATGTGCTATTGTCCTACACCAACCCTACCCCTTACAGGACACTTTTTGCATTTTGAGATAAACTTCATTCAGTATTTTTAATAATTTATTTGCCTTGTGAGGACATGCCAAATGTCCTCACAAAGTAAAAAATGTCAGGTTTTACTATCCTTGTGAGGACATCTGGTCCTCACTCTGTGGGTCTTACGAACACGAACACGAACACGAACACGAACACACACATGTAACCCAAAGGTCGCCGGTTCGAGTCTCAGGTCCGGCAGAAGCACAAATTCCGAGCATGGTCACCATACTTGGCCACATGTCACTTCACTCAAATAATGATATATATATGTGTGTGTATTTATATGTATATACAGTAAATAAAAATATTTAAAAAAAAATTGGATTTTCAGTTGCGTTTTCCACATGTGGGTTGCTATTTAAATATGACAGGCTCATAACTCGTAAGACATGGGAAATTCAGTTGCAAATGGACTTTGCTTTTTCATTTGAAATGTGGCAGTCACTGTGCGTTTGAAAACGAAAATGCAAACGGTAATACAAGATTTGCAATTGCATTTGGATTATGTCCCAATTTATGCGCCCACATGTGGAAAATGCAATTGAAAATACAATTTGCAATTGCTTTTGAAAATAGTCCGGAAAAATCCTTCCATATGATTTATACACATTTTTATTTATTTATTTATTTTTTCATTATTTATGTATTTTTTTATGATTATTATTTACTTGTTTATTCAATGGAATACATTTACTAAATTCTAGAGGCTGAATATTTTAAATAGATTTTATATAAAATTGCTTCATTTTTTATTATTTCATTAGGTGCAAATTACAGGAATTTAGAAATCTGAAGGAGGATGGTCAATATTTAAAAACATGTCCGCACCGAATAATTAGCTGGAAGCATTTATTTTAGTCATGATGAAGCTACCATATATGACTATTCATTAAAAAAATAAAATATTTAATCCACAAACCAAATCCCTCACATGGAGGCGTTATATTTGGATTAAGACACATCACTGCCAGATGTGAAACTTACCCACGTCAGCAAGGGTTTTGATGCAACCCTCAATGTTAGTCTTCTGCAGGGAGTTGAGCCAGGTGCAGTTGTAGAGTCTGCAGGCGGACTGCAGCAGCTTAATGAAAGTTGCTTGATGGGCCTTACAAAGAGATAGAAATATCTCAATGTCAACCAGCAGAAGTAAAGCAACATTAATATGACTGATTCATAGAGCATAGGGAAATACGTCTCCTCTTCACGTCAGACTGAGATGAGATGAGGAGAGGAACTTGTGAATTGAACTTTCTCGCTCTACCTGCAGGTTCGAGTTGCTGACAGAGAACTGCGAGCCGAAGAAGCCCTTGACGATGGCCATGATGGTGTCAGTGACGTATTTTTCGAGGCATGTATCAGCATGCTTCCTGTCTGTGGGGCCGTTAGACACCTACAACAACAACATCATCATCAGTTCAGGATACTTAGCACCCACATAGCAAGCACAAATCAGTCACAGATGATCTAAACAGCTCTTTAAGCCTGTATATTATGCCTCACAAATTGCGAGGGAGGGAAACCGAGAGAGAAAGAGTTAGCTGGTGTCAGTTAACTCACCCTAGCCATGTCTACAAGGAAATTGTCAAAGAGTTTCCAAATGTGATTGCTGGTGTAGATCTCCTTCATCTCCACCTCAGTGTCCACATAGCAGTGGTTCACGAAATTGACGTATGCTATTTTTACCTGCAAAAGATATAAAACAACACTCAAAAAGGCTCGCTGATGTCACTTACAAGAAAAGTCTACAGTTTGGATTGTATTTTTTGGACATGGCACTACCATGTTTTCTTTTTTCTTTTTTTTTGTAATGCTATAAAGTATCTTAGAGTACCAGGTAAATACCATGGTACTGTATACACTTTGTAATCATTCAGTACCTTGGTATACTGTGGCCTTAAAAAGGTATTTAAACATTTAAGCCAAACTTTCAAAAATAAATATTTATTTAAATAAAAAAATAAAATAAAAACATTTCAAACCTAATTTTTGAAAATTATTGTATTGGTATGTTATTTTATCTAATGTATTGACATTAAAATGTTTATTCAAATATATATTATATATATTATATATATATATATATATATATATATATATATATATATATATATATTTTTTTTTTATATTCACTAATATTCAAAAGTTTGGCGTTTGAAGATTATTTTTTATGTTTTTAAAAGAGGTCTCTTATTCTCACCAAGGCTGCATTTGTGGATTTAAAAACAAAAGAAATTGTAAAAACAGTAATATTGTGAGATGGTAAAAATTATAATAACAAGAACACCAATAACTGTGCTCTACTTTAATATATTTTAAAATGTAATTTTTCTTTAATGTCACATTCAGGAATAATATGCTGATTTGGTGCTCAAGAAACATTTCTTTGTATTAAAGTTCACACAAAATATCAACCATTTGGTGCTCAAGAAACATTTCTTATTATCAATGCTAAAAATGGTTGATATTTTGTGTGAACTGTAATACATTTTTTCAGGATTCTTTGATGAATAGAAAACAAAGTTCAAAAGAACAGAATTCATTTGAGATAGAAATCATTTGTTATATTCCTAATGTCTTTACTGTCAATTATGAGCAATTTAACGCATCCTAGCTGAACAAAAGAAAAAGAAATGACTGACCCCAAACTTTTGAATAGTACTGCATTTTGTCTACTGATTATCAAAGCACTGTGGTATTTCCATCTGTTTTCCATCCAAGGATCAATACTGTACATGTTCTTGAGTTTTAACTTTTAACTTGTGATGCACACTAATAGCATGAGCAAACATTTTGTTCTCCATTATTAGACTAATGCCATTAGATAACTTATAAAAGCTTATAAAAAGCATCATTACAGCATAATCAACAGCTCTAGCACTTTTCAAATATGCCACGGTGAGCTTTTCAAGAGAACACTCAGGTAGGGTTAATGTTCCATCACCTCTGGAAGGCAGCCATCGTACGTGACCACTTTGACAATATCATCAAGCGGCAGAAGTGAGTTGCACTTGAGCTCTGTATCAACGTTCTTGCCCTCGGTGCAGGCTGCCAGCAGCTCCACTAGGGTGATGTGGTACGCCAGAGCATCATTCTCCTCCCGCGGAGCTGACATCATGTTTTGCAGCACCGGGAAAGAGGCACGGTCATTGTAGAAAACCAACACGTCTTCTCCTCCGTTCACCAGCTACGGCCCAAAACAAGCACAAACAAAGACATTTAGCTCTACAAACACATAAATTCACTTTTATCTGAAGGGAAGTCTATATGGACAATTAGTGGAGAGTGAAGCAAAAATGAGTATTAAAATATTTTCAAAATTATTGATAACCATCATAAAATTATTATTTTTCTAAATAAAAGCTTTTTAAAATACATTATTAATTATAATTACTTTAAAATATGTGCAAAAATTCTAAACATGATAAATATGTACATATCTCCATCACACATTAAATTGAAAGTCCTTCTCACCTCACTCATGACTTTGCATTGACATTCCTTCACGTATTTGCCATCGGCTTTCACAATGGTTTGGAGGAAGCGCAGGTACTGCACATGACGGCCGTGGGTCTCAATGCAGTGCACAAAGTGATGCACCACACGGTCGCTGATCTCATTGCACAGGTGGTAGTTGTTCCTGAAGATGTAGCACATGGTTTTTGCCTCCAGAAGCTGAGAGGATCAAATGAAATATCATCAGAATTCATTTTTAACACCAAATAATCTATTATTAATAGAAAGGACGTGTAATGCTCGTTAACAGTGTTCTCAGCTGAAATCAACTCAGTGGTGAAACGCACCCCAGGGGTGAGGAAGAGGTTGAGGTGTTTGTGTAGCAGCGCCTGGTTCTGAGGATTATCTCTGCAGAAGTACTGAAGGAAAGTGTGGGCTAAAGACATGATCTCATCCATCTTTTCGTCCCCCTGAAGATTGAGCAGCAAGAGTTTGGCAGCATAAGGATCTCAATATGATAATCTCCAGGTCTAGATTTATTTTACAGCACCATATGATAATGTTATGATATATTATGGTTAAACCCCTTCTGAATTAATGAACAAAATTCACTAGTGCCTGGTTGGGGAATCTATAAAATACTGAACTGATCATATAAACACTGAAGGAACAACCACTCACCTTCTCATATGGGATCTGGAGGAGGTCTAGCACCACAGTGTGAGCTCCCATGTTCTTCAACAGCCTCTGCTGCTGCACACGAATCTTCTTACCAGGAGAGCAGAGTTTACTGAGACTCAGCAGGATCTACATCAGAAACAAAATCACAAGTTTTAAGTTTTAAAGTATTTTCGAGTTCTTCTGTCTCTGAGGAACACTGTATGAAAAAGTTCCCACCTCTTTGACGATTTTGTAGTTGTTGGCTTTGTTGCTGTCTATTTGAGGTTTATTGTTCCCATCCTGCACTGGGCTCAAGATACCTGCTTCCTATAAACCAGAAATTAAGGTGTGAAATTAAGAAGTGAAGTGTCTCATAACAGATATCCATTTAACTCTTTTATTTCTGCTTCAGTATTATTTATATTACTATTATGTATGTATGTATGTATGTATGTATATAAGTTTTTAAATTGGCTTATTTTTAAATTTGTTTTTCAATTTAAATTTGATTTAAGTTTTCATAATTTTATTGTGTCAAATATATAATTATGTATATTATTATTTGTTATTGTTGTCAAAAATCAAAACATTTCATTAATTGAAATGAAGCTGAAAATAAAATATAAATACTATATAAACACCTTTTAAAAAACCTTCAACTTATTTCAATTAGTTACAAAGGCAAAACTTTAAATATTCATTCAAGTTTAATTGCTAAACTACTAAAAATAAAAAAACTACCTATTATAATTTTTACATTTTTAAAGGTTTTTTTTAAAAAAGTTGTTTATATAGTATTTATATTTTATTTTCAGCTTCATTTCAATTAATGAAATGTTTTGATTTTTGTCAACAATAACAAAACATTGTTAAAAATGATTATTAAACTAAGGATAAAACTTAATGTGCATTATGATTATAACTATTACTAATATCAGTAATATGAGTTTATCATAATTTACATATTATAATGTTGGTTGATCTCTAATTATTAGGACAAAATTATTAGTGAACTAATCTTATGAGGTTAAGTCACAAAATGAATACACATCAAACATTAACTGCTGTTTCAAAGTCATATAAATTAAGATGGGAAATGTATTCTCTTTACTGTATTTGCAATGCACTGCAGAGAGGAAGCAAATCTGCTGCATTATAATTTAGCAATATCCTTGCAATGTTTTTCCAGTAGGTGCGCACCTCCAAATTCTGCTCTTTGTTTTGATTGTCAGCAATGTCTTCACTGCCGTAACCTCCACTCTTCTCAACCCAGAGCTCAGACTTCTCCACTGTCAGCCGCAGCTGGTCCAGGCTTGCCTTAATCTTCTTATAATTCTCCACATCCTCCTCAGAAACCAGCAACTGGACCTGCAAAACAAACACCACCATTAACTGGCCATTAGCACCATTAAAGCATGTGGCTCTCTCATTAAAACAGAATATTTAAAACCTGTGCTAGTCTCCATACACTGATAAGAAGAACTGATAATAAGTATGAGTGAGATTGAGACCTGTTTAAAGGCCTGCAGAACTTCAGCTCTCTGGCTGAAGTGTTTGAAGATGAGCTGAAGAGAGCCGGAGACCAGCGGAGGGTAGTCCTGCATGATGAGGTGAATAAGCACCCGCAGAAACGTCTGACCGCCTTCATCATCCAGGTCCACTGAGCTCCTCTCCTTAGCACTGTGAACACAACAACACAAGATCTGAATCAGTAATTAAGCCAATCCTAACATCAAGTGTTCACATAGAAGTCCTAAAGACACAGCAGCAAAAAATGGCTAGTTTAATTGTAGGGTCTGAGAGGATGGGCAAAAATGCTCCTGAACGACAGCTATTTAAAATGTGGGATGGTAAATTACTGAAATGTCATCTAGTAGAGAGTTTATCGTGTTAGGATATCTTGGGCATTGTTTATAGCTACTTAATGGTGATTTGGTTTTATATTTAACAGTCGTGTTTGTTCATATTGTTGTTTTTAATTCATTCAATCTGAGTAGCACACAGCACAGTGCATCTTTTTATTGTCAGAAGAAAAAAAAAAAAAATTCCACAAAGTTTAAAATGCCTCTTAAAATCAATTTTAAAAAAAAGGGGGGAAAAGTTTATTTACGCTATTTATGATTTGCTTAAAAGAAAAAAAAAAAAAAACTTTTATTAAGCAAAAATGCATTAAATTGATCAAAAGTGAAACAACTTCAAAAATAAACAAAATCAAATAAATGCTGTTCTTTTGAACTATTTATCAAATCCTGAAAACGGCATAATATCCACAAAAAGGCATTAAGCAGCTGTTTTTAACACTGATAAAAAATAAGAAATGTTTATTGATCACAAAATCAACCATTTTTGAAGGACAGAATGATTTCTGAAGGATCTAAGTAATTTAATGACTGCTGAAAATTCAGCTTTGCCATCATATTCATTAATTGCATATTACAATATATTAAAACATGAATCAATTATTCCAAATGTTAACAATATTTCACAGTATTACTGTAATCGACAGTCCAACTTATATTCAATCCATTTAAAATAAGGCAGTATCGGTGCTGATAGTGATTCAGGTATTTTATACACCAAACAGAAAAAACACATGGCAAGAAATCATTCCCTCACCTTCCCGAAAACATATTCTCTGCTTTCTCCGCAATCTCCTCAATGTTTGGCTCTGGAACATACCACAGTAATATTAAAACATACACACACATACCCTTGGAACCAAAAATAAACTAATCAACTGCATGGTGTGGCTGGAAATGATTTTATATTACTGTATGTCATGAAACTCTCACCAGCCATGACAGGAACTTCTGCCACTGAAGCAGAAGTGTCCAAAGTCTGGTCGCCAAACTCTTTTTTATAGATAGACAGCAGATAGGTGATGCGGTAATCGAGACGCACATTCAGAATGAACTATAAACAGAAAAGACGACATGAAAAAGGATGCCAACATTTAACAGAACCTCCTAAACTTTCTTCAACATGAACTTGAGTTTTGTGTTGTATAACTGATAAAAACAGTCTACAAGGGCATCACCTGCAGAATCTCGATAATCCTGAGCTTGGTGTCCATCACCATGACGTTCTCGTTGTCAGGGAGACAGATTTGCTTTCCGTGGATTGGCTGAGCATCAGGGAGACAGTGGGGCATCATCAAGCCTCTGCTCAGAACCATCTGAGTCACCATCTCTCCCACACCGTGGATGGTACGCATGACATTATTACCTACACAAACACAGCCTGAAGTGTTACACTGCCTCAAGGACAAGGAGCTATTATCTTGCAAAACAAACACGGAAGCAGCAAACACCGAAGACAGCTTTAAAATGGGGTCTCTCACCTCCCTCAGGGCTCTTGTTGAGTTTGAACATAAATGTGGAAGTGGGTTGGACAATGTCCAGGATGGCCAGCAGGGTGCGCGTGAGGCACAGTAACTCATTAAAGCTGTAGAAGCCAAAGTAGACCAGGTTACGTGCCAGGTGGACCACCTGTTAGAGGCACAGACAGAGGAAAAGCCATTAAAATTCAAAGTGTTAGAGACTGAATCATTAGTATTCTGGTAGAGGTAATGCAGCCAATCTGCTCTGCTCTGTCCTCTGGACACTTCACATAATACACTCAAGAAAAACATCAAACCTGGCTGGCTCACAAATACAAAGAAACAGACACATGAGCATGAAGCACAACATTAGTGAGTTACAAGCTCCATGTGACTGACTCACTAAAAAGAACTGGCTCATAAGGACTACACTATTTGCGCATTATGTTTTTGATGCACTACAAAGAACCAATGCAATTGCTTGGAATCAGTTTGACTTACCTAAAAATAGCTCATAAATGACATCCTTTTGAAATACACTGGCATGCTGTATTTTTTGATTCACTAAAAGAATCATTCGCTCAGGAATCGGTTGGACTATACCAGTCAGGCTGTATGGATGAATTTGATTCACTACAATACATTTTATGGTGTGGGAATCAGACCAAACTTATCGTTCCATGTTTCTGATTCACTAAATAGAACCAAATCTTTAGATTCATTCACTCAGGAATTGGTTGGGCCGCACCAGTCACTTAAAAGATGGATATGATTAATTAAAAAGCAGCTAATCATAGTGATTAGTTCAAGAATTTTTATTCACTACAAAGAACCAACTCATTTCAGTCAATTGTTCAGGAATTGGTTGTACTACACTGTTTGCACTGTATGAATAGATTCGATTAACTTAATTTGGGGATTGGACTACACTGGTTGTTCTGTATGTTTTTGATTCACCAAGTAGAACCATTTGTACAACAGTCACATTGTATGGATGGATTTGATTAATTAAAAAACATATTATATTCTAAGAATTATAGGTTTGGAAACTGAACTTCACTGTTTGCTCTGTATGATTCTGATTCTCTACAAAGAACCATCTCTTTTGCTTGGAAAACAGTTGGACCATGTGTTGTATGGATAGATTTGAATAATCACATTTATTTGGCAATCAGACTACACTGGTTGTGCTGTGATTTGATTCATTAAATAGAACCTACTCCATTGTACCAATGGATCTGATTCACTAAAAAAGCAGCTTATGAAAGTCATTAGTTCAGGAGCTGGACTACACGGTTTGTGCTGTAAGGATAAATTTGATTTACTAAAAAAACAGCTCTTTAAAATGTCATTATATGAATAAATCTGAAATCACTTAAAAATATATATATTTCAGGGCATTTATGGCACTCTGTCCACATTGATGGAAGATTGCATGTGTGAAGTGTTAATGGACTCAAACATCATCTCACCTCAAGGGTCAATTCATTCTTCTCTCTGTCTCCAAAGGGATCAGGCTGACTGACCACATCTTTGAGATATTCATCCACAAAATGCATAGTAGGGGCAAACTTTCTCTTCATCTCCTCTCTGGATGTGTCTCTGAATTCATAATCATACCTGTGCACCAAATTTACATTCAGACAAGCCAAACAACACAAAGCAGTCAAAATAAAGTCATATAATACTAGAAGCACCAGTGGCAAAGAGTGGTTCCCATCTTACTCATTGACAGAGATCTTGGAGGGTATCTCAGTCCAGAGACGTGCATAGCGAACAGGCACTACGGCCTCCTGAGGGTCGCGGTCCACATGCATGTGCAACATTAGACGACAAAATGAGGCACGCAGGTTGTAAGGCAAGCAGTCATCAAACATGCAGCGGAGGATTAGATCTACTGGCAGCTGATTGGAAATCTGATTGATGGCCAGATACTGCCGGTCCAGGCACATTTTAGCGAAAAGATTGAGTTGACACCTGAGAATGGATAGACAATCGTATGTACTCCAATTTAAAATAATCAAAAGAGCCTACTTAGAAGATAAGATAAAATAAAAAAAAAACTAAAGTAAAATGTCTTCCAAAGATGTGATTGAACTCTCACCTGTAGTAGGTAATGATGTCAACGTCTGATTTTTGTCCATCCTTGGCATCCTGTGCCAGGTGGCGGATGGACTTTCCATGAGGCTCTTTGTGGTTATCAATCCAGTATAGCCATACCTCTTCATCATCACCATCCTCCTGGATTAAAGACGACTCCAGAGAGGTATCTGTGTGTGGGAGCAGTCTAAGGAAAGACAAACCCAGTCATACAGTATATCTTAACATACATGCAAAATGACCTTGTCACTATTAGAGTTATTAGAGTTTCATCCCATAATTCTGTGCCATTGTTATATAGCTAATCTCAGCAGGCAGCACAGAGCAGATCTCACTTGGTCTGGATGAGGATGTCTGCGTTGGTGGGGTTCAGCATGAATTTGCAAATCAGCTCCTGAGTGACAGGAATGGCTGTTTTGTTGGAGACGCACAGGTCAGACAAATAATCCAGAAACCTGGGGGAAAATGCACAATAAAACATACAGTTTACTTTGAGACCACCTCTAACCAATCAGAAAACAGCACTTCCATCAAATGCAAGAATCACAACTGAACGTACACTACTGTTCAGAAGTATCAGATTTCTCTCTTTTTTTAAAGAAATTAATATTTTTATTCAGCAAGGATGCATTACATTTATCAAGATTTCCACAATGTTACAAAAGTAAATTTTCTATTTAAAATACATTCTGTTTCTTTTAACCTTCTATTCATCACAGAATCCTGAGAAAAAAAAATGTATCACTGTTTCCAAAAAAATATTATGCAGCACAACCGTTTTCAACACTGATAATAAAAATGTTTCTTGAGCAGCTAATCAGCATATTAGAATGATTTATGAAGGATTGTGTGACACTGAAGACTGGAGTAATGATGCTGAAAATTCAGCTCTGCCACCACAGGAATTAATTATATTTTAAAACATAAAAACAAAAATGTTATTTTAAATTGTAATATTTCATAATACAACACATTTGAAATCTAAATAAGAATCTTATTGGGAAAAAAAAAAATATATATATGATTGATTTTTGTTTATCCAGCAGAATATTACAGTACGTGTCTTAAAGAATTTTTAAAGATCACTTGTTTGATCCCAACAAATTGGTTCCAAATTACAAAATCCATTCATTTTCCTTAAAGATTTCATTAGTTCTTCTAGCATTTTCTGCCGGTACTGGTTAGTGCCAAACATTTGATTGGGTGTCTAAATCTCTGGGTCAGACCTGGGCTCTCGGTTCCTGCGCAGAAGTTTGACAAAGGTCTCAATCTCACGTGCAGTGATGTGTTTCTCTAACAGCTTGCGGTTGTTGTGCAGAAGAGCAGTGATTGTATCTTCGGCCAGGATCTCATAGCCGATTTGAGCCTGCATGACGGAAAAATTCTTGGCTATGTACTCCTGTGGGAAGAGGACACGTGTATTAGTCTAATGAACAACCCCAATAATTCAAACTGATAACTGAAGATGTTCCTTGCCTGATTCTTGCGGTAATCTTGTTGGGAATGGCGCAGAATTCTGTAACACAGTTGTAGCATGTACTTAAACGGAGCATTGCGCTGCTCCCCCATATCTTCCAGCTTTGGCATGGACGAGTCTTTAACCTCAGAAAATGGGGCTTTAAGAATTCCAAAGATCTGCAAACATAAAAATTACAGTCAGAACTTTGCCTTGCAATCTACGATTTTTTTAAAGAATCAACTTGAGGTTACTGGTCGAGCAAACCTGTGCCAGGATGTTTTGCTCTCTCATGAGTTTCTGCCTCTCTCTGTTGGGGTTTGAGGTGACCACAGACAGCACGTCCTGTCCGTTGTTCGGCACATCGCACACAAAGATGATCAAATCCTCCAAAAGCTTAATAATAAACCTAAACGTAAAAACACAAGAGTAAGTATGTTTTTAAAACTATAAATGCATAATAGTGATCTAATTTTACTTCCTTGGTTTGAAAGTGACTTCTGTGTGATCTGTGCTTCAAACATTTCTATGCTATTGACAATGGACAATGCTAGTGTGCAAAAAAAGGTCCATTGTGACCACACCTTAAGAAATTCAAAGGCCTTCAGTAAGTGTGACGTATACCTGCGTTCATTTGCTACTGCGAAATTGCTGATCCCCAAAAAACGCACAAAAATCTCCAAGACCTTGTTGGCATCATTGGCAAAGTCCAAATCTCTGACTTCTGACATGGGGACAGAATTAATGGAGAACGCCTCCTTGTCCTCCTTCATGTGGCAGGTGCCGATCTGTTCAAATAAAACGAGAAATGACATAAGCTTTCATTTGCAGGACAAATTTTTCTTCAAATAAAAATAAAGGAAATAGAAATACCTTGAGCATAACAGGTCGTTCCTCCTCAACATCAATGGGAATGTTAGTGCTGGTCACCCAAGTGTTTGTGCACAAGTTCCTGAGTCTCACGTACGAGTTCCTTAAAAAAGGAAGGAACATATTTTCAAGGAATCAAACCCATGACCTTGTGATTGTTGGCGTCATACTGATTTTTCTGCTACAGGAAACGCCCAACAGTACATTTGGCATAGTGTGGAATCCTATCCCATCGACAGCACTTAATGGCGACTTGAATAAAAACTAATCTGGACAAATGGTTTCATAAGTATATTTTAAAATCTAAATGGTTGCTCTAAAAAGGTTTTGTGAGCACTTGAATACATTGGGAGCACTTGTTCTACAATCATTACTCCCTTTCAAACCCTTACTGCTGCTTTTTCACACCTACATCTCTTAGCTTGCACTTCAATCCAATTTTGGTGCTTATTTGGAGCTGGTCTCTTTAGAGTGGATTGCTTGTACCGTTCCTCGGGGGTTTTGTTAACCACATAAATTCAAATCTAAATTTAAGTGTTTTTCATTGTAATTTCACGTTTTCATGATTGAAAGTCATTTTAGTGTACAGGAACTAACCTGGGAACTAGGCAGTCTGCCCGCTGTAAGGTGGTGGCGTCCAGTTCAAAAAGAGAGGCAATGTCATTGCCGTGAGGCACTGCAAGAAGGGTGTAGGGGATCTTGTCAGCCTGCCACTTCTTTTTAGAGTATAAAGTGTCTGTGTTGGTCTGAGGTTTGCACAGAGAGAGAGGAAGGTCATATTGGTGTATAAAAAAACCACATGACAACGCAAGTAACACCAAATCTACATGTACTGTACCATTATTACTGGTTTTAAAATACCAATTTGCACTTATGGGTTACTGTTTGTAATATGTTCCTGAATTTTTCTAATTTTCTTTCATTATTTTTACATGAAAAATATTCATGGTGAAACCACAAACCAAGGTTATTATTGTTAACTAAAATTAAAATGATAAACTTAAAAAAAAAACATTAATTTTTAATTGAAATAAAATCAACATTAATGCTATTAAAATAGGAAAAATCTTACATTTATTATATTTTAGCCAGTTGACAAGGAAATGTTTCTCATTTTCATTGAAGTACCAAAATAACTAAAACTAAAACTGACATATTTATAAAACAATATAGACATTAAAAAACAAAAACTAACAGAAATGACTGAATGGAATTAATTAAAATTAAAATGGAAAATATAAAATAAAATATTTATAGTAGTGCAGTTCCAGTGGAGGTCTATGGAGCAGAGCATTTAAAAGCAAAAATTGGCAACTTTTATTTTTGTTAAAGCTCCTTGCTGGCAATGGCATTACAAAGTCATAACAGGATTCAAAGGTAATCTCATGTTGAAACTTACAATGTCCATGTCTTGTGGCGTTACTTCCATAAAAGAGTGTGTTTAAACATAGGTGGTGCACTACTGTAAAAACATTTTTGCTTGTTTTTAAAAACCTGTAAACTCTTAATCGACAGCATCAAACCTGTAATACCTACAATGGCCACAGCTAAAAAAAAATCCAGAGAAAAACCCAGAGGTCATCTACAGTGAGGATATTATGCAGGACTGCATTTGTGGCACAGACTGTTTTCACCGGAGCTTTTTTGATGGAGGGCTATTTGGAGAGCAGCATTATAAATTCTCCTCTGCTCTGACTCTCTGCAGCTCCTCTGACTCACTCCTCCACTGAAGCAGACAGCACGTCTGCCTGACTCTCACGGGGCACCCCCAGATTCAGACATTATGTAAGGAGCCCCCTCTGCGAGTGTGCGTGCGCGTGTGCTTGTCTGCGAGGCTGCTGAAGCAGAATGCTAATACAGCGGAAAGGTGCAGTGAGAGATACAGGCGGAAGAAAAAAAATC